>CAIGQS010000004.1:1232734-1451087 GCA_903798195.1 Danio kyathit
AGACAAAGTTTGCGAATAAAGTAATGCAAAAATTAATACAATTAATATCGAAAGCGAAAGCAGATTCTCGGACATGTCCGGGGAAAAGAGAATGTATTGTCACCCCAAATAATGAGCTGGATCAGTCTATTTAGTCTTCGCGCTCTTCTTAAAGCTGCTCCCAAATCAGAACAACAGTTCTGTGTCCAGCGCGATACAGCGCGTCTCTGTGGGTCTGCATGCAGATGCGAGTCTGTGGCAGAGTGTTCTCAGTTTCTCGCGAACACAGAACCGGGCCGCCCCAATAATATATCGGCCGCCCAGGTAAAATCTGTGGGAGGCACTGATGTTCACTAGACAAGCCACAATATGCCATGCATGAGGCTCGCAAGTTGTGCGACACGCCGCCATTCGGTGCCATGCGTTGCTTAGTGCTGTTGTTGCTGTTGCTTAATTTCGCGGGTAGATTGCGTCATCAAACATGTATTATCGCAATAGTGCAATAGAATTAGAATCTCTATCGTAGGCCAATTTTGTATCGTTTATATCGCATATCGTTTATATCGCCCATTACTACTAAGCAGCATAACACTGTTTTAAGATCTAAAAATTAATTCTTTTAAAAAAGTCTCAAGCAAAAAGATTCCAATGGCGCCGCCTGCTGGTACGTGAAGAATATGGTCAACACTGATGAATTTCTAATGAACTTTACACTCAAATGTTTGCATATCATCAGCATGCTGTAATCCATTTCTTAAGCAGCAAAAGTCATTTTTAGACTAGTTTGTTGGCCAGTTGTAGTCAGTGCAATGCTAAACGTTATGTTGTTCCACTATCATTTGTTCATTTTGTCTCCCGTCGTCCCACAACATCATCATATAGTTTAGAATACTGTACAATGGTTTATAACAATGAATTATTTTAGTGTCCATTTCATTCAGCATATTTAAAATTGGGGGCATCCATGGTTTTTGACATACTTTAGACCAGGGATTCTGCAGGTTTCACCATGTTAAATGTAAGACTTTTTAAGACCATTATGAATGAAATTTTAGACTCATAAGGTTAAAGAATTTTTCAAATGGCCCAGATGAAAAAGATTTTTATTTGTCCAATCAAAATATATTAAAATTTAATACATTTAATAATACAATAATAAATGAATAATAATAAATGACAATATTTTAGATATTCTTAGCAAAAAAATTTAAATATTGTGTAAAAACAAGCAAGCTTTACTTGCATCCACACATTTTTTTCCAACATAAACTTATTTAAAATAAAAACATGAACAAATATTTAAAAGTTTTAAAAACTCTAATAAACTAAATCTATGCACAACAATCTGTCCAGGTCGATGTCCTCAGCAGTAAATACATGGAGCACGTTTAAACAAATGTTATTGTGAGGAAAATAATTAAACCATTATGATAAATAGAGTTAAAATGACCTTTTTGAATAAAAAGTTGAAAGTTTTATTAAGATGATTGTTGGTGATTGTATGGGTTTTGGCCAGATTGGGTAGCAAAACATAACAAAGGAAAATTAAGACTTGTTTAAAAAAGATTTAAGACCTACAACACAATATTTCAGTAAATTTAATTTACCTTAAGGTAGAGAAAATGGGAGACATGAGAACAAGTAACAAGAAACTCATTCCTGTCTTTCAATGAGTGCTGATGTGCATTTAGGAGAACTAGGCAGCACACTCAGGGCTGCAAGATGGATTTAATTTAGTATTCTTATTATTAAAAATATCTGAATGAGGATCAAATGACTGAGTTGGTCTTTGAGAATGAAAATTAACCTGTTTGTTCCTGCAGATCTTCATGTTTGACTCTGAATGTTTCTTCAATCTTCACATCTTCACTCTCCTCTTTAATAAACGCCATCTTTATAACAGTGTGGAGATCAGTCGCTTCAGCAGGAGTTTTTCTCTGTGTTTGGACACTTTATCCTGTTAAAATGAACAAAACAATAAAAATGTTCTGTTTAAAATAAATAAAACAATGAACAGAAACAAAATAACTTCTCTTCAACACTTGCTTCAACAGTTTATTTATATGAGAGTCATTAACAAAAAGAAATCAGGTAAAGAGTAAGTCTGAGCAAGAAACAATAGCCACAAATGAGCTGATTAAAACTAGTAACTTTACTCCATTTCTTACAAACAATACGCTTATTTCACGCGACCGCCATTTTAGAACACGAAAGCGAGGCTGCGGTGGGAAGAAAGCCGGAAGTATAGGATCAGCACTGTAAACATTGCAACAATATGCTGTGTACTATAAACCTCTAGCTGTTGCTGTGACTTCAAAATGCAAAAATGGTGTTAACATCACTTTAATATCATTAAGTTCAGTTTAATATAAACAATTAAAAGCATATTAGGCATCAAACAACATCATAATCTCTTTAAGAGTAACCCGCTTAAGTGTCCTTCTAGACTTCAGTCCAGGGCAGGTAAACACCGTGGAGACGCTTCTCTGCTTCAGCCTATGTAACCCGGTGAGTGATAAAACAGTGCAGTCCTCTGTAGCACATCTTCGTGTTGTCTTTAACAGTGTTGTCCCGGTACTGAAGTTTTAAAAACGTCAATTTCCCGCTAACATTTACGCGCCGCTGAGCGCGCTCATAAACAGCTGATTTGCCGTAGTGTTCACCAGTCCTCAACAGAATGACTGAGGTTATCAGCTCGCTGCTCTTCACAGATTGAAAACACACATAGACGGATATTGGAGCGTTTAAAAGCCGTGAAGATCAGCGGATTCATCAACGGATCGCTCGTCTGTGTTTGCACTCAGTAAACAGCAGTGCTGGTGAACTGATGACCTTTACAGCCAATCAGAGTGACTTCTGTTGAGCACGTGAACACAATGGCCAATCAGCGCTGTTTAAGAACTCCATGAACATTGTCTGTAATGTTAACGAGAAATTGCCGTTTTTATATTTCATTACGGAAATTTTGTATCGTGACAAGTCTAATATATTGAAAGAATCCGTTCATTAACTTGAGTTTGATGAATGGCATCTAAAATGTGTGTTTGGGAAAGAAAACGTTAGCTAACTAGTGCCATTTCCCTTAACTCAGCTGAAAATGAGGTCAAATATCCCTTTTTATTTTCATTATTCATTCAGAACGGACCTTAGGGTCACTCGGAAGGCGCTGAAATCATAAATTTGTGTCACTTTCTCTTCGCTGATAAGATATACAGCCAGGTACACAATATTCCTGTGTGACTCAGCCTATACTTCCGGGTTTCTTCCCACCGCAGCCTCGATTTCGCTGTTAATAATGGCGGCCGCGTGAAATCAGTCTATAGCCCTCATTACTCTGAGTAAAATAGTACAACGTTGTATAAAGGGTTCAAATTATATATATTTTAACAGCAGGTACATAATTTAGCATCTGATGAACACCTGAAACTTTAATTAAATCGGTTTATATCTGTAAAAGTTTAAAAACAAACCTTTCTCCAGTTGATTCACAGCGCAGGAGCGGCGCAGCCTTGTGACGTCACACGCCACGCCAGAATAAAAGTCTTTTGTTTAGCTTTTTTTTCCACTTATTGTTGCAGTCATGATTTATTGATACATTTCTCCCTCGTTTTCCACTTTACACTATATATGAAGAGATTGAAAAGAAGACAAATTAATCTTCTGTCCACAAATGTTTCCCACTGTTGTCAAGAGACTGATTGAGAAACAGGCACCCAATCAGCTTTCGCCGAGCGCGCACAGGCAGCCAATCAGCTTTCGCTGAGCAACATACAGGCAGCCAATCATCTTTCGCTGATCAGCGTGCAGGCAAAAATCCCGCCCATGGCGCTCAGTCTGAAGCGGAGACGAGTGGAGAGTGCAGAGCATTGCTATTTGCTCTCTAATTCCTTCAATTGACTCTATGCACGAACTCTGCTGACGTATTTCCGGTAGAATATACGCCAGTGTCTCGATTTCCGCATAGCGCGTTTTACAGCGAAATCTAATAGCGGCAAGACCTAAATGCATCGGAGCATGGCAAAAAACGGGAGATTTACACTTAAATTAATGAGAATCATGTGCCAGTGGATGCCCAGCATCTGCAACATCATTATTGTTCAGTTCACAACCAACTGCAGATGATTAATACCAGATCAGGCTGACAGACTCCGTGAAGAGGTGGAGTGACTGAAAGGAGACTGCTTCGATGCTGCTTTTGATGATTTATACGGCTCTAAAGGTACGATAAAAAAATGATGTACTAGAATTTAACCCAGATGAAAGAAGTAACAAGTTGTAATTGTATTTTATATTATATAATATTACGTTTTTAATACTATAGTAAATTGTATTATACTGCATATGTTGTAGCATTTAATAAGACTAAGCCGAAAAGTAAATGAATGAATATTGTAGTATTTACAACTTTCTGTTAATGAATGCAGCAACATACTGTAGAATTAACCATCATGAACTTCAATAAATTGCATATTATATAATATATATATATATAATATATATATATATATATACACACACACACACACACTCAACATTCTAGTGTCATGTAATAGACAAAATGTGTTAAGCACAAGTATTTATATGCAAAATCTAATACATTTCTTTCTGATTTATACATCTACATGCATACATCTGATTTAGGTTCACAACTTGCATCCTACAGCATCCAGAGTAATGTGTCCAGAGTAAGAGCAAGTGTGAGGGAGACACCGTCCATCGCACGGCTGAGGGTCCACACAGAGTGTCTCATCCGCAGCATGAAGCAACACAAGCTGGACGATCATCATCTCTTTCTATTACAGCGAGCATCAACCAGATTTACAATGGCTTGCCTTCTGCCCATTAGTAAAAGCTTGAGCTAAAGATTAAAGAGTAGATGATGAACCTAAATTTATTCATGTAAAAAATTATATAAACACACACTGTACATAGTTTATATGTTGTTGCCTGCACTGCAGGAATATAAAGTTGTCAATATAATAAACATTCATTTTCAACATAATCATTTAAACATATATTACAGAACAATATAAATAACTTTAGATACTTGCACTGCATGTGTAAATAAGCAGGGGTTTTTGTGCATAGGGAATTATGCAGTGCTTACCTCCATCAAATGTACCACCTCTGTCTTTTGACAAAAAATCAGGCAGGCAACTACTGTCAGACTCCAATGATGCTCAAGCACTGGTTGTATTTAATTACATTTAATGTTAGCCTTTTTAAAAATATATAATGTTTTTAATATAAGATTACAAGAATAATGCAAATTACAATTATTTCAAGTCACAAAAATGTAATGAATGGGATACCACCTCCAACTTATTTTGAACAAGGAAAAACCCTGAAATATGTAAATATAAGTAACTAGACATTTGCACAGCAGTAATGTAAAAACATAACTTTAGACATTTTCACCGCAGTATAAATAATTTGACAAAATGTTAAACATTTCCCTTACAGCGATGTGTAAATACAACATTAAACATTGTTAAATATAAAGTTGTGCGTGTGTTTGTTCAGATCTGTAGACACTTTGACAGGTAAAAGTAAAAGAAAGATGAAAAGAAAGAAATGGTCAGCTTCTTCTGACATTCGATGATTTTTTGTATATGAGCTGGATCATCATGTCATCCTGAGAATAAATAACCTCCCTTTCAAACTATGCAGCCTCTCTGACTTCATCATCGACCTGAAACACGTCATGCTGATCTCCCTGTCACTCCATCCTTACAGGAAACCTGGAAACTATAACCTATAGTTAATAACTCCTACTAGTTCATACTTATGGATATTAAGGATGGATAGACATGATGCAGGTAATTAAAATATAACATAAAAATCGATATGAACTGTGAGAAACGGACACGGCTAGTGTTTCAATTGCTATTCGTATATAGCATGATACTCAGCCTCAAAATGATGAATGTAACTCAAAATTTAGAATTTGAACCTCTTCTCTTCTTTGCTGCTTGGTGTGACAGCTCTCTGTCTCATGATTAATTTAATGTCATTAACGATAATCCGAGCAAACTCCTAGAAACAGCGAGTGTAATCTATGATCCTCACCTGCGCCATCCGCTTAAAGCGATCGCCGTGCTGCACCGGAAGTTGTCATGCGGGTAACCGCGAACGCGGAAGAAGTCGTGCATAGAGTCAATTCCACTTATGTTCTGGGTGTTGTGCGTCTATTCAGAGTAAGTGTATTATATCTGACCTTTGCAGCGTTCGCAGATTTGCTGCAATTATCTTGCGGTTTGAACTGCTTTATATGTGCTCAATGCTAATATACTCTCCTGTTTTTAGTTCGATGCTACATACACTGTAAACACACTTCCGTAATGCGTTACTCGAGGGTTATCTACAGGGTTTCTGCAGGGTCTTAAAAGTCTTCAATCTCAAAATCCAAATTTAAGCCCTTAAAAAGTCTTAATTTACTGAAATATTGTGTTGTAGGTCTTAAATCTTTTTAAACAGGTCTTAAATGTCATTTTTTCATGTTTTGCTACCAAATCTGGCCAAAAGCAGATAAATGTAAGTAATCAGAGACATGATCATGCCACACACGAGATGTAGAATCAGCCACTCAACACTTGCACACATTTATTGAACAGGGAAAAAAAACCTATGTGTAACTTGTGTGAGAATATTTTGATGGTAACATATTTTAATAGAATGTATATTTTTAAACGATATTAGAAAGTGTTTTATTCAGGAAATATTTTGAGGCAAATGTTGAAAATTTGTTTTCTGGAGGAATTTTATCATTGATCAGACTGAAAGAGCTTATAAGACTTTATCAGTGTGTGTTATTTGTGTGTTTTAAAAGAAACAATGATGTTTCAGAAACAGTTATGATTGTCAATTATATATTGAATATTTAATACAAGTGTTGCCATGAATATAGCCAGTGCTGCTGATATGGCATTAAAATATAAATATATGCAAACAGCATGTAATTAGAATAATTGTCTCCCCTCCAGTGAAGTCCTCCTCCTCCAGTGAAGCTCCTCCTCCTCCAGTTCAGCTATAAACACTGGAATATTCCCATCAGGCTCCAGTGAAGAGTTTATTGAAGGACAGCGAGAACATGAGTGATCCAGAACCCTGCAAAATCAAAAATGAAGACTCTGAACAACAAATAGGTTGGTGTTTATTCCTGATCAGGGGTGGCGCGAGGGGTTGTTGGGCTTCTGGGGCTTCAGCCTCAAATTTTTGTTCCAAAGCCATGAATCTTTTGTGTTTAAGTTGTCAAACGTAGTTTTTCAACACATTATGCAGAAATAATTAAACCGGTTCATTATTGCTTTCCCACAGGATCAGTAAAGCAATATCAGCTGGGCTTTCTCTACTTCTTTTCTTGATTTAAGAGTTTTTTTATTTATTTTTTTTATCAGAGGCAGCCCCCAAGCATTAAGCGCTTTGTCTCTCCTTTCTGAAAGCGAGTTTACACACACACACACACCACACACACACACACACACACACACACACACACCCACACAACACAACACCGTGGTCCTGCATAGCCATGGGGCCTCCTGTTCCCAGTCCACTAAACTCATTCGTTCTTCTATCGCTGCAACCACAATTGTCTTCATGTTTTTACCGGCTTTAATTTCGTATTAAAGTAAGCTTGTTGGAAAATTCACAGGAGAACGTTGGTTGCTGTTGTAACTACACACACAAGAGAGTAAGGCAGTCTTGTCTTGCTTCGTTTAAGGGTGCTTTCACACCTAGAGCTTTTGTTCCGGAACGTGGCGCGTTTGCCCAGTAGCGCGGTTCGTTTGGCATATGTGAACAGGGCAATCGCGCTCGAATCGCGCCAAAGCAATCGCTCTCGAGACCCGCCTGAATGAGGTGGTCTCGGCTCGATTGAAACGAACCCTGGAGCGGATCGATTGTAGTGAGAAGCGATACGATCCGAGCCCGGTTATATCAAAGTGTTTTATGGATATGCTACATAGGCATACGGCTATATGAAGAGAGAATTATGAGTAGATTAGAGTCATTCCAGACATCCCCAAGTCTCCCTGAAGTTCCGGGAGGTATCCCGCAAATGCACAGAGACTCCCCAGATGCCCGCAAACAGTGATAATCTCCCGGAAATCGCGCATCTTCCTCCCGTCCTCAAAATACGTCGCGCACCCTTCTCATCACCCTCCCCTCCTCGCTCTTCAGACATGTCGCGCACGCTGTCAAACACCACCAAACCACCCCCGACAGCTGAGCGGGACTCTGCTAAATAAACCATGAAACTCTGACCAATGTGAGGAGAGTTTACTCACACGTGACTTGTTTTAGCTATTTTGGTCCGTTTAGAAACTTTGCAGTGTGAAAGCGAACCGCGCCAACAACAAAGAGCAACAATGTAACAATTTTAATCCCTGTTTCGGAACAACTGAATCGATTCACTGGTGTGAAAGCACCCTAAGATTTACCTCAGATTTTGACTGACAGTTCCGTATGATCTGACGAGATGCTACACGCACAGGCTGTTCTGATTAGCTGTGAGTTTTGATTGATTCATTCAGGTGTATTTGTGTGAAAGTGAAGTCTGACAACAATAAATATTCTCATCAGGAATAAAACCACCTGTTTTTATACCTGTGCTGACTCTGCTGAGCTGTAGCTATAAAGTTAGGTCTGCTACTGTTATTTATACTGGGTAGGCTACTTCATTTATTTTATTATAACAAAAATTGCAGAAAATGATGCCTTAAATGAGCAGGATTTTAAGGGTAATTTAATCCAAACGATTGATTTTGGTTAATAATTGTTCATTCCGTGCAGATTATTAAAGCAGAGAACATTTGATCTCAAAAAAAGACTCAATTAATCCTTGCGTATTCTTCAATTTTCAAAACTTCATTGCATATTCTACTTTTAGGCCTGCACAATAACAGAAAATATTATAATCACAATTATTTTGATCAAAATATTAAAAATTATGATTATTTCTATGTGTGCATGCATGAATGCATACATACAGTTGAAGACAGAATTATTAGCCCCCCCTTTGAATTTTTTTTTATAATTTTTTTTTTATTTCCCAAATGATGTTTAACAGAGCAAAGAAATTATCAGTTTGTCCTGATAATATTTTTTTCTTCTTGAGAAAGTCTTAGTTGTTTTATTTTAGCTAGAATAAAAGCAGTTTTTAAATTTTAAGTAGGGGTGTCAAAATTAATCGTTTCTTCGGTGCACCGCAATGCAGACGCGGACAATTCGGTATCGGTTCAGTAATAATCATAACCGGGTTATTATGTACTGACGTCATTTATCTGCTATGTCGCGGTAGCTTACTATGGCGAGGAGGCGAGCGCGAGTGTTAACAATGCTTCGCCTACTTGACGCACAAACTGTGCACAATTTCACTGCGTGTGTGTTTCTGGACACTCTTTCACTGACACTTACAGCAGAAGCCCCTATTTCCCTGCGATTGATAGAATAAAGTAAACTCCATTACTCCCTCTCTCTCGCTGTGGCCCATTTGACCTGCTGGCGTGACTTTTCTCTCTTCTCGGCTGATACGGCGATACTTCCTGGATAGAGGTCTGCATTCCCGCGCGGGTGTAAGGGCGGAGCCGCTGACCAGATCAGATTTCTTGCGGCGTGGAAATAAATTTCCGAATAAAGTTCGGGAGCGGTCGTAACTCTGGTGTAAGTTGAACGGGAAGCGGGCGGTTTTAAACAATATCGCTCCCGAGCAAGCACGTGTTGTGTTGTGTGTGGTGTGTTTATGTTGTGAATGAGAGAAGAGCGATGCTGTGTTTGTTGCTGTCTATGTTTGTGTGTGCGTGTATGTGTGTGAATTAGAGGGCGTGATGCTGTGTGGGTCTATGTGTGTGGTGTGTGTTTAAACAGACAGCCCCAAATATAAAAACTGTGTTTGGGGGAAAGCATCGACAATGCACCGTGATGCAACCGAGATATCGAATTGAACCGAATCAATGGCATGATAATCGTAACCCGAACCGTGAGACCAGTGTAGGTTCACACCTCTAATTTTAAGGTCAAAAATTATTAGCCCCTTTAAGCTATTTTTTTTCGATAGTCTACAGAACAAACCATCCGTTATACAATAACTTGCCTAATTACTCTAACCTGCCTAGTTAACCTAGTAAGCCTTAAATTTCACTTTAAGCTCTATAGAATTGTCTTGAAAATATCTAGTCAAATATTATTTACTGTCATCATGACAAAGATAAAATAAATCAGTTATTAGAAATGAGTTATTAAAACTATTAGGTTTAGAAATTGTGAAAAAAATGTGTGAAAAAAATGAAAAAAATCTTATCTCCGTTAAACAGAAATTGGGGGAAAAAATAAACTGGGGGGGCTAATAATTCAGGGGGGGCTTATAATTCTGACTTCAACTGTGTGTGCATGTGTATATATAGATGGACCGCAGGATGTGCTCAAACAGAGTGGCTAAATGTGGTGAAGAACGATGGCAAGCTAAGTTATAAAGCAGAGTGTCGCGACCAACATGACAAAGTATCTGCGGTTGGTTCACAACTTCACACGAATATCGAATTAAAAGAATGGTGTTTTCGGTTCATTGTGCTTCCCGCGGGTGCAGCTAACAACAGTTGTGAATTTTAGTTTACCTTTTTGAGGCGTGATGAGCAGTTCGGTGTTCTTGAGGTGAAAATAAACTGCGCATTTCTCCGCCTCATTCATAAACAGCAGCGGGACGCGCTTCTGAAGCATGCAGGAGAGACAGCTTTACACTCCGTCATTCATAGTCTTAGCTGTTGTATGGAGTCGAAAGAATATATAAAGTAGAATGTTCTTTAACAGTCCCGCTATGTTTTATCCTTTCCTTTTGCAAATTTTTTGTCATTTCTCTTCTTTTTTTATTTTATTTATTTATTTATTTTTTTAAATCTGCTTGATTCTTTTAAAAACCAAAAGCAGAGCCTGTCAATTGGTGTTTTTCTATAAGAATACACCTTTGTGAATGTTATTTTATGTGTGGACTTTAATGTGCTTTTTAATAATTTAATTCTTTTCAAAGCAGCACTCAGTACGTGAATTTATCCTTAAAACGTGGCATGAGAGCGATGCATGTGTTGGATAATTGCGTTTTTTGTGCGCACGATCAATTCCTGATCCTTTGCATACATTTTTTTAAATCAAAACAACGGTAATTAATTAGTTTTCCGATGTGCTAAAATATTTGTTAAACAAATGTTATTTAAAACAGCATATGTACCTATTAAAGCCTGTAAAACTGAATAGTGCATGGTCTAATCGGAAATAAAGGAAATTAGTTTCTATTTCATTATTTAATGCATAAAATAGGCAGCAGTAACCCATTAGATAGGCCTGTGTCAAAAAAGTTTCTGTCTTTTCTATGGAGTTCAGTGATTAAAAACAGCAGATTATAGTGTGCGTTCATAACTACACTTTGTAGGGGGACCAACAGTTTTAACCCAAAATGACCAGTCCTATCAGATGAAGAAGAGCAGAAGTCAGAGATTCAATTAAAAGATAGATTACTGTAGATAGTTTGCAGTTTAATCGCAAAAAGTTTGTAGACCGCTCTACATACAATCTCAGAACAACAATTAGACTCCTACATGACGTCATTAACTGCGTCATACATGTGGGTGTTTAACCCCCAGGGGTCGAAGACCACGTATACGCGTTTTGATGAGTCTTCTCCTCATGAACACCAAAAAGAACTTAAATTACACTTTCAGTTTTGATCGTACAGATAAGATCAATACATCCATTGAATCCGTTAAGTGTCTAGTTTTAATTGTGTACACTCACAATGACTACGTTTACATGGACACCAGTAATTCAATTTTAATGCGATTAAGACAATACTCTGACTAAGAGTCTATCATCATCAATCAATCGAATGTTATCTGTCTATTTTTATTGTGTAAACTCACAGTGCCAACAAATGTGTGTGCATTCATTCAACAGTGTAGACATTCTCTCTTTTCTCTTTCTGCAAACTGTTTTTTTTTTTTTAGAAACGCGTCAGTAAAAGCACTGAACTCCACGAAAACAAACAGACATGAGACATGTATCTATAGAAAACTTGAAGTGTCTACTTTTAAATACAGTGTGTGCATGTTGAAAACAAACATTGTTCGATAAAAGTATTCAGTATGAAACCAACGCTATGTCTAGCTTCTCAGTCTGAGCTCATTAGAGTTAATGCTACCACACCCATGAGACTCTTACGATCGTCTGCAAGAGACGCACGCAACATGTAGACTGTGGTCAGAGAAAACGCATCATTAAATGAATGGAAACTCAGCAAATACTCAACAAAGAGGCATGAGAGATATTGCTATGGAAAGCTTGATATATTTACTTTTGCATTAACCAATTCAAGTCAAAAACATAATCTCTTTTCATGTAATCCATATGAAAGTAAGGACTGTCGGATTCTCCTGTATCGCCTCATTACAGCCAATGTGATCCTGCCCTCATGAGCAAGCTGTTCATGAGGCAATGAACTGAGGTGAGCCAGGTAATAATGTACACGCCTCCCGAGACATGACATAAAACGACAAGCTTAATCATAGATGTGCATGTTACATGAGTGAAGAAGCACTTCAGATGGTACTGAACAGCTAGGAAGAATTTACTTTCTCCTCTGAGGAAGAGCGTGACTTTGAATGAACGAACGCATACATTTGGAAGAACGTCTAGACCCAGCAGAGGATAGAATCCCCGTCGAGTAAGTCTTTTTTATTCTTACCTTCATGATTTATATGAAATATGTCCGTACAGGCCACTTGTAGTGTATCCTATACCATATATAGTAAAAAAATGATGGTAAACATAGGCCCTATATAATAAAATGTTATATGAAATAAACCATATATATGTGTAAATTATATGTGTGTATATATAGGCTAGTGGTTATATTACCACAGCAACTATTGAATTAATAAACATTATTTCAAGAACTTCACTATACTGTGGTTCAAAACAACTACATTGTTCACTATAAATTACTAATAATTTTATTCATGCGAGTATGGTAAACGTATTTGTGGTTGATTAGTGTTAAAATATAGTTTCTTTGTTATTTGCATTATGTTCTCTCATCAAGTATGCATATGCTAAGCTACTGTGAAAAAATATAAACTGCAGTTGTTTACAAAACGGGTGTTGTTCAGTTTATAAATCCTATGTGGTAACTGAGTTTATTAGGTAAATTAGTACTAGTATCAGTGAACATCACAAAAATGTTAATAATGTAGTTTATGTAATCAGCTTATTTTTTTTCCAGATGTGAAAACAACAGCGGTAAAGAGAGACTGATGCTGACATGGCTCCACAGGCTCTGAGATTCCTTCCTGTACATGAACCTGGACCACAGCTAAGACCATGTGATGCTCACACTGGGCTTTTACAAACCTTACACCCTTTATTATCTTACACTCTTCATATTACATGGTTGATTTTGCCCTGAATGTGTCTTCTGTACACAATGTTCATGTGTAAATTCAAGTGCATAAGTTATATGTAAACTGTAATAATAAGTAACTTTATCAGTAGATTTGCTATATGTAAGTTTATATAGTTTACAGAGTTTTATGCAGTGTACTGACTCTACAAGTGTATCTCGAGTTATTTGTGTGTGATTTAGTTAAATAATTAGTTAAATTTTAAATAAACTGCAAACAAAACTTTTTTTCTCAAAAGATTTTTCTCCTCCGATTCTTTCTTGAAACTCTTCCCTCTTATTTCCGTGTCTATGTGTGTGTGTGCGTAATTCCCAAACAAAGAAATTTCCAATGATTACTTAGACAATCACGTACAAAAGTCAGACAGCCACTAGAGGTATTCAGAGCTGTCCCCAGACCTGTAAGACAGATCCACAAAGTAACGGAACACACACGCACAAAGTACATACTTTCTTACTCCAGGCCGAGTAGTGTACTCACAGCCGTCTTATCAAACTGGTTAAAAACTGGCACAATCTACCTCCAAACTGGCAGCTTACATACAAAGGAATTAACTTTAAAAGATTAAACACATAAAATGGCAAATAACTCCGGAAACAGTAGATCCTGAGGCAGTAAATCATTAGGCATACAGAGAAGCAAACACGCACATATTATTCCAGATTACTCTGAAAAGGGAGGACACTGACGTCATCATATAATCTAAGCTCTTAAACATTCAACTTTATTAATAATCATAAAGACATGAGAATTTACAGGCGTTCCTCCATCCAGGTGCGATCATGTATCAGAAAACCCACACCATCTTACTGTGTTCTAAGAACTAAGATGATTTTTTTTTTTAGCGTGGAAAAGGTCTGTCTTACACGCTCTCTCTTTCTCAAGTAAAAATAAACAAACATTATAAAACTATGTTTTTCACTTGTTTTTAAATTATTAATCGTGGGCGCCAGACAGAATATCTGTCAAATACCTTTTAAAGAAAATATACCACGGCTAGCTCTCGCCATCAGTTACAAATACGAATGAACAAATAAATTAATTAACAATGAGAACCAGAAAAACACTTTGTACTTTTCACACACAAACAGCAGTATCAACAACAAAACCAACAATATAACAATCACAATGAAAAACAAAACCCTCAGCACTTATAACTCAAATGAAAGTGAAAGAAAAAATGCAAATGATTGCACATTTGTCAGATTTGAAAACGGGGAAAAAAAAATAATAATAATAATAGTACGGGGAGAAAACAAAACGAGAGAAATAAAATGAGAATTTGGGCAAAAACAAAAAAAAATTCTGCTTCTTACCCACGGAGCGGAGGGGTCAAGGGAAATTCGAGGGGAAAGGCGAATGTGGAGGTGTGGATGTGAAGGTTGGCCCTCAACCTTCCCATTCACACCTCCACATTCGCCATTCAACGAATCTAGCCGGTGAGTAGCAGCCACAGGTGCCTAACAGGAAACTCTGACACTGTCGACTGTGGGATTAAGCCTTTCTGAAGCTGACTCCATGCCAGCGAGGTAAATCAGTAAGTTGATTGTTAAGGACACACTGCGCTGAAGTCTTTGGTGACGCACTCCTTCATAGACGTCATGAGCACTTCAGTAACAAGACAGCGATTTTTGCTCCGTTGCCTTCAATACGTATTTTCGGCTGTTTGTTTCTCAACAGCCAGTTGTTAAGTTTACACTGCTCGTCTTGACCCGGTTTCTCTACTGTTTCCCCCCCGTGGGGACCCGGGTAGAATAGGTCCCCAGCACCCCCCTTGCTGATCGTAAGAGGCGACAAATGGGGCAACTTGTTTTCAGCCGTGAGTTGTGACCCGTGTCAGTGGAAAAAGAGATCCTGGTATTTGAGGAATGTAACTGTGTGTGACTTGCAGATCCAACACAGTACTTTGGCTCCCTATTTCACTTAGACGGAGGTTGGAAGGGCCCAGTCCAATCAATCGGCTAGTCAAGAAATGCCCTGGGATTATTGAACAGTTTTGAACATCTAGCAAACTTCTAGAAGGCTTTAGCTGAGGGTCAATTGAGTAATGCATATTTTTATATATGCTTGCGTAAGTATATCATTCTTATATCCTTGATGTATACCCGGTGGAGATTCGCGGCTCTGTGCATCCCCTTGTTGGGCTCCGAGGTGGGTGAGGAGTAAGAGTGATTAATCAGAAAGCATACTAAAATGGTAACTAAACAAAACCCAAAAAGAAAAATATCGGATCAGGACTTGGATTGTAACTTTGGAAATGGCATCAGTCTACTCCCCAAAATGAAAACTGGCAGAAATTTATACTTCTAGAATATCTACAATCTGAAATGCCACTCTCTAAACTGTCTCCTTTTGCTATCCAAAAAGGCATCTCTGGGATTGAAGGAACAGTCAAAGATGTTAAAAAACTAAGATCTGGACAATTCTTGTTGAATGCTCCAAAAAGATCCAGGCAGAAAACCTACTACGTGCAAATGTGCTGTCTGGTGTTGCTATGAAAACTTCTCACCAACCATCTTTAAATTATAGCAAAGGAGTAATCCGTACCAGAGAGCTAGAACACATGGAAGAGACTGATATTACTTACAGAGTTAATGCCTCAAGATGTAATGCATGTAAAAAGAATCACAATCAGGAAAGAAGATTGTCTCATAAAACAGGAACCTATATCTTAACTTTCAGTAGACCTCTACCTCCAGAAAAGATTCGAATTGGATACTTGAGTGTCAATGTTGATATTTTTACACCAAATCCACTCAGATGTTTCAACTGCCAAAAGTTTGGACATGGATCGACTGCTTGCAAAAACAGACCTACTTGTGTAAACTGTGGAGAGGAAAAACATGATGAGCAATGTAAAAAAACACCAAACTGCTGCAACTGTACAGGAGAACATCCAAGCTCATCCAAAGACTGTCCTATCTGGATTAAAGAAAAAGAAATCCAGAAAATCAAGTGCTCTAAGAAGGTGAGCTATTTGGAGGCTTGAAAACTTGTAGAGAACTGCCCATTCTTTAAATTGGACAGGACTTTTGCAGCTGTGATGAAACCACAAATACAGTCTGTCGAGGTTCAGACAGACTTGACATGGATAAACGAAATATTTGAAGAAATAAAATCTCAAACTCCAGTAAATACAAATTTGTTGATCATCAAAGTCAGACTGTGCTCCATCAAACTCAAGTAAACCACAAAGAAAATTCAATCTACAGGACAAAACTCATCCAAAAGTAAAATTACAAAAAACCAAATTCTCAAAAAAGAAAAAACAAGCCAAGAGCATAAAGAGATGAAGACCAGCAGCTCAAAAGACATTGAAATGTCAGAAGACAATAAAACTCGTAGTCGTAGCACTTCTCCTAAGACTAGAACCAAAGGGCACTTGCATGTTTTACCAACTTGACAGTGGAAAATCATATTATTCAGTGGAATTGCCGTGGCATAAGAGCCAATTGTTCTGAATTACAACGTCTTGCTTGCATTTATAATCCCCTGGCTTTCTGTCTCCAAGAGACTTATCTTACTCCAGAGAACAATATATCTTTAAAACATTTTACATGCTTGAATGCATATGGCCCAAACCTTCAACGTCCTTGTGGTGGAACATCAATATTACTAAGACATGACATTATTTATAGTAGTGTTGAAATTGATTAATGAAAATGATCTGTGTCTTTTAAATGATGGTTCATACACATACTTACACCCAGGACATGGATCCTACTCTGCTATTGACTTAACAATATGTGATGCAACTTTAACTACTGATTTCTCATGGTATGTCTGCGATGATCTTTGTGGAAGTGATCACTTTCCTTTGATTATAACCAATACAACGGCAGATACACAACAGAGACCTCAAAAATGGAAACTTGAAAAAGCTAATTGGTACTCATTTCAAACCCTTTGTTATGAGAGACTTGATGGCAAGCAACAGGATAAAAAAATTATTGAAATAGCAGATGAATCAGTACCAAAAACATCAACAAAACAGAGTAAGAGACGGAAACCTTGGTTTGATGACCAATGTAAAGAACTTATTAAAGCCCGGAAAAAAGCAGTAAGATCTTTTCAGAAACTTCCAACGTCTGAAAACCTTATTGGGATTAAAATCTGCAGAGCACAGGCACGAAGATATATAAGAGAAGTGTAGTAACTCAGCCACGTTTTAAGCGGAGATAAACTTCTGCAGTCAAACAGACTCTTGCTCCCCCTCGTCTCCCTCTTAATTAAGTATCGCCCGAAGCTTAATTCCAATACACACGTCTTCCCCTCTCACAACAAAGACGTGTTGTAAAACCAGCTCACATGACAGTGATAACTGAATTCCAAAACCAACGGAAGAAAGGTTTGTCTGTCTCCATAATCGCTGGCCTCCCCCCCCTCCTCCAGAGAGACTGGAGGAAAAGAAACCAGCATTATCCTTTGAACAAAGAGAAATGTGATTTTCGGACAGTTCACGTTTAAAAGTGTGTTTTACTTTAATGTTTCATTGCTAATAGTTGTGTATGTTGTACTATGTATGTAAGCAAGGGTTTCACTTAAATATTGCATGTAAATGAAACAATGCAACGTGTGGCACGCTCGTAATTAACTGTATTTGATAAAGTTCCTTAGTGTTTGATGTCGAACTGTACAGCTCGGTATTCAGAAAACATTGATGGAAACGATAAAATTGTATCTGCAAATAGTAGGTAATTACAAAGTTTCATTTAATTTTTGATAACAGTAAAATAAAGTTGTGCTGCCAGCGCGTGACAACGCGACCCCTCCCTGGGCGTGAACGACCAGGAAAAAGAGAGGCTTGGCCTCGCTCAGTAGCCACGGTTATTGGTCAACCATGGAGTAGGCTGGCTTAAGTCCTGCCCACTATAAAGCCCTCAGCTTTTGAATTTTATTGCTTTCGTTTGGTTTTCACAAAGGGGACTCCACGCACAAACTTTGCGTTGCACGCTTCCCGCCTTTACAACGCGCTGCCAGACATCGCTCTCGGAAGAGTCATCCCGTAAGACCTGCGTCTGCCTGCCTTAACATCACCACGGCAACGAGACCCGTTCACAGGAGCCCACGCTGCTTCTGTGTACGTTCGCAACTCGCATGAACTCAGTCTGACCCTGTACTGCTCGCATAACTGCCTTCCCGTGAACACGCGGACCGCCGTCCCATCCAGCAGTACGGTCAGTCATTCAACCTCTCTGAACTTTGATTTCCGAAGTCATTCAAGGAGCAAGCCACTGTGGAGGAATTC
Organism: Danio kyathit; assembly: GCA_903798195.1. Classification (NCBI taxonomy): domain Eukaryota; kingdom Metazoa; phylum Chordata; class Actinopteri; order Cypriniformes; family Danionidae; genus Danio; species Danio kyathit. Next base: position 1,251,407 of record CAIGQS010000004.1, read on the forward strand.
CCTTTCTGCAAACTTCCTGCTTGCTGACGTCGAACTCCCCGTTACCGGGACAACGAGTCCCACGCTCCAGAAGACGGAGGAAACCCCCTCTCCAACAAAGGACATCCCAACACGCAAACGCGCTGCAACCAATCGCCGGGCCTCCCTTCAACCAGCTGACGAGCGGAACTGATCGTCTAAAACGCAAGTAAACACAAACCAAACTTTCGTTCCTGGCTGAAGCTGGTGTTAATTAAGTTTAACAGTAAATCCTAGTCAGATTCTCTGCTTGGTGGTTCTCTAAGGGTGCAATGCTAAGAACTTCTCACGTGCGAGACGTTTGGGACTCTTAGTTGGTCATTCTCAGTAACTCAACCCATTCCAGAACTGTGTGTGTGTGTGTGTGTATCTTTGTGTTTGTTTTGTTTTACATTAGAGTAGTTAATGCGTGTGTAGCTTAATAAACTTGTGTTTCATTTTAAGATCCTTGTCGGAGTTTTATGTGTTTTTAAGTTACTGCCTCAGCTATATGGTCTTGCTACCTTGCTTGTGAAACTGTTTATATTGTTATTTTGGCCAAATAATAATGTAACATAGATTTACTAAAGATAAAGTTACGTTGCTTACTTCTATTCGGGTGGACCAATAGATGACGTAAGCGTGGTAACCTAATTTTGACTGTGAACCAGTCGTTTGAATCTCTTGATTCGATCCCCGAGAATTAATATAAATTAATTCGAAGTTATGAGCTAATTCTTAAAGTACCGGACATATTAGATGGTCTAGGCACTACAGAAGCAAAGAGGCAGAGCTGGAATAAATTTGTGTTGAGCTTGACAATAAATACACCATCAAAGAAAATATGGGATGCCATTCGGAAAATGAAAGGAAGAGGCGGAACACAAGTAAAACACATCAATAATCACGGCACTCGTAAATATGACATTGCTAATATACTTGCAGAAACCTTTGCAAGGAATTTCTCTACAGAAAACTATCAACCAAATTTTCAAAAAATCAGAACTCGCTAAGAATCAAATTAAATTTCATTTCCCAAAACACAGAGATCTACAATCAACCTTTTTCTATGAAGGAACTTTTAAACTCTCTAAAGTGCTGTCATGACACAGCAGTTGGACCCGATAAAGTACATTATCAGTTTCTAAAACATCTTCCCCAATTGAGCCTTTCCCTTCTCCTGGACAATTTCAATGAAATTTGGAAATCAGGAAGTATCCCACCATCATAGCAAGAAGCCACTATTATTCCTGTGCCAAAACCTGGGAAGGAACATAAAGATCCCAACAATTACAGACCTATAGCTTTGACAAGCTGCGTATGTAAAACTATGGAGAGGATGGTAAATGACCGACTTGTCTGGAAGCTTGAGTCTGATTATCAGATAAGTGATTTCCAATGTGGGTTCAGAAGAGGAAGGAGTACAGTAGATCATCTCATCAATCTAAAGTCTTACATACGAAATGGATTCATCAAAAAGGAGCATGTGGTAGCTGTATTCTTTGACGTAGAAAAAGCATATGACACTACCTGGAAATATGGCATTCTTAAAGATTTGTATAAAATGGGATTCAGGGGAAATTTACCCATCTTCATTTCAAAGTTTCTGTCAAATAGATCTTTCCGAGTTCAAGTAGGAAACACCATGTCAGACCCTCAAGTACAACAGCAAGGAGTTCCTCAAGGCAGCATCCTTTCAGTGACTCTTTTCATGATCAAAATAAATAGCGTCACAGATGTCATTGGAAGAAACATGATGTGCAGTCTTTATGTGGATGACATTTGTATATGCTATAGAGCAGAGGTGGGCAAACTACGGCCCGCGGGCCATATGCGGCCCGCTGAACACTTTCATCCGGCCCGCGAGGCAGTTTTAAAAATGCTGCTTCTGAGTAACGTTTTGGTTTCAGAATTAGTAAATTAATGATGCGATACAAGTGAACGCCATTTGATGGCAGTATTGCACGCGGTACAGTTAGTGCGACCAGTAGAATTAGAACACACTCTCGGATATTAAAATATACTCAACCGTTAATGACTGAAAATGAGTCAGGCAAAAAAATTATAAAATTGACTCTGAATGTCGTGTGTTTAAGGAAGAATTGACAACAAAATGCGTCTTCAGCAATAACGAACAGAAAGAGGTTGGTCTAATATGCCAAGAAAGTATTGCTGTTTTTGAAGACTACAACCTAAGCGGCTGATCACACTGAACGCGCATTTACGTTCCAAAAACGCGAGGTACACCGCACTGCCTTTTTGTTGACAAGAAAAAAAGGAGCTAGGTATTTTGCGAGAGTGTTGCTGTTAATATTAATATAACTTATTTTCAGGCTCATTGTTCACATGAACACGCTCATAATAACATGACTTGGAATAACAAAGACTAAGATTCTTCTTCCATTATATCTCAGATTTATAATGATTGATATGAGCATATTAATACAAGCTAAAATGAGATTGCTGTGAATTTGACTCAAATTATATAATAATTGAATACATCCCCTTTCAAAAATTCTTTTATCAAAGATTTGTGGTTTTATCAAAATTTATGATGATTGATCTGTATATTCTAAAAGCAGTGTAAATTAGATTATTGTAAATTTGACTGAATAGTAAACTTTAAGAACTATTTTAATGTGTTGATATGAGATTTTTTTATTCTCCACTGTAAAAATTATTACATTATTATTATTATATATTTTTAAGGGATTATTTTATTGTTTTATGATGATTGATAATTAAATATAAATAGCAGTGCAAATTCATTTGACTTGTAAATTTGACTCAATAATAACTATTTTAAAAAAATCTGTTTTGTGTTAATGTGACATTTTTCTGTCCGATATTACATGTTCTATGTATACTGCCACTATAAATAAAAGTAATTTTTGAAGGATTTGACATGTGGCCCTTAACTAGGTGTGCAAAACTTGATGTGGCCCTCGGGTCTAAAAAGTTTGCCCACCACTGCTATAGAGGGAAAAACATGAACATAATTGAAAGACAGCTACAATTATGCATCAACAAAATGAGTAATTGGTCTACAGAAAATGGTTTCAAATTTTCTAAAACCAAAACTATGTGTACATTTCTGTCTTTTACGATCTCTACATCATGATCCAGAACTCTTTTTTTTGATGAAGAACCCATCAAGATTGTTAAAGAAACAAAACTCCTTGGAGTCCTTCTTGATAGCAAAATGACCTTCATTCCACATATAAAAGCTTTAAAAACAAATGCTTGAAGAACTTGGATCTAATTAAAGTTCTTGCAAAAACAAAATGGGGAGCAGACTCTACCGCTTTTATGAGGCTGTATAGACTTTTGGTGCGCTCACGACTGGACTATGGGAGTATAGTTTACAACTCTGCTAGAAAATCTTATTTACAAATGCTGGATCCTATACACCACCAAGGGATTAGACTAGCTCTTGGAGCTTTCAGAACTTCACCTTCTCAAAGCCTATACACTGAAGCTAATGAACCACCTCTTCATATTAGACGCTTGGAATTGTCTCTCCAGTATGCATTGAAAATAAAGACAAATCAACACAACCCAGCTTTTAAACCAATCTTTCAACCTCAATATCTGGATTTGTATGAAGCAAGACCCAGCTATATTCAACCATTCGGTGTACGGATCAGAACACGCATAAAAAACCTAAATCTAAACCTTGATTCCATCCACCAGACTCTCATTTGTCCGGTCCCACCATGGAGATTAAATAAGTTGCATGTAAATCTGGATCTGAGCAAGCATAAGAAGGCTGATACTTTTCCACATGCATATCAACAAGAAGTTGCTGATATAAGATATTTGTATCCTACTCATAAACCTATATACACAGATGGATCAAAAAAGGACAGTCATGTTTCTGCAGCAGTAGTAATGGGTCAATCACACTACGGCAGGGGTGTCAAAGTCAATTCCTGGAGGGCCGGAGCCCTGCAGAGTTTAGTTCCAGCCCTGCTTCAACACACCTATCTGTAGGTATCAAACAAGCCTATAGCACTCAATTAGTTTGATCAGGTGTGTTTAATTGGGGTTGGAACTAAACTGTGCAGAGCTCCGGCCCTCCAGGAACTGGCTTTGACACATGTGCACTACGGCATTCGCATTCCAGATCAAAGCTCAATTTTTACAGCGGAAGCAAAGGCTCTCTTTTTAGCTCTGGAACACATTGAAAATGCTGCAGAACACAATTTTATTATTTTTTCTGACTCAAAATCTTGTCTACAAACATTGAACTCTTTTAAACTGGAACATCCCATTATTATTGACGTTTTTATAAAAGTAAACTAACTACAGAGAAAATCCTATAATATAGTTTTCTGCTGGATCCCAGGACATTCTGGACTATTTGGAAATGAACAAGCCGACAAAGCCGCCAAAACAGCCCTAGCAGGAAAGCTAAAGGAGTGCAAAATTCCACCTTCAGATTTAAAGCCACTAATAAAAGGCTACATTTTAAACAAATGGCAAACAGAATGGGATCAGTGCTCAGAAAATAATCTTTTTGAAATTCAGCCAGAAATAGGAAAAAAATCAAATTATTTTTTTAACTCAAGACACGATGAGATTGTGTATAGAAGATGCCGCATTGGACACACGAGACTCACACATGAACATTCAAGGAGAAGAACCACCAAAATGCCAATATTGTAGCAGAAACCAAACTGTTAAACATATTATTGTGGAGTGCCCTATTTTTAATGTTGTCAGACAACAATTTTTATCTGGAGAGATTTTAAATGAAATATTTTTAAATGTGAACCCTTCAAAAAGGGTACAATTTTTATCAGAAGTAAACCTTAAAAACTGTTTTAGAGGTTTATCTTAAATTATTGTTATTATTATAAGTATTTATGTATTTTACCTTGTGTATTATTTATTGCTGTTGATGAATTTTAATTGTTAGAATATTTTTATAATTATAGGAAGTAGTATTTATAAATGTAGAAAACTTGATCTGTTGTTTTTGCCATGTCATAGACATAGAAGCTGAAATGGCAATACAATCAAAATTCTCTCTCTCTCTCTCTCTCTCTCTCTCTCTCTCTACTTGTTTCCCCGCATTGCAACAGTTCAGACAACTTCTCTTTCTTCCACACACCACATAATGCTGCCATCTTCAACTCTCCTCTTCCTTTATACTCTCACCCATTTCCTTTTTGCCATCCCATGGGTGGAGACCAAATAAACAATGTTGACTGTCATCGCAGAAAACACCAACAATCATAAATGCATGATTATATGCTGTCATAGCTTTGCAATAAAAAAGTGTTGTTATAATAGAGGCCAATGGAGAAAAAACAGCCATGAATATAACAAAAAGGGAGTAAATTTGCCCAGAGTGTATTGAGTTTTTTTTTTGTTGTTGTTGTTTTTTTCAAAGCATTTTCCCAGAATTTCAAAATAAAAAATATGATGTCCCCAAATTTCAGTCAGTTTGCTGAAACAAAGAAATTTTTGGCCAAATTAAGCCTTAAAATCACCCCAGAATTGATGAAAATGACCCAACAGCACACAAGGGAAAAAGGTGCACATTCCAGCCTTTATGCAGATGCTGTACAGGTATGTCTCATGTCTGCGACGCAAATGTTCAGCTGTTACCCCAGAACTTATTTTCTGATGCGTTTACCAGTCAGACACAGAATGAACACGTATTCCTTGTCTGCTTTACAAATTTTAGAAAAACATTTTGTTGTAATTATGAATATATACGAATAAAAAATAGGCCATTTACAGCTTTCAAATCTGTGTCTTATCAATATGACCAAAATGACTTTTATAATCAATTATGTAAGAAACTCTGAAAACTGGACTGACAGTTTCAGTTTACTATAACTTCTATGTTAAGCGGATTTGACACAATTTACTTTGTAACAGCACTAGATAAATAAAGATGAGTTTAATTGAATCTGCTTAAATGTGTACACGCTAATGGATCGAACAAAATATGATCTGATTTATTTTACATTTAATGTGCATCAAAATTACAGTGTGTAGCCAATGTTTCCAGTGTCTTTTCACTTTTCAGCTTTTGATGAGAGTTTTTAAGACTTAATGGAAACTGTTGAAAATGAAATGTTTTTGTTTTTTTTCAGACCTAATTGAAGAGAATGAGGGGAGTAAAGAGGAGGAACATCTTGTCAAAATTGAGGAAAAAGCTAATTTACAGACTGATGGTATTTTGAAAAGGAGAGACAAGAATCGTTTCACCCGCACTCAGTGTGGAAAGAGTTTTGGAAGTAAATGCGATCTTAAACTTCACATGAGGATCCACACTGGAGAGAAACCATTCACTTGCACTCAGTGTGGGAAGAGTTTCAACCAATCATCAAACCTTAATAAACACATGAAAATCCACACTGGAGAGAAACCATTCACATGCACTCAGTGTGGGAAAAGTTTCAGCCAATCATCAAACTTTAATATACACATGAAAAACCACACTGGAGAGAAACCATTCACATGCACTCAGTGTGGGAAGAGTTTTAGCCAATCAACAAACTTTAATCAACACATGAGGATCCACACTGGAGAGAAACCCTTCATATGCACTCAGTGTGGGAAGAGTTTTAGCCAATCAACAAACTTTAATCAACACATGAGGATCCACACTGGAGAGAAACCATTCACATGCACTCAGTGTGGGAGAAGTTTCAGCCAATCATCATCCCTTAATGAACACATGAGGATCCACACTGGAGAGAAACCATTCACATGCACTCAGTGTGAGAAGAGTTTCAGCCAATCATCATCCCTTAATGAACACATGAGGATCCACACTGGAGAGAAACCATTCACATGCACTCAGTGTGGGAAGAGTTTCAGCCAATCATCATCCCTTAATGAACACATGAGGATCCACACTGGAGAGAAACCATTCACATGCACTCAGTGTGGGAAGAGTTTCAGCCAATCATCATCCCTTAATGAACACATGAGGATCCACACTGGAGAGAAACCATTCACATGCACTCAGTGTGGGAAGAGTTTCAGCCATTCATCATCCTTTAATCAACACATGAGGATCCACACTGGAGAGAAACCATTCACATGCACTCAGTGTGGGAAGAGTTTCAGCCAATCATCAAACCTTAATCTACACATGAGGATCCACAGTGGAGAGAAACCATTCACATGCACCCAGTGTGGGAGGAGTTTCAGCCAATCATCATCCCTTAATCTACACATGAGGATCCACACTGGAGAGAAACCATTCATTTGCACTTAAGCCGCGGTCACACTGGACTTTTCTGCCCATAGACTTACATTCATATGCACGTGAATGCGTCAGACCGGAAACGCAAGTTCGTGTGTCAAGTTTCGCAGTCAACTGCATTGCAAAGTTCAAGCTTGGTGAACTCTGACCTGAGAAATCGCATCACTTGACTGTGAGACCATTTGAAGATCAAATCATGATCTCTGGACAGAAATTTTAAATATGGACTAATCGCTCACTTTTTTAATGTCTAATCATCTTGTTTAATCCCGCCCCTTTTTGCAGCACCGTACAACAGAATTTTGCACGCTCAAACTCTAGTGTGACCACTGCTTCGGTGTGGGATGAGTTTCAGCAACTGATCAGACTAGGGGTGAAACGGATCACTGTTGATCCGTGATTCGTATGGATCACAACTCACGGTTCGGAACGCACGTGACCCGCGGATTAATAATTTATTTTGAATTTGTTGGTTAATCCAACATTTATAACCATTGCAGAGAGATCGCCTCCCACGTCATTCAAATCGTGTGCATGAAAGCATTTTGGCTTCCCTGTAAGATATAATGATGACGAGAAAAGTTGTGGTGGGACCTACCCAGGGCTTAATTTGTGCCGGAACACGCCGAATCCGGCACCTCTGAAATCTTTTTTTTTTTTTTTTTTTTTACAGATTTTATTTTTTATTTTACAGATTTCCCCCTCCTCACCTGTCCGCTGTTCACTTTCTTCCGCGACTCCCCAACCTTCTTCACTTTTGTCCGCGACACCCCTCTGCCACCCACTGCACCAAACCCAGCCCCTCCACCCCGCTTTCCACTTCTCCATCCTCAGGTAACATGCCGAATCCGTTAAAATCCCCGTTTAATGAAACATGACGCTGGTGATTTTTTTTTAACGCTGGTAAAAGCAATTACATTGTGTAACCAACAGATGGCGACAAACAACTATCAAAATGATGTCATTGAATAGGTTTTCAAAAATAATACACCTACAGTATAATAAAATGTCACTCTTTATGTGTGAATTGTTGAATCATTAATTGAAGATAAATATGATTTGTTGTACAAGATGTTAGATTTCTATATTTAGCATTATCAGCAACAGTAGCAAAGATCATATTTCATATTGAATACTTTTCTTTTTTCAGCTGATCCTTTCTTGATTTTAATTTTTTATTAACATTACAGGTTCTAAGTTCTGTTTGTTAAAAGCAATGTTTTTTGCAGTAGTATTTTTGTATAAATGGAAAGCAAATGATATTTGTCGTCTCACTTTTTTGCTGATTCAATAAATGGTCCGATCCGTGACTTAAAAAAAAACGTAGTTTGATCCGAACTGCAGATTTGTGATCCGTTACACCACTACATCAGACCTTAATAAACACATGAAGACCCACACTGGTGTGTAAAGAGTATATGTGCTTGAGTGTGAGAACTTTTATTACAGCTCCAAAATTGAAACTGCACCAGATGATTCACACTGGAGAGACCGTACAAGTGTTCACACTGTGACAAGAGGGTTAATCAGATCTGAACACATCTAAACACATCTGAAAACACAAAAGAGGATTCCCACTGGAGAGAAACCGTACAGATCTGATCAGTGTCTACAGAGTTTCGCTCATTCGGTGCAGCTTAAGAAACACATGAACAAAAAGTTGCACACATGATATGAATGCAGCAAAACATTTTCTCATGTGCACAGGATGTTTCATGTCTGAATAATGTTAGAAAAGGCTGAGTGACGGTATACTGTTTTCCAACACTGCAGTAGGTGGGGTTGTAAATGTTGCGCTCCTCGCGTTTACCGTAAACACAATTATGGCGGCTGAGAGAAGAACAGTTTCATAAACATCTGACAAACAGCACCTCTGCAGCTTAAAATCTCTTTGCAAGTGATTGTACAGGTGCGGATACATCTGTACTCCACTCTCCAGTGTATTCATGTAGCTAGTGTTGTTTTGGATGATGTTCTCTGTCTGACTCCCTGAATGAGAAACAAATCACTGGGAAGACACCGCACATCAAAGAAGGTGGAGCTCCAGGACGGTTAGTTTGCAGTATAGGTTCGAGATTCTTTCTAGTTTACTACATTTACTTTTTTGAGTAGAATACAAACTTGATTAATATTTTATGATTTAGGCAGAGTGACAGGTATTAAGTTTTACAATATTAATACACTGTGATGATCCCAATACTCCAGATTGGAGTATGTGGTAAATCCTGATTGGATGCCTGCATTACTCATCAATGGGTATATAAAAGTTGTTGTGCTAGCTACCCCAAAATGCTGTCGCTACTCAGGACTCCTCATGTCAAGACCTGCCATCTCATTGACTCTTTAACCTTATGGTTTTGTTTTGCATTACTTATATCATGTAGTTAAAGTGTTGTTATGATTATATCCTAAGTTCTTTATCTTCATTATTATACCTAGACATTTGTTGGTTGCTTTGATTGATTGTTCTATGAGTTAGATTTTATAATAAATAATTAGCATTCAGGCAGGTATTTGCATTCAGGCTATTTTGTTGACTCATCTCTCTTTTATGTTTTGACTCAAACAAGCGGGTCATAACACTTTGTAAAATGTTTCCGGTTGTATTCGAGATCTTGTCCTTTAAGTTGTGACCATAGGTGCGAGTAGGAACCTAGACTGAGTGGTAAATTGAGAACATTGTCTTTCAGCTCAACTTCTTCACCACAACAGACAATCACATCAACTGCATTACTGCTGCCGCTGCACTGATCCATCTTTTAATCTCACATTCCATTCCTAATAAAAAAAAAAAACGCAGATACTTGAACTCCATTTGAACTCCATTTGGGGTAAGGACTCTCCAAACAGGAGATGGCCACCTTTTTTCAGTCAAGCACCATAGTTTCTGACTAAAGCCTGGTTTATACTTCTGCGTCAAGTGATTGGCGTGACCCACTGCGCATGCAACGCGCGTAGCTGTGCATTCATACTTCTGCGCACTGTTTTTGTTGCTCTGCAATAACACTTCCGAAACGTTAGTTGGCAGTGAGGTGTTTATCTTCCTCTGTGTCAAGTTTCTTTGCTGGTGTTTTGATTTTTCTGAACACTTTCTTAATGTACAAGTGGTTCAAACTTGCTCATTTTGAGGCAGAAACCGGCGGACGTGCAACAACTTTAACCATGAGGTTAACACAAAACAAATCTTTCCATCCGGAGCTCGTTTACAGGACTCCACACTTGTAAGCAATCGCTCCATTGGGCTCGCGCGGCTCTCGGTCCCACCCATACTCGTCACCACTACCAAGCAGACCAATCACAGAGTTTGCACTACGCGTCGTTGGGATGTGTAGTTACATTTTTTTGAGAGGTGTGCGTCAGCGACGCCGATGGCATACGCTTGCGCTCGACGCAGAAGTATAAATCGGCCTTAATGCTGCGTTCACACCAGACGCGGAAGAGGCGTCAACTGCGAGTGATTTACATGTTAAGTTAATGCAAACGCGTGAATGGGCATCCTGCGCCGCCAATGATGCGAATTGCTTGAGTTCGAAAACTTGAACTTTGGCGGACATTCGCATAGCGTTAACCAATCAGGAGCTTGCTCCAGTAGGTGCATAATTATGACGTGGCGAGTGGAGGCAGGATTTGAAAATGGAGGAGAGGATTATTGTTGCGGTGTGCGAACATCCCGAGCTGTATGACAGCAGCTCATATAATTACAGAAACCGGAATAAAAAGGATCTTGCTTGGAAGAATGTGAGCAAGGAGGTCGGAGAATCTGGTAAGTAAAAAAAAACACTCTACTCAATATTCATATACGTGTAATATCTATTGAGACTGCAGGATAAAGGCAGCTAATTCAGCTTATTCACCATAACATTATTTTACAACTACTTTCCCACTAATGGGTTGATGTTTATTCAGAGGAAGTGTGCAGAAAGAAATGGAAGAGTCTGAGGGACACATATTTGAAGGAGAGGAGAAAGGAGACGGAGAAGAGAAGTAGGTCAGCAGCAGGGAAGAAGTGGAAGTACTCTGCGGTACTGTCTTTCCTCGACCCCTTCGTCTCCCCGCGGGAACATGGAGAGGGGGAATGAGGAGAGTCAGGCCGCAGGGTATGAGGGGAATACAGAAACAGCAGCAGCAGAAGGGCAGTCAGAGGCAGGTGTGTTTGCAGTAATGTAACACAACAGGGCATATATTTCTTTTGTTTAATGATTAAAAATTCAAAATTATTTTTTTCTCTGACAGATGCAATGTGTATATTGTCTAATTATTATATATTTTGGTAACACTTCACAGGTCCACTAATATGCATTAAATAATGCTTAATAAGTAATGCACATATAACTATGAGAAAAAGCTGAACCATTTGTACCGCATGAGCAACAAATGAACATTCTATATGATTCAGAAATTAACAACTCTAAATTGTTAGTAGGTAAATGTATCAATTCTGTAATATGATACCTTTCAAAATCATTAGCTAAAAATTGTTATGCAGAAAACAGGAAGTTATAGGACATATCTGTGACTATTGTGGTAATTAGTGTGAATGTTCATCATATAGGCCTATGTAACTCAGAAATTAGCAAATGTTTATATTGTTATAATATACATTAATATAATAATTATATGTTTTGTTGCTCATGCAGTTATCATTCATAAATGGTTTAGCTCTCCATGAGTTACATTAACTTGTGAGTGAATGCACAATAGTTAAGCATCAATTAATGCATTTCAGTGAACCTGCATTTTAATATTACCCATATTTTCATAACAGAGCTGACTGGATCCTTACTGGACAGTGAGCCTGGATCCCCCCCTGCCAGAACCTGCTGCTGCTTCTGCCTCCCCTCCTGGTCCTTCGACGTCTGCTGCTGTACCCACAGGTGTGTACAGCCAAAAATGACCATGTTGACATGCATATTATATTTAAGATAATACTGACAATTTTTAATTAAGTTTAGTCCTTTTCTGCCTTCTCATTGTACAAAATGTGTTATTTCATACAGCACCAAGAAGAGCTCATAGGAGGCAAAGAGAGCAGCCATCGGAGGTGGAGCGGCAGCTTCTGGAGGCACTCCGGAATCGTCCAACACCACCTCCACGCTCAAAAGGTTGAGCTCTTCCTTTTGAGTCTGGTTCCTTCCCTGCAGAGGTTGCCGCCTCAGACGAAAGAGTTCCTCAAATTTCAAATTCACAAATTAATATATGAAAGCAGCAGTGTTCTGCTTAATTTGGAACCATTGGAGCCCACACAATAGTTTTTTTGTAAACAGAGGCAGCAATCTCTGCAGGGAATGAATCACACTTTTCCCTCTTTTCTCCTCTCCATCACTATGTGCCTCACTGTTCCATCTTCTAAGCAAGATCATTTTTATTCCTGTGTGTAACTAGTTGAATATATGTTTTTTTGTATATACTGTTATATTATTATTTAAATGTATTTATACAATTAAATGTTTACTGAAATGACCAACATTTTGATGTTACTTTGTACACATCATAGTAAATCGATTTATAATTGTAACTTTACAAAAATTGTAGACTACAATAAGTAGAATACATATGGCAAACATTTGTACATTTATTATATTTATATCCTCTAACAAATAATCATATGGTATATATTTTTTGTGATTGGAGTTTTATGGTATTGTAATGAGAATGCAGCCACGAGACAGGGATTTTTTTTGGAGGCTGGCTCCATTTATCTTTTAAAATAATAACAGTATAAATCGAAACTTGTGCAAAATAACAATGAACTAAAACTATTACACATTTACAGGGGTGAAGGATTAAAAAAAATGTAATATTTACAAGACAGGTTGAAAATATTATTATTTACAGTATATAACAGGTGTAATTCAAAAGAAAAACAGTAGGATCAGTGGCGGCTGGTCAATAGAAGGCGCTGGGGCGCCGCCCCCGTCAATTTACACTCCTTTAATGTCAATATTTATTATCACAAATATTAACAAAATAAACTGATTTAATTATAACATTCTAACATTTATTGTAGTCATACATTTATTGAAAAAAAAAAATGTATGAACAATATTTTTTCATATGTGTGCGGGGCGCCGGACTAATAGGTGTCTATGTAGGTACACAAACTTTTGCAAAGCATGTGATATGACGATAAGCTCTAATTGGCTAGTTTTAAATTGTCCTTAGGGCGCAGTGCTCTGCCCTGAACCCTCCCATTTTGTTGTTAAAACGAATCATATTTGTTTTTATATGATTGGCCTTATGTGATTAGATCATTCTCACTTAGACCGTTCACTCAGCAGCAGCTCATCAGTTAGCTGTGCTGACCTTTAATCATATAGTGAAAGCAAGTGCAAGATGAAGGAAAATTCTGTTGTATCTTTGCAAAGATATGCGTTCACAAGGCGTTTGGATGAAGAAGAAAAAAAAAGAATCAAGGAGCTTGGAGCAGATCGACCTTCCTTGCCAAACTAATGAAAACAAATTCACCAGCACTCAAGTGATCGCGATTCGCGGGCGAGCGTACACCCTTGGCTTTTCCAGCACTTGTCATGACAGACGGAGTTGGCTGGCAGGTTGTGATGGAAGTCATGCCTTTTACTATTTCCGTGTTTGCTGTTTCAAACAGCATGACGCAAGAGAGGCTGAATGCATTGGCCATGCTGTCAATAGAGAAGAGACTGGTGACTGAGATGACTGAATTTAACCAAATGGTCATTGAGAAATTTGCAAGCCAGAAAGAAAGGAGAGCAAAATGTATTTTTAAGTAGTGCTACTGGCCAGTGATTAGGCAACATTTGTGTGTGTGTGTTTACTGATTATCTTGATTACTTCATTACTGATAAACACAAATTGAACTAAAATGAACTGATTTGTGATGCATTTATTGTATGCTTTAGTCATTTTTGTTTTTTGGTACATCACCTGAAAAATGGCTTTTAATGGCTTTTAAAATGCGCCCCCCTCACATTTTTTAACACCAGCCGCCACTGAGTAGGATTTGAATATTTACAAAAGGTAAACATAAAGGACAAAAACTACTCTGCAGGTTGCCAAGGGACTGCTCCCTCAGCTGAAAAGTGTACCATGAAGCTGTCCCTGACCCTGATGGCCTCTCTGGCAGAACTGTTGGCTGCAACCCGGCCATGACTCTGCAGTGAGTCCTCTGCACCATGCACCATCCCCACACAGCAGGTGCCTCTCCAGATCTCCTCATGAAATTGTGGAGGACACACGTAGCCTTCACACACCTCTCCACAACATCTGGTTTCAGTTCTACGAGACGGTGATACATCCTCCACTGAGAGAAAAGGATCCCGAAGGCATTCTCCACCACTTGCCGGGCTCTGGAGAGACGGTAATTAAAAATCCATCTCTCTGGAAAGTGTGCGCCCCGGGAATGGCCCCATGAGGTTTTTCCTTAGGGGAAAGGCCTCATCTGCCACAAAGACATAGGGCTGGGGTCCTCTGTGGTCAACTCCTGGGAGAAGACGGTCAGGAGGCAGATGAAGGGTGCCACCACGGAGTCCTTGGCCAAAGGCTGAGTTGGCCAGAATCCCACCATCGCTCGTCCGCCCATAACCACCTACATCTATCACGCGGAAACAGTACCTTGCATCCACAACAGCAAGGAGAACTAAGGAAAAAGTTCCCTTGTAGTTGAAGAACTGGGAATCGGTGTTGGATGGTGCCTTCATCAGGACATGCTTGCCGTCGAGTGCTCCACAGCAAAGTGGAACGTTCCACCTCTCCTCGAATCCCTCAGCTATGGACCTCCACTCATCAGTGGAGGGCACAGCCATGAACTCATCAACCAAGCAGTCCCAGATTGCAGTCACCACATCAGGGACAATCCTGGAGACTGTGGAGACACAAACACGGAAGCTGCTGGCGATGGTCCCAAAGGAGTCCCCAGTAGCAAGATAGCTAAAAGAGAGAGATAAAAAAAAAACAATAAACATTTTTAAAAATGCAGTTTGCAATTCCATATTAGTAAAAGAAATGTAATTTACAACATTTTATACAAATCCCTTTTGTATGACAATAAAAGTATAACAATAAAAACACATCAACTGCAATAAAAAGAAATAAAACATAATAGTCCAAAGCACTTGAAAAGTAGATGAAAAGGTGAAAAAGCCTGCCATGTTATTTTTTTCTATATGTTTGTATTTACAAATTAAATTTGTAATACTGTTGTTTCAGGCAACAATTGTTTTCCCTCTCCCAATTCACATACTTTTTTATCAAACGTACATCTTTGTGAATGATTTTCATTTGTGTAGTCTTTAATATATTTCATAATTTTGTTCTATTGAAAGCAACATTCAGGAATTTGAGTTTAAGCCACAATTTCTAAAATATTTGGTAAACGAATTTTATTTCAAAAGAAAACTTTAATTGTTGTGGTGTCATTTAAAAAAAAAAAAAATGAACACTGCACAAGATATTGCAGTAACGTTAAGTGAAGTTAATAAAGATCGGAGAAATACAACACCTGCTCACAGAACGGTGGTTTATTTATTACTCGTAATTTATTACTTGGAAATTATTTATTACTTGTACTCACACAGAATATTAAATAGTTTACTTACCAGAGACAGATGGACAGGCGCTTTGCAGCTAGAATAGAGCACCTGTAGTTGGTGTCCTGAAGGGAAATCCTCCCGCCGACACAGCACAACAGGTCATCAAACTGGGCTCGGCTCAGTCTGAAGTACCGCTGAAACCGTCCGTCATCCAGGCACAGCTCCTGGAGGAGTTGGTGAAACTCACCGAGCTGGTTGCGCCTCTGAAGGATCTGATGAACCCAGACACAGCGACGAACGGATCTCACCATTTCTCAGCTTTCCAAAGCACATAAAGCGCAGCTACTCTCTCAATGAAATCCATGTCAGCCATTTTGCAACAAAACTGAAGTCTCTAGGCAGACAGAAGCCCTGCCCATGACGCGAATCCGCGTCTATGGTGAAGTTATTTTCACGCGCGAATGAAGCGGAGTTTGACACGTGAATGAAGCAGAGTTTGACTCACAAATGAAGCGGGTAACCTCAAATGTTCACGCGTCTATTTACGCGCGAATAGCACAATTTACCCACGCATTCCGCGTCTGGTGTGAACACAGCATCAGGCTATAAAAATACTGTAAGCACATTTTAAAGATAATAGATTTGTAAATAAAGGCAAGGCAAGTTTATTTATATAGCACATTTCATACACAGTGGCAATTCAATGTGCTTTACATAAACAGGAGTAAAAAGATGCAAGTATAAGAAAATAAAAAAAAAAATAATTATTAAAAACTGAAAAAAAGGTTATAAAAGAAAGTAAAAGCAAAGAAAGACATAATAGTGCGATCTGTTGGACGTAGCACAGTGCTCATTCAGTAAAGGCACAGCCAAACAGATGTGTTTTCAGACTTGATTTGAATGTGCCTAATGTTGGAGCACATCTGATCATTTTTGGAAGCTGATTCAAGCAGTGAGGGGTGTAGAAGCTGAAAGCCAATTCACCCTGCTTTGACTGAACTCTTGGAATTTCTACTTTATTTAATCCTAAGATCTAAGTGATCTGTTTATATTCAGTGAGCATATCTGTAATGTATTGAGTTCCTAGGCCATTTAGTGATTTATAGACAAGTAGTAATACTTTAAAATCTATTCTGAATGTAACTGGGAGCCAGTGTAAAGACCTGAGGACAGGTGTGATGTGCTCGCAGCATTCTGGTTGAGCTGCAACTGTCTGACTGTCTTTTTGGGAAGGCCGGTGAGGAGTTCGTTACAGTAATCCACCCTGCTGCTGATAAAAGCATGAACACGTTTCTCTAAGTCCTTACTGGGAACAAAGCATCTAATTCTTGCAATGTTTTAGATATGATAGTATGCTGATTTACTTACTGCTTTGACATGACCACTGAAACTCAGATCTGACTCCAGAATAACACCAAGATTCTTGACCTAATTTTTTGTTGTTTAACACCTGGAGCCAAGGTACGCATTCACCTTCAGAACCTCATCTCTGTTCCCAAATGCAATGACTTCAGTTTTCTCTTTGTTTACCTGGAGAATATTTTGGCACAACCAGCTGCTAATTTCATTGATGCATTGGCTGCAGGCTGCAGGCTGAAGTCATTAGGCAGTAAGGCTAAGTAGATCTGAGTGTCATCAGCATAGCTGTGGTAGGAGATTTGGTTCTTTCTCATTATTTGGCTCAGAGGGAGCATATAAAGGTTGAACAGGAGATGTGCCAGAATTGAACCTTGTGGGACTCCACATGTCATGGGTGTCCACCTCGACCTACGGTCACCTATACTGACATAGCAACCTCCTCCTCTAAGGTAAGATCTGAACCATTTGAGGACCATCCCAGACAGCCCAACCCAGTTTTCCAGCCTATCCAGAAGTATGCTGTGATCGACAGTGTCAAATGCAGCACTGAGATCAAGCAATACCACCACTGTTAGTTTGCCCAAATCCATATTTAGGCAAATGTCATTGATTATCTTTACAATGGGACTCTCAGTATTATGATGTGCTCTGAAACCAGATTGAAAACTGTCTAAACATCCCTTAGAGCTTAATAATTTAAGAACTTAATCTTAAGAAGTTAATCTGGAGTCTGTAGTTGCTCTGTAGGGTGTCTAGCTTGCTCTTTTTCAAGAGGGGTTTAGCAACTGCAGTTTAAAGTGAGTTTGGGTAAGTCCCTGAGAGAAGTGAAGCATTACCACTTTCAGGAGATCCATTTCTAGACAGTTAAACACCGTTTTGAAGAACAATGTGGGGAGCGTGTCAAGATTGCAGGTTGATGTTTTCATATTTTGCACAATATCTTCTAAGATTTTACCATCAATTGCCATGAAATCCAACATAATGTCTGATTTCTTAAGTTGTGGTTGATCTTGTCTGATGTCGACAAAACTTGGCTGATTGGATGAGCTGATTGCCATTCTGATATTACTGAACTTATCATTAAAGAAATGAGCAAACTCATTACATTAGCTTTCAGAGAGTAGTTCACTGGGGATCCTACTGGGGGGTTGTGTTAATTAAGTTACGGTTAAGTTTTGAAGAAAGTCTGCCTAGCAATGTTTACTTCCACATTAAAAGCATGATGACTGCCTTTATGGATGTTATAATGGACTACAAGTTTTGTCTTTCTCCATATGTGCATCCATATATCATTTGTACTGTACTGCTGTTGAGTTTTTCCAAGGTCCTTTTTGGTTCCTAATCTTCCTCCTTACTTAGAACAATGTGATATAAAATATAACAAGTAAGAGTGCAAAGAGTGGAGCAGTAGGCAAAAGATCAGAACGGTATCAAAGCAGTAAGTGCAAAACAGAAGTACTGCAGCAGCCGTGATGATGGACAACGACAAGGTGCATATATGTTGACTTTTATTTAAAAAGAAAATAGGCTACTATAACATATGATAATTTTGTTTTTACATACACTATTGCATTACTTTACATAGTAATAAAATCAAAGTCCCAGTCTGGTGATGAATTATGATCTGCAAAAATTATTTGTCAATCAGGATTTGTTTGATTCAAACCATGTAGGATATTTCATAATTTAACTTTTATAAAGATTATTATTAACCATAATTCTCCAAATGAAAAAAAAAATGTTGGTTGTTTGTTGGTTGTACACTAAATCATCAAAACTAGAGCTGTTGTGTTTATGAGCCGTGCCTCAGCGCTCGGAGTGAGAGAAAACTGACACTGATCTGTGGCCATTTTCAAAGCAGAGCACATTTCAGAAAGTTTTGCCTTTGAGGCTTCTTTCTCCACTTGTGCAAAGAAACAGAGGTATTAATGATGCAGATCCAGGACAGAGGTGATCAGCATCAGCACTGGTTTGGCCGTCAACCCAAAACTGTGGTGCGCAATATCCTTCTTTTTGTTCTTGATTTTACTTCTTTGGCAAATTACGTCTGTAGGCAAGTGTGGTTGCACCTGGTAAGTGTGGATGCTCCACAAGTTAACACATATGTGTTGCGTATTTATGCAGCAAAATAAATAAATACAAAATTAAATAATAATAACTTTTAACGGTTTTCACTGTGATACTATTAATGGGTAAAAAAAAAAAAAAACTCAATCGGTTTCTCTCCAGTATGAATCATTTCATGTCTTTTCAGATTTACGGACTGAATAAACCTCTTGTCACAATTTGAACACTTGTAAGGTTTCTCTCCAGTGTGAATTCTCTGGTGCCGTTTCAATCCTGCAGCTGTAATAAAAGCCTTCTCACACTCAACACATATATACTCTCTCACACCAGTGTGGATCTTCATGTGTTTATTAAGGGATGATGAGTGGCTGAAACTGTTCCCACACTGAGTGCATAAGAATGGTTTCTCTCCAGTGTGGATCATCATGTGATTGTTAAGGTGTGATGACTGGCTGAAACTCTTCCCACACTGAGTGCATGTGAACGGTTTCTCTCCAGTGTGGATCCTCATGTGTAGATTAAGAGATGCTGATATGCTGAAACTCTTCCCACACTGAGTGCATGTAAATGGTTTCTCTCCAGTGTGGATCCTCATGTGAATTTTAAGACTGCTTTGTTTTCCAAAACTTTTTCCACACTGAGTGCAGGTAAATGGATTCTTGTCTCTCCTTTTCAAAATACCAACGTAATTTACGTCTGTAAATGATTTTCCTCAATTTTGACATGATGTTCCTCCTCTTTAATCTCCTCATACTCTTCAATTAGATCTAAAATTAAAATAATTCAGTTTTAGTAAGTCATAGAAACTCGTCAAAAGCTGAAGTGAAAAGACACTAGAAACATTGTAATGCAATGTGTATTTGTATAGCGCATTTATTGTGTATGGCCATACACCCAAAGCACTTCACAATCATGAGGGGGGAGGGGGGGGTCTCTCCACACCACCACCAGTGTGCAGCTCCACTTGGATAATGTGATGGCAGCCACAGGACATAGGTGGAGTGGAGAGACAGTGATAGAGCCGTTTCAGTGGATGGGGATGATTGGTAGGCCATGATGGGTAAGGGCTGATGAAGAGAATTTGGCCAGGACACCGGGCTTACACCCCTACTGTTTACCAGAAGTGCCATGGGATTTGTAATGACCACAGAGAGTCAGGACCTCTGTTTAATGTCTCATTCAAAAAGCGGCGCTCACTGACAGTATCGTGTCCCCTTCACTATTGAAGTAATTCACCGGATCAAAACCAGTTCGAATCAGGCTTGGAATTTTGAGCGCAAATTGCTTCATTCGCTCCAGGGCTTCTAACAGGAGTAATTCATTTAACTCCCTTTACTCTGGCCGCAGCTGTCAGGACCCTGCAGCTAATTTCGTAAAATATTAGCCAACTAGACAAAACGCCTTTCATTACCTCCATCACAAGACTTTTGGATGACCAGATCATGTGATCTGGGGGCCATTTGTTCGCCCTTAGGGACATTCCACATCCCGACAGATGGATAGAGTTTCTCAGAGACAAAGAGATCCTAAAAGAAAGGAATTCAGAGACTTAAGAAATTCAATTCTCTTATAAGTGTTATAACCAAGGCAAAATTTGATATTTTGAATGACATTTATAGGTATTGATGTGCTGTGTTTATTCCAACCAACCAGGTTCATGATGTGTGGTTTTTACCCCTAAAACAGGCTAAAATGATCTTTATGTGTTTGAAATGCTTCGTGCTTAGTGTTAAACTGAGCTGTTTTTCATTTGCAATACATTAGTGTAAATGAGAATTTTGTAATACGAACCTTATTTGTCTTGTAACATTTAATGTCAGATAGTTACAATCTTACCAGAGATTTTATCACGTAAAGTCTCTTGCAGTGGGTTAATGATTAAACCTGATTGCACTGGTATGGGGCGTGGACCCGCCCTTCATCTAGTCAGTCATTGGGTGACAGTCTTAGAGGGATGGATCAATACGTGTCCCTTAAGATGTCTTTGCAACCCTGAATCTGCGCGCAGCCTCTTAGCATCAAGCTGGTGTCCACCCGCTGTTGCTCCTTCGCCCCCAATCGCCACCACACGGTTGGGTCACTACAAACTCTTCATCCAAACCTTTTTAGTTTCGCAACCGCTGAAGCTTCCGCGAACTGACTCTCTACGGAGTCCGTCACCCCGGTAACCCAGGACGAACGAGCTCCACTCACGCCGACGTCACAGAGAAGCCACGCTTATGCACCACGTGTTTCCTCACTCCAGCCCGGCGAGGGAAACCCGAATCAAGAAGACTTCAACAACTCGCGCAAGTAACACGAATAACTTGTCTCTGTCTGATCTGGTGCATATGATTTTTAGCAGTTAAAGATGAGTCAATTCTCTGCTTTTGTGGTTTCTCAGGTGATTCTAAGATCTAGTACGAAATACTAGATGGTCTGGGACTGTTTGTCAACCCATTTTGCATCCTCCGAACTGCCTGTGTGTGTGTGTGTGTGAACGTCTGTGTGCGTTTGTTTGTCGTTTGTTTATTACGTAGTTAGCCTCATGTATCGTAGCGTAGCCCAATAAACCTTTGTTCTCCTTCGTAAGAACTGTGTTCTTGTTTATGTGTTTCTAAGTCTCTGCATCAAGCTATAGATCGTGTTACCTTGCTGAAAAGTTAATCCTATTCTTTGTTATGTTATGACCGGTGGCCACGGAAATAATATAGACGAGAATTAATAAATGTGATGTCTCTATTATTGGACACACTTCCGACAAAGTTTAAATCTTTGATCTGATTCAATCAGACTCAATTGAGTCGAATCAATGATACGAATCTTCAAGATCCGAGTCATTGATATGAGCTAATAATTGCTAAATCTATCTTTTAACGTAGATTGATTTCCTACACTATACTGGGGCATTAGGACTCACACAGACCACAGGTTAAGCGCCCCCTGCTGTCCTCACTAACACCACTTCCGACAACAACCTAGTTTTCACATGGGGTCAGTCTTGGGTGAGTCTTGGGCTGCAGAGTGATTTGACTGTGGCATTGGCTACACAAACTGTAATAAATATATAATAAAGTTGTTGAAGTCTCTACTCATAACTGCTCTCCACTAAATCGCAAACTTGCTCAATCTAATAATATTATTTTCTTAAAATGCTCTTTTTGGATTAATTTATTTATTTTCTTTTTGGCTTAGTGCCTTTATTAATCTAGGATCGCCACTATGAAATGAAACGCCATAAATAAACCAGTAAACCAGAACTGGCCCAAATTTGGCCCATTTATTCTAAACCTGGTCTTCATCAAATTGTTTATTTGGAGCACATGCTGCTTGGAATGGCGGCATTTTTGTAGATGTTCACAAGCAGGCCACATCACAAATAATTTGGACCAAATAAAGCAGAAATGTACAATATGTGCCCTGTATAAATCCTATAAATATATAAATAAGTGGTCAATGAGTTCAACATTGTAGAAGTTCAGGCCCAGTTCTGGGTTATAAACTTAGCTGAGACTCAGCCCGGATATTGTCCATGCTTGACCCTTGTCTGTAAGCCAGGCATGATGGTCTAGTCATGTACTGTAATTCACTCCATCATGTGGGCCAAGCAAATGCTGATTGTGTGGGCCAGAAATTTTGCAATGTGGGTAGGTAAGGAGTGTGTGAGCCTAAAGTGGAAATCATATGTTTTAGCAAATATGGCCCAGTTTGTCTTAAAACAAATTGGGGTCACTTAAAGCTAAAATGTGGCACAATTGACAAAAGCTAATCATGATTTAAACCAAACGAGGACCACATATGTCTAAGCACATATAATCCAGTTGTTTTAAAACAAATCTGGGCCAGTTTTGCCAAAGACGTGGCCCAATAAGCACTGGCTGAGGTGCATATGATCTTTAAATGACCTACATGCATTTCAGCAAATATGATTCAGTTTTAAAACAAATTTTAGCCATATTTTAGCCGAAACAGTGTCAGATTTATTTTAAGACAGCTGGGCTATATTATCTGAAACATGTACGGCCCACATTTGGTTTGGACCTTGATAGGCCTTTGTTGTTTGTGCCATATCTTTACCAAACATTGCTCAGGTTTGTTTTAACACAACTGGGCCACATTTGCTAAAATGTATGTGGCCTACATTAGGCCCACATTGCATCATCCATTACACATAAACGCATTGAAGCGGACTCTTAGATAACTGATCCCAAGCCATTTTTGGTCATATTAATGAGACAAATTTGAAAGCTGTAAAGGGCCTATTTTTTTTTATTTGTATATATTCATAGTTACAACAAAACAATATGTTTTTGTAAAACTTGTAAAGCAGATAGATAATGCTTTCTCATTCTTTGCCTGACTGGCAAACCTGTCTGAAAAAAACTGTCACACTTTTATTTGATGGTCCATTTGTTGAATTTAGGTTACATTGCATCTACATGGCAGTACATTCCGCTTTGGCGTATTATTAAAGGAACTAAGCCAAAAAGAAAATGGATGAATGAATGCACCTACATGCCAACTAAATCTCAATAAATTATAAGTAGACTGTTAGGTTGGGGTTAGGGTTAGTGTAAGATAACATCCACTTGCAAAGTTTCTTATAGTCAGGTAAATGTCTGTTGAAGGAGCAGTATCAGCAGATATTAAGCAGACAGTCTACTAATACTCAAATGGACCATCAAAATAAAGTGTTTCTGAAAAAAAACAGCTGAATCTCTGTCAATATTTGCCTCTCAGACATGAGACATATCTGCATAATATCTGAACAAAGCCTTAAATTGAAGTAGATTTTTATTTTCTAAATCTATGTTAAGACACATTTAATTGGGTGAGTGGAGGGCCCTATGAATCTGTCATTATATGTCTTTGGAAACAGGTGATAGGTTAAGGCAAAGGGGTCATCAAAGAGCACGAGAGAGGACTTGGGGATACAAGGCAGAACCATCTGTGTCAGAAAAGCATGAAATGTATGCAACATATGTTGAAACTGTCATGTATGTTTGAAAAGATACATACTGTATGGGACAGAAGAGTCCAGTTTAAATGTTTGAAACATAGATACTAGTCATGATCACCAAATGTGAACTCTATGCATAAAAACAGTGATGAATATATTAGATTTGTACATTATAAGGGCCAACAAGAAGAGGGGGCTTTAAATAGGGGTTGTAAAGTAGTAGGAGCGGGGAGAGACCTGTTGAACCAATAAACAGCTGTGAAAACACAAAGGTGGGAGGAAGCAAGGATAAAGGGTACAGCAAATGTGAGGGACAGGGGATTTGTCCTGGGGAGAGGCTGAGATGGGTCTGCTCCAGGCTGTCTCTGCTTTTTTGGAAAATATTCCAATAAAGTATATTCTTCTGATATTCATAACCTCCAGACTGAGTTTGATTCATTAAGAGAAAAGCCAAAAATCTACGACAGAATCTGCACCTTTAAATGACAAATGTTCTCTGGTTTAGTAATCTGCATGTACAGAATGCAATGCAGAATTCTAACACTGAACGGTTTCAGATCATCAAACAAATGTAAATATTAGTCAAAGATAACACAAACACATTGTGCAGTTTTTAAATGAAGGTTTTTATTATTAAAAGGAAAACAAAATACTGAACTACATAGCCTTGTGTGAAAATGTTTTCCCCATTAAAACATAACACCGACCTCAAGTTCTCTAGCCACACCCAGGCCTGATAACTACCACACGTTCGCAATCAAGAAATCACCTAAATAGGACCTGTCTGACAAAGTGAGGTAGACCAAAAGAGCCTCAAAAGCTAGACATCATGCCTAAATCTAAGTGAAGTTTCATAAACAAATTTCGAGAGGAACACGTGATATTATTGACCGCGGCTGTTATCTCATCCACAATCATTAGCTAGCCAATCAGATCCATCTAAGCTCACTATAAGAAGCCTAGGGAATATCACTCCCTTATCTTCATTTCGAAGGATCTTCATTTCGAAGAAGCTAACGACAGGTCTGCTCCAGCTCCTTCGAAAGCTACTCACGGACAAACCAACCTCCCATCTACTACAGCATCATACTACCACCATCTCCACCAACAAACATAAACTACAATAGCGGCGGCAAACACATCAACAGCAACAACGCAGACCCGGACAGAAAAGAAAACTCTGCTCTCCCTGAATCACCAGCCCCGTCCAACAACACCCAGCTCAGCCTGGAAATCGGCTCAAGACCGAGGCTCTAGCAAGAGGCTAAAGGCCTATCCGCTCCACTCCAGCCAGAACTCAACACCCCAATTTACTTTAAACGCCACTTACCTCTTCCAGCGTCTTCACACGTCTCTCATCTCCAACCAATAACAGTCACAGAAACTCCGCTCAGCATCGGGAAAAGATGACAATGTTTCTCTATCCGATCTTGGCTGTAACGAACCAGGCCCGAGGGGTGTCGCGCTACGGACGCGCCGCGACACGGGACGCACATGACTATCGATAGTATTGAACGCCAGACATGCACCTTCACAGGTGACTTAAAACGGAGACTCCAAATAGCGCTCCGTGGCACGGCAGAATACGAACAGCGTCCTGAGCCGCGGCCGAGCGCCGCCGATTCGCGGCGCAGGCGTGTGCACCCTGAAAATCCATGTTTAGAATTCTAAATGTATGGCTTTACGCTGTGCGTCGCCGAGCGGCGCTTCTGATGTGCTACCTGCTTACGCCCTGTTCACACGGGGCTCGAGCGTAAACGCTTGACAGAGGGCGTGTCAAAGGGCGACCATCATAGCAACGTCAGCCAATGAAACTAGTCAGTAATAGGCCATTGTCTGAGCTGGCGCATTTGCATACAGCAATCTGATTGGCTGACACTTCCTTAAGCACTGGAACAGCTGCTCATTCTACAACAATTTAATTCCATCCCTAGTTGATATCCACCTTTACACAGACGCCACCCCCGCCGCAGGCTTCGGGGTACATTACTACGGTTTCCGGCTCGCTACTGACGGTCCATATAGCGGAGAAATGAATGGCCCGCCTCCAAGATTCTCACTGCTACAACTAAGCCGTTGTTTACCGTATTAATAAGGGCATTATAATTTTCCCGCTCTAATAATGCTCTCCACCACTATATTTGGACTTCAGCCAAATAACAATTCATTATAACTATTGTACATGTTCCTGGTTTTCATAACTAATTGCTGACACTCTCTCTTGCTTTTATTTCCAGAAACCGGATCCAGAAGTAGAGCCCCATCCCTCCCTAGGAGATGATATCCCCATAATCTCCGTATACACATTTAGAATCATCCATATATATTTATATTTTAGGAAATACACCTAGAACATCACAATTCCTCACTGCACAGAAAACTTCCAAACATTTTAATTCCCCGTACAACACTTCATTCCCTGAATTCCCCGCTTCCAACTAGTTTATTCATCACAATCTCCATTCACAAACAGGTCCATCCACCGTTACCAAAGCTATCCAAGTTAACATTTGGTTCCACATCTGATTCTATACCAGCCTTTTCACTAAGGCATCCAAAAAATTCCACCACCCCCCCCCTGCCCCGCCCCCCGAACTACATGGTTGCCTATTATACACAACATACTTCCATATGCATTTCCACATCCAGGTTAGCTACCTATCTTTCCATACAGAACATACTTTAGATGCAACATTTATTCTTGCCTTGGGAGTTCTCGGATGCTCCGAAAGTACAGTAACAAGCTTAAGTACCCTCTCCCCCCTTTTTTTATAGATGACACAAACCACCCAGTAACACGTTTAGGTCCCAAAAGCACCTCAAAACAGTCCTCCACCATTCAGGCTTCCCACCAGAATCATTCACTAGTCATTCATTTAGAATCAGAACCGCAACCACAGCAACACTCAAAGGCTATCCAATTGTAATATGCCAGTGACTCATATGTTCATATACTAGTGTCATATGTGAATTCATAATAGCAAGTCGGTTGGACGTAAGATGGCAAAGAAACAAACTTCCCACTTGACTGCTATGAACGGGAGGATATTCTTGACGAACGGAGCAACGTTTCATCCATTGACTTTGTTTAGATACATTTGCATTTTAAACATTCAAACTCCACTCCACTACCATTTCACCTACTCTGTCTTCAAGAGGCACTTCCAGGACCACTAGAAAAGCCACGGTCCATATCTTCAGCTCTCCACCCATCTGCCCTCCTGCGGGGGGTCGAATGCCCACCTCAATTATCTTCGCATGGCATCTACAAAGCTATCATACCATGCATTAACAAAAGGCGCTTCCACAGTTGCCCATGCCCTCATTAAGACTCCTCGCATGAATATCAGCTAAAAACAATTCATTGTGTCCACCATACATGTATCTTGTTGTAATAGTTTCTCAATCCAGAGTTCTTGACAGCCGGCACCAGAAGCTGACCCTCATCCAACCTATCACACTCTACATGCATTCTAAAGCTACTGCAAAATCTGCAACTGACGATCATCTTATAAAAAGAGATCGACAACCTCTTTATGATTGGACCGCTCTCTGCCCCACCCTTCAAGATGTCATGTATTAGTCCCATAAGCTGTGCAACTCACAAACTCTTTAACAAAGGATTCTATTTAATAAAATTCAGATTAAGGAAGCCACAGTACAATGCATTAAAAAGGCATTCCTATTCACCACCTTTAAACGCCGTTTTTAAGGCGCCTCATATTGACATCAACTAAAAAGCAATTTATCTTGTCTACTGAATATGTGCCATGTTGCAAACCAAATAACTGACATGTTTTTCTTTCCAGACAATCTCGTCATTGGCTCCAGAAGCAGACCCCAACCCAACGCCTGTCCCTCCGTTTCCAGTAATGACACCTCCACCTTAAGATCATAAACTCATGGCTCCCGCAGGAGCCAATACGAGCTTCGGCTCTCGCAAGAGCCTCACCTATCACCTCATCTTTCTATTTCCCCCGACAGCGTTGAGTGCTTCCGCTGTTTTCTCCTAGCACTTTACTCCTTCCCTTTGACTCTCACCTAACCTCCCTCCTCCATCTAACCAGCTAATGCCATACTCCAGACTAAGGGCTCGAGCACGACTCTGTCTTCACATGCGTATGCGTATACAAGTATACGTGTATGTATGTTCGCACGTATGTATGTATGTGTATGTACGCAAGTACGAGCATGTGTGCGTATATGTGTATGCATGTACGTGTATGTAGGTACATATACGTACGTGTGTTTATATGCATGCATGCATGCGTGTGTGTGCGCATCCATGTATGTATGTATGTATGTATGTATGTATGTATGTACGTATCTTCCTTTCTGTTTCCAAGCTCTGCTATGCTTACCATCCCACCCAACAGCCGGGACCCCCGCAGGGGTCTAACCTGAGCTTCTACTCCCGCAGGAGCCAACAAGAGCTTCGGCTCGCGCAAGAGCCTCACCTATCACCTCATCTTTCTGTTCCCCCTGCTAGCATTGAGTGCTCCCGCTGTTTTCTCCTAGCACTTTACTCCTTCCCTTTGACTCTCATCTAACCTCCATTCTCCATCTAACCAGTTAATGCCATACTCTAGACTAAGGGCTCGAGCACGACCCTGTTTTTATACGTATATGTGTATGCATATATGCGTGTATGTATAGATGTACGTGTATATGTATGTACATACGTATGTGTATGTGTGTGAGTACGTATCCAGCCCCAAACTCTCAAGGACAAGGGCACGATCCAGCCTCATCAGCTTCCCAAGGGCGAGGGCACGACCCAGCCATCTAACCCTCTTTCTTCCTACTAGCGCTGAGTTTTACTCAGCCTTCTCCCCTATTCACTCACCTAACTCCCGCCGGAGTTCGGCCCACCCATGCCCCCCCCCCCCGTCCCCCCCCCGGCCGCTGCCACAGGAGTCTTCACTACTCCCCTCCTTTACCACCCGACTCCTGTTGGACCCCTCCCACGGCTCCAACTCCCGCCGCCGAAGCCACTACTGCCCTTCCCCCGGCCATAGCTTTTATATTATATGTCATTATTAATAATGATATACAATAAATCTTATTTATTTCCTCCGTTTTGTTTCATTTATATAAATTCATATCTATATGCACCCACGTATATAAATATGGATTTATATATAGTGCCGCCACCTTCACGCTCTGGTTCCCGCAGGAACACCCCCTGAGCACCAATTTCGCCCGTCACCCTCCAGCAGGAATCTCCACCGCCCCCTCACCTTCCCCGAGTCCTACTGGAGCTGGCCACCTTAGCTCTACCTACCCGAGCTGCGACTCGAGCACGAGTCCGTCACCGCCCCTCCCCGGCCCTAGCTTATATACTCATATTTATTTTATTTTATATTTATTTTGCTCATTTTTAGTTTTATATATATATATATATATATATATATCTATATGCACCCACGCATATAAATACATATTTATATATAGTGCCGTCATTCCCAAGCTCAGCTCCCGCAGGAGCATTCCCGAGCACCTGACCCCCGCAGGGGTCACCGCCCAACAGCCACTCACCCTCCAGCTGGGGTTTCCACCGGCCCTTCCTCTTTCCCAATTCCAGTTGGAGACGGCTCATACAGCTCTATCTCCCGCAGGAGTGCCCACGAGCTTCGACTCCCGCAGGAGTCCGCATCGCCCCCCCAGGCCCTAGTTTACCCCATTATATATATACGTATCTATATACTCATATAAATACATATTTATATATAGTGCTGCCACCCTCAAGCTCAGCTCCCGCAGGAGCAATCCCGAGCACCTGACCCCCGCAGGGGTCATCGCCCAACCGCCACTCACCCTTCAGCTGGGGTCTCCACCCGCCACTCCTCTTCCCCGACTCCAGCAGGAGACGGCACATACAGCTCCATCTCCCGCAGGAGTGCCCACGAGCTTCGACTCCCGCAGGAGTCAATAAATGCCCCTCCCTAGGCCCTAGATTACCCCATTATATATATATATATATTTATATTCATCATATACATATATATTTATATATAGTGCTGCCATCTCCCAGCTCTATCTCCTCCAGGAGAGTTCCTCGAGCAATCACCCATGCCCCCTTCACCCCCCTATCCAGCCGGAGTCCTCACTCCCCCCCATTTATCTAACTCTGGCAGGATTCCCGCCCTCGGCTCTGACCCCCGCAGGGGTCTCCCCGAGCCTCTCCTCCCGCAGGAGATTTTAGCGCCCACGCCAACCCTGTTCAGGCACCCGCAAGAGCCGTACCACCCTTTGCTCCCGCAGGAGCCTTCTTTACCCTTCCTTCTCAAAACCACTATATCCAGCAGCCGGATATAGCATTTAGCCTTTTGGGGAGTTTCTTCGAATACACGGCTGCTGTCCCGAGTCTCATGCATTTTGGGGAGCTCTCGAGAACCACCTGATCTCGTACTCCCCTGATACGCTCTATCGACCAGGCGGGAGCCCTGGGCTCAACTATCTCCGAGCTCAGGGTTCTCTCCCGGGACAGCATGCCAAACCAGCTAACAATTTGTCAAACAATATCTAAGTGCGAACTCTTGAAGTGAAGTTTCATAAACAAATTTCGAGAGGAACACGTGATATTATTGACCGCGGCTGTTATCTCATCCACAATCATTAGCTAGCCAATCAGATCCATCTAAGCTCACTATAAGAAGCCTAGGGAATATCACTCCCTTATGAAGTGAAGTTTCATAAACAAATTTCGAGAGGAACACGTGATATTATTGACCGCGGCTGTTATCTCATCCACAATCATTAGCTAGCCAATCAGATCCATCTAAGCTCACTATAAGAAGCCTAGGGAATATCACTCCCTTATCTTCATTTCGAAGAAACCCCCCATCCACCCCTTCGCCTCCTCTTTTCTTCCTTTATCACGGGGAGCTCTCGAGAACCACCTGATCTCGTACTCCCCTGATACGCTCTATCGACCAGGCGGGAGCCCTGGGCTCAACTATCTCCGAGCTCAGGGTTCTCTCCCGGGACAGCATGCCAAACCAGCTAACAATTTGTCAAACAATATCTAAGTGCGAACTCTTGAAATCTATTTAAACACAAATGAGAAAGAAAATACTTGTGCCATGAGTAAAAAAAAGTGGACTCAAATGCAGAAAAACAACAAGACTTTATTGAAGAGTGAATCCTGGATAAAGCAAAAATCAAAGTAAACATTCGGTCGGGTGAGCGCTGAGGAAGTGCCTTGGAAAAAAGCAACCAGACACTCACTCACTAGCGGTCCTGGACACAAATACAGAGTAACAAAATAATATGCACACAAACTATCAATAACATACTGACAAACATGAAGGGAAATGATGTGGTATAAACAGGATAAAGGAAAACAAGAGGCAGGTGGAATGAATTAGCTCAAATGACCTGTGCTCCTGTGACTGCAAATCAAAGCAGATGACAGAGCTAATCTGTAACACAGATCAGGAGGAGAGAGCAAAAGCGTGATGTACGGTGACAGTAAACCCCTCCCTCAAGAACACCCCCTAACGTTCCCTTAAGACTCACTATGAACCTGATGAAACTGATCAGTGAGAGTGCGATCCAGAATATCCAGTGCCGGAATCCAACATCTCTCCTCTAGAAAGAAGTACCCAGATGACCTACTTCTTCCGGCAAGATTGAGAAGCAAGCAACGGATGTGTAAGATGGCTTTTAACCTCTTTTCTATGTCAGATCCTGAGAGCTGATATGGAATTTCATGAGATGCAATAAAAACAATCTCTCGAGTCTAAGAAGATAAGGATTACAGGATTACAGCTGTCCAACTGTTCTATTTTAATTACTATTGACCATTCAAACATCAAACATAGGTGTGGACTGTCAACAAACACAGAACTTACCAGGGGGTAATGCGAGAAAGATCCCCCCCTCTCATTTCACCTCAAGCCCCTTCTTGACCTTTTCTTCATCAGAGCACATTCCAGATAAAATGCTCAAGGTTTTAATATGATGTATGTTATAGCACTGTATTCATGTTTGGTATCATTTTAAATGTCTCTGTGTGATTGGTAAAGTGGTCTTAATTTCACGATGATATTTCATTTGTATATGTTGATTTGGGTTTTGACTTTGATATAATCTTTGCCAGATGTTTCCCCCCTCTCTAGAGATGATTAACATCTCAAAGTAACCAGGCAAGAGTCTCTGTGACGCTTCTATTGTCTTGAATTTATGACTGTTTGTTCTGAGTGAGTATAAGAGGATGAGGTGTGAAACTGCTCGGGGGAGATCTTGTTACCCAAGACCCCCATTGCAGCAACTCATTTGGTGCTGCAATGTATTTCTCTGATCAGGTATGCATTCTTTAATTCTGTAATCTATATTTGAGTTAATGGATGTTATATTGTTACAGATATCATCTCTGAATTGGCTTGATGATTGTTTGATTATATAATTGGCATTATACAATTTTACCTGACGAATAAAATGTTAAGTTTTGACTCATTCTGAATTCTCCTGAAATCTTTTATATCCAGTAGATTATGTGAAGTCATTTTCGCTACCTTTATGATCGGCATAATTTTGGAATTTTCTAGACATATAGATTACACGCAGTATCGCACGCGGTATCATAGAGATCTTTTAATTCCTTAACCACTGGAACTAGCAAGTGCGGTTCTTGAATTAAGTGAGATGTTTTCTTTTGGCATGTGTTAGTATTGTACAACCAGCCTAATTAAATATTAATTCATCCCGTATCCTCTGACTAATTTCAGAGTGCCGGCATTCTGATCGTGAGCTCTGATGCATTCCCGGGGCATGAAACTCTGTGCGGCGGTTGGCCACTAATGAACGTATAAATTGAAGAGTATGGGAACAGATAGATCAAAACTCTAAATTAAGTCATAAATGATTATTGTGATCCGTTCCTAAAATTAGAAATACAGTCTAAATATTACGATCACTTAAAAATGGAGTCAGATAAAGTTCGGAGTTAGAAAATGAGTATAATTAAACTCTAATAAATAACAGAATTCTTTTCAGAAGCACTGGAAAAGGCTTACATGCATTTAACCTTCGACCATGCTGTTAGTTTCGTCATTGGGCTAATAGATGGACTTTTACAGTTGGTGACCGTCCCTCCGTGATCTCCCAGAAAGATAAGGCGAGTGATGTCTTTTCAGTGCGATATGCGAAAGAAATGCTCCGAAAAGAGGTTTGAGTTTCTCTTCTTCCTACTGCTGGGGTAAGTCAATTCTTATTTGCCTTTTAGAAGTGTTGAGGGAAAGATTAATGCATCCCATATAGACACATTTGTAGAATGAGTCGGAAATGCTCAATATTAGACCGGAGTCCGTAACTCCGCGGGGCTGAGAATTAGACAAAACCACATTCCTTTTCAGGGATATAATAGCCGCAGAGTAGCAGAAGAAGTACTAAAAAACCCCAAATCTAAGATCTCTTTAAGAGATTGCATTTAAAATGGAATAACATCATCCAGATTTTATTCTGATACTCAACAGAGAGCTGTAAATTAACACCTGAATTCTAAATATAATAATTTCCACTCAGGATTATTTCTTGAATAAGTTGCAATAACTTTGCAATATTGAAAACAAGCAATAAGTTATATTTTAAGAATTTCGGGAAAGTTGTAATCAGAAGAACTGAAAATTCTTGCGAGAATCTTTTGTATGTGAATGTAAAGAGGGCATATACAGCGCAATTAAATTTATAAATAGGAATTTTTCAAAAGAAAAACTTTCTCTCCAAACAGGAACATTAGACCTGATATGTTCTCTAAAATTTGAATTCTTAAAGAAGAAATTTAAAGCATTCGCTAAAAGAATGTAGAAAAAGCATGTTCTTTTGTTTTACTGTTTGGAGAAATTGTTAAAATAACATTTATATTGGGAAATACGGCTCACATGCAGTATAGTTCAGGAAACTGACCCAGTAATAGTTACATACAAAACGAAATCAAATATGATTATAATGCCACAGAAACTTATAACAAAGCCTGTAAATTATTTTCGATAAAGATTAATCTTTAATATTCCTAATTTTATAAATTAAATGTAATGAAACTCTTTCAAGAAGTGTATAAAAACACTGAAAATAGTTTTTAAAATGCTGTTTAAGACTCAGTCTAAATCGTTACATTATTACACCCTTATGAGTTTCAAAGCTGTAAGGCAGATAAGGACAGGATCAGTGTTGGGAGAGTTACTTTAAAGACAAAAAAGACAAAAGGAAAAATTATTAATTACATCACTACAGTTGTAGTTAATTTAGGTTTCTAATGGCTTTGCCTGAAAAGTAACTCAGTTACTCAATAAGTAATATAATTACTTGACTAAAGACTAAAATTCCACATGAATAAATTGCATGGGTAATAGAAATAAAATAAACAGGAAGGTTTAGTGTTGTTTTAATAGAAAACACAAGATTTCAAATAAATGACACTATATTTTCATAAACTTACATTATTTGAGATAGGTAAAATAGGGATCACCCTATTTCTCTAATTTGATTTAAATAAAATGATTAAAATTATATATAGCATTTTAGGCAATTAAATTACCTAAGAATGAGAAATAATTCCTTACTTTGCCCCTGGCAAAAAGTAATCTTGGATTACAGCGACTATTTACTTTGTGATTAATTACACCCAACCCTAGACAGATAAGATCATACATCTAGAAGATGTGTATTGTGCATTTGCCCTGAAATACCCTTTCACACATTCACATATCAAGAAAGATCTGCTGAAGAATGTTCCTCTGCTAACCTAGCTCAAATTAAGTAAAGTGTGTCTAACTCACAAAACCTTTAAACCAAGCGATGATTGACTTGTGTTTTCTAGCAGTATGTACTTGCGTTTCACTAAATGCCCAGGCAACAAAGGTTATGACTGGTTTCCAGTTTAACTTAATCCTGTGCACACAGAGAAAATGTAAAAACAACTGCAGCACATGACCAAATCAAAAGCGAGACTTCTAAAAGACCAGTAAGTTGAGATTCAGTCATTCTGATTTGTTAACTCGGCAGACTCTACAGAGTACAGTAATAAAATATATTTTAAATTCATTCCATTTTAAGATAATATATCTTATATCATAACAACATCATGATATATTATATTATCACAGCCAATAATGGCATTTAAATCTCATAATGATTCAGCATTATTTAGGAAGAGAAAAGAAAATTGAATGGATGAAAAATGGACAAAGCAAGTTTGAAAAGGAGAGTGAGTGCATGTAGCAGGAAAATGAGGGTCTTTATTAATGCTAAAACATTAAAAAGAAGTCAGCAGATGGAAAAGAAGTTAAAGATGGACAACAGTAAGTAGGGAAGAGAGAAAACGGAAAGAGAAAATAATCAAATTACCAAGAAAGAATTTCTTTATCTTCTAATTATGCAAGAATCTTTAATGAGACCAATCGACAAGCCCAAAATTTATCAACTAAACTGATCGACCTGAATTTATTAAAAATACTCTCGGTAAACGTCAACCCAATAGTAATGGCTTTATTAGTTAATAGGCAAGGTTATAGACTGATTGCGTTTTTATATTTGTAATTGTGTTAGACACTTTTTCATTTCCATAAAAACCTATAATAGCTGCTTGTGTGACTAAAAATTACACCTAGGCTAATTTAGTTCCCCCTTAAAGCACATGATTGTCTTATAAAGTGAGAAACACTTAGGTTGTGGCTGTAGATGCTCTATGCATTCTGGGCCTAATATCGTGTGAGGAATGGAATTAACTGTATGCTAAAATTAATTAATTAATTTTAAGGTACGTGTTTTTATGGTAAATGAGTTTGTCTCCTAAAAGTGGAAAACTGTGCTATTCTCAATATAGCTGAAGTTTAAACCACTATCAGGAGTACAGTATTAGCCATGAGGCTAGAGTTTCTTTCATAATTGCATTAACAAAGAAAATGTCTTCTTTAAAGGAGTCTATTGGTCTAAACTTTGCAGAATTTACTTAAAGCTGTGACTGAGTAACAAGGGGAGGTACATATCTGTACCTTTCCTTGGAATTCTGTGGTAAAATTATTTTAAACTAAAATATCCCTCTCCGGGAAAGCAATACCTAGTATTAAATTTAATCAGGAGATTCATTTAATTGGGCACATAATCAAAGTTGTGTGCAATACAATCTTTGGCAGAAATTCATATATAAAATACAGAGATGTATAAGATGGGGAATCTGATCAGCATTCCTAAATTTTCATTGCTAAATGAAAATCACAGCATCCAAATTGAGGAACTGATGCTTCAAACACAGATCTGACCAGAATGAATAAAACATATCTCAGTAAATCTGAGTTCATAAAACATTGTGGCAGACTGAAAGTTCAAATGCAAAAGACGTTTAAAAGGACATGCTCAAATTTGACTATCGAGGCTCAGATAAAACTGTTTTACTCTCTGCATTTATTTTACCATTCAGGTTGACTACTGCCTAAACCTGCCTGTATCCAGACAGGACACACAGCTTTACATGAGATGGGTGATAAAGGTATTTAAGGAGGCCAATCACACCCCATAAATACACTAACACATGTTTATCTACATGGCCTCCCAGTGTAGCGCTGGATCAAAATTTTGCAACACAAATTGTAATTAAACCTCACCCATCTCATGCACACAAACACACACCACACACATTCATTACTGCAACCTCACAGTATTTTTAACTGGTATATGTCGACTATCCAGGTTAAAAAATGATTTACCTCATTCATATCTATCATACATTATTCAGCTCATACATATAGGACAATGTGGAGACATTATTTAAATATCAGTTGTGATAAACAATTTTGCAACTTTGCGGTTTTTCAAATTGCTGTGTATTGATGTAGTAATGTGCAGAGGACTTGTGCATGACTACAGTCACATATCAAATTATTTCAACTTGTGAATTAGCAAAATCTAAACGAGGCTACTAGTCTCTTTAGATGTTTAATTCATTCATGTTCATTCATTAGCCCTGTTGCAAAATAGTAGGGCCCACTATTCTCCAACAGTGACTATTGAAAACTCAAAATTGATAAAACAACTAAAACTAAAAATACAGGCTCTAATAATTCAACCAAATTCTAAATGATACCTGCATTATTGAATGTGACTCTAGCCTGTACATCAGTTACATAAAGAATGAAGAAGGAAAAATCCTGAAGGTTTTAAATCTTTGTTTGAATTTTCATTCTCTTGTTGATTTAGTTAAACCTTAAATTTGCATTTATGTTATTTCAATTGAACCATTTATATTGACAATTTTATGATTGTATTTGTGAAATTGTGTATTTTTCTTATTGATGTTATATATATTTTATTATGCATACCACTGGTAATATACTGGTTATATAGGCCTGTGCACCTTTTCTTCAAATTACTCATATCAAATGTTCCATCATATGGGAGTGAAGCATCTGGGAATTTACTACCACTAAATTTAGGACTTATTAAGATCTTATTTACCTCTCACACTTTGAACATGGTCATTATCTTTTTTGTTTACCCATTCTACAGTGATGAAAAGCTCATTTTATTCCATTATCGCATGGTCATTCAAATGTTTTTCAAGTGTCTTGCATGCAGTGGAGCATCATCAGTGACATTATTCCCTAAGCTGTTGACATATGATCTGCCTTGTGAACCTCACCCTATGTCTGAAACTGACAGAGGTCTTTTCCGTGGAGCAGATAAAAGACTTAGAAAGAATCTAATGCACATGGATGTTTCCCTAAGTACAACGAGAGTTGCAACCTGTTTGATCAATGCACTGGACTTTGTCATCTTATGGACTGAATGTCACCTCAGATGGACACAAATCCAACAAAGCTGATGGCAGAAATGCCTGAGCAGCAACTTGAGCATAAGCTCAACTCCATATGCATAACATTTTGATTTCAGGTGACAACATTGTTGCTACAACCGACGTCATCACTCGCAAAAGCCATACAAATTATCTTGTGTTCCCTTAGAGACTGTTCAGAATTGCTCCAAGGGACCAGGGGCGGAACTGTAAGATGGCTTTAACCTCTCCAGTATGTCAGATCCTGAGAGCTGATATGGAATTTCATGAGATGCAATAAAACAACAAACTTTCGGGTCTAAGAAGATAAGGATTCCAGCTGTTCAACTGTTCTATTCAAATCACTGTTGACAATCCAAACGCAGGCTGAAGACCCAGGACTTCACCTTTCCAGGGGGTAATGCGGGAAAGATCTCCCCTCTCATTTCACCTCAAGCCCCCCTTCTTGACCTTTAAGCTACCTTTCTCCATAATTCACAGTCCACATAAAATGCTCAAGGTTTTAATATGATGTATGTTATAGCACTGTATTCATGTTTGGTATCATTTTAAATGTCTCTGTGTGATTGGTAAAGTGGTCTTAATTTCACTATAATATTTCATTTATATATGTTGATTTGGTTTTTGACTAAAATCTCTGCCAGATGCTGCCCCCTCTAGAGATGATTAACTTCTCAAATTCACCAGGCAAGAGTCTCTGTGACGCTTCTATTGTCTTGAATTCATGACTGTTTGTTCTCAGTGGGTATATAAGGAAATGGTGTGACACTGCTCTGGGGAAATCTTGTAGCCAAGACCCCCATTGCAGTAACTCGTTATGCTGCAATGTATTTCTCTGGTCAGGTATGCATCTTTAATTCTTTAATCTATCTTTGAGTTAATGGATGTTATATTGTTACAGATATCATCTCTGAATTGGCTTGATGATTGTCTTATTATATAATTGGCATTATACAATTTTACCTGACGAATAAAATGTTAAGTTTTGACTCATTCTGAATTCTCCTGAAATCTTTTATATCCAGTAGATTACGTGAAGTCATTTTCGCTACCTTTATGATCGGCATAATTTTGGAATTATTAGACCTATAGATTACACGTAGTATGGCACACGGTATCATAGAGATCTTTTAATTCCTTAACCACTGAAAACTAGCAAGTTACGAATCTTGATTAAGTGAGAGGTTTTTTTTGGCATGAGTAAGCATAGTGCAACCAGCCTAATTAAATATTAATTCATCCCGTATCCTCTGACTAATTTCCGAGTGTCGGCATTCTGATCGTGGGCGCTGACGCATCCCGGGGCGTGAAACTCTGAGCGGCGGATGGCCATGAATGAACGTATAAATTGAAGAGTATGGGAACAGATAGATCAAAACTCTAAATTAAGTCATAAATGATTATTGTGATCCGTTCCTATAATTAGAAATACAGTCTAAATATTACGATCACTTAAAAATGGAGTCAGATAAAATTTGGAGCTAGAAAATGAGTATAAATAAACTCTAATAAATAACAGAATTCTTTTCAGAAGCACTGGAAAAGGCTTACATGCATTTAACCTTCGACCATGCTGTTAGTTTCGTCATTGGGCTAATAGATGGACTTTTACACCGTTACCCCGGTAACCCAGGACAACAATCCCAAGGACGTCACAGAAGACACCCGATCAGGAGACTTCAACAAATTCGAAAGTAACACAAACAAATGTTGTCTCTTGCTGATTTGGTGCATATGATCTTAAGCAGTTAAAGATAAGTCAAATCTCTGCTTTTGTGGTTTCTCAGGTGATTGTAAGATCTAGTAAGAAGTACTAGAATTAATTTGGGACGTTTGTCAACTCATTTTGCATCCTCTGAACAGCCTGTGTGTGTGTTTATGTGTGTGCATTTGTTTGTTGTTTGTTTATTACATAGTTAGCTTCATGTATCGTAGTGTAGCTCAATAAATCTTTGTTCTCCTTTGTAAGAACTGTGTTCTCGTTTATGTGCTTCTAAGTTATTGCCTCAAGTTGTAGATCTTGTTACCTTGCTAAAAGTTAACCCGATTCTGTGTTATGTTATTATCGTTGGCCACGGAAATAATATAGACAAGATTGGTAAAATACGATATGGACAAATTGTAGATAAAGTGGGAATCTTTTAATCTGATTCAATCTGACTAAATTGAGTCGAATCAATGATTCGAATCTTCAAGATCCTAATAAATCCTTGATCTATCTTATAACGTAGGTTGATCCCCTACAGGGGTAAATGCAGCAAACATGTGGTAAAACAGTGTGAAAACATCTGAAAGTGAGAAAGACAAATATTGAGCGTTTGCAGACACAGACAACACCATAGGCACAGGGGACACAGCGCAGGAGAGTCACAATAGCCTACAGTCACTTAATATTCACTGACAGGCTTTTCCTTCAGGAAGAGTTATGAGGTGGCCATCTTCCTCAAATCTACAGCTGTCTCCATCTAGCGTTGAACAGAAATCCGCCTGACTGTCACTAACACCGATCGACCTTTCAGTGCTGCACAGACATTATAGACTTGACTGAAATATGGCCCATGTTATCAGTTCTCCATCAAAACCAGTATATTATTCTGCAGCAGCGCAGGATCAGCTGCTGGAGCAACATGGCTTTATCCCTGATGATCTTCACTAATGACACTCGCAGAACTACACAAATGATCAAGAGCAGATTTAGCAGAGCAGAACTCATCAAGCAGACCAATGAGAATTCATCAGCTCTTCTCTGAGACACCTTTGATTGTGTGTGTGTTTGAGTCTCTTTCACCATAACACAAGTGTCTGAATGCTCACTGAGTGCTCTTATGAACTGATATGGAGTCTTACATGTTTTTTTTTCTCCTCTGTTCATTAAACATTATTTGTATAAAAATGTTCATATGCTTTTAAAACATGTTATTTACATATTGTGTAATGACATCTACATTTTACCATGTTTTACCATAACACACAAACAATGTGTACATAAGAGAAAAACACCACAAAAGAAAAAAGGAAGGAGCTTTAATCCAGCAAATAAAAAGAGAATACAATCTGAGCTTATGCTTTGCATTTAACACTTTTTAACAAACTTTTTTGCACTTCTGCACATACACACATACACAGAGAGATAGAGAAGAAACTCCAGATCATCTCACTGCAACTGACTGATCCTGCAGAGCAGAGGATTATGGGTAAATCTATCATCAGTTTTCAGCACAGTTTCACTGATGATCCATAATAAACCCAAAACCCAGGATAGAGTGGCTCAGTGAATGTGGTCTGGACTGAGTGGATGAGGCTCATGTTGTAGAAGATCAAAGTTCCTGCACTGTGATCCACAAACACTCCTATTCTCCTGCTGAGCCGCTTTACTGGGAGACGAGTCTCTGTGTTATTGTGTAAGAATGAGAAACTGGAGGAAGAGCAGATCAAACTCCAGGACTGAGCATTAGATCCAAACCAACACTCTTTACCTCCTCCCTTCCTCCTGATGCTCTTATATGCCACTGATATACACACACCTCCACTGCAGTCAATCTCCCAGTAACAGCGTCCACACACACTTTCTCTGCAGAACACCTGAGGACAATCATCAAATCTGTCTGGATGATCAGGATACGGCTGTTTCTCTTCCACCCAAGTCACCCTTTTGTTCTCCTCAGATAGAATGAGTTCAGTGTTTGCTGTGTTTGCATCCAATGTGAGAAAACAGGCATCTGAACACAAGAAGAGGCACATTTATAACATAACGACACTCACTAATACTCTCTGATTGTGTGTCTGTGCGTGTGAGAGAAATAGAGCATGTGTCTGCATGTTTTTTAAAGAGAGTACGTGTGTGTGTGTGTGTGCGCACAGTGTTGCCATCTTAGCGACTTTGTCGCTATATTTAGTGACTTTTCAGACCCCCCTAGCAACTAATTTTCAAAAAAGCGACTAGCGACAAATCTAGCAAGTTTTTACGTCTGAGAGATTACTGCAAATTCTCTACACATCTGTACTGATATACTGTATTCAAACAGCAATACATTTTATTTAAATTGACATGCATATATAAAGCGTAGTGCAAATTTAAATACCCCTTTATTAAACATAGGCTTATAAACAAACAGAAATGGTCAGTAATATGCAAATTGACGTATGACTTAATCTAGTGACTTTTCAGGTAGAGCTTAGTGCTTTTTCATTGAAAATAGTTGGCA
Source organism: Danio kyathit (assembly GCA_903798195.1). Lineage (NCBI taxonomy): Eukaryota > Metazoa > Chordata > Actinopteri > Cypriniformes > Danionidae > Danio > Danio kyathit. The sequence goes on from CAIGQS010000004.1 coordinate 1,293,501, forward strand.
ACAGTGTGTGTGCATGTGCATCAGTGAGAAAGCTTGTGTGTGTGTGTGTGTGTGTGTGTGTGTGTGTGTGTGTCTGTGAGAGAGAAAGTGTGTATGAGTGAGAGAGAGAGAGAGAGAGAGAGAGAGTGTGTGTGTGTGTAGTCATACATTTGCGCAGTCCTGCTGTAATCCTCTTCTCTCCTCCATGATCCAGACTGTAAACACACACAGATTGTCATTTAGTCAGTAAACAAACACACACACACTTTATTTTCAGCAGCTGCAGTCAGAATGATTCTGATTAAACATCACTCATTATGCAGATTCATTACTATAAGACATTTACAGTGTCTGCTGAATGCTGCATACACATGGTCAAATGCCCATACACATGGTCAAATCAGATGCTCAAGACATCACCTTTAGGCCCAATCCCAATTCTATTTTGTACCCCTTCCCCTTCCCCTTGGCCCTTACAACCGAGGGTTAAGGGGAAGGGCTTCAAAACTTACCCCTAAGAATTGGGACGGCACTTCAACACCTGTACACGTCATCATATGTCATTGCGATCTCTTGCTTCATATGAGATCAGACGATCGCGACTGCTGTAGTTATTCCAGTATTGTTATTCTGTGGTGTTTATCTTCAGGAAATCACTGAAGGCATATATTATGTTATCATAACGATCTAATGTGGCAATAAGATCGTAACTGTACTGTGTATTTACACAGTGGCCATATTCATCTATGTAAACACACGAAAACAACATTAACATTATAGCAGACACTGTAAAAAGCTCATTTTCAGCCACTAAACTGCTCTGACAGGGTATTCGAGTGTTATCGAGTGTCAGAATGTTGTGGGACTGCTGTACAGGAGTTATTATTAGGGATTATAGATCGCGAAATTTAGCGGGTTTTTTTTTTGCGTTTTTTTTAAAAGCATGACCGTAAAACATGAACGCGGTTATGAATATAATAAATCATGTGTTTGTTTGTCGTAAAAATTCGTAATATTGACAAAAAATACTAATTTGTGGATCTCCTTACTTCCGGGTTCAGCACTACTGTCATTGTGGCAGGTGTATTCTGGGAAATATTCTTACCCCTCCGTTTCATGTGTGCTCCTGAAAAATCTTTGTTCGAAGGGGTGTATACCCCTTGCCCTTAGCCCTACGCCTTCAAGCTAAAAAGAATTGGGACACCCCTACCCCTTGGCAGGCACGCGCAAAACGAGGGGTAGGGGTAGGGGGAAGGGCTAAGGGGTAGAATTGGGATTGGGCCTTATAATAATGACTTGTGTTTAAATGCAGCAGTTTTGTGACAGAGGTTTGTGATATAACAGAAGAGCATACATTAATTCCTTATTTTATGTGGATAGAAAATACATGAAGAGAGGAGTGGAAATATACCCTGGTGAAGACATACAGAAGATACAGCTTGTAGAGTAGAACAATCATGTCTATGAAGAGCAAGTCATTCACTATAAATTCATGTAAAGGGAGGGGGACACATTTAGTCTTTATTCATTTCTATAATTCAATTTTTTATTATTAAAAGACCTCTTCAGTTTGGTTGAAACAAATGTTCTAATAGTAATTCATTTTATACAGCACAGCCTATGTCTAGCCTCTTGTAATCAGAGTTTAATTAGCTCATCCTGGTTTAGTTTGTTGTGTGTTTGCTGATCCAGGATGAGAATGGGCCGCTATGTCAAGCCGGAGTAGATACATTCTACCTCATTCTTAAACAGACAACAAGATCGATCATAGAATCAATGATGCAGATATCATGTGAGCCAATCAGGGTAAGCTAAATTGGCTGTAGTGTATGTGTGTGAACAAGTGTGTATGGATGTTTCCCAGTGATGGGTTGCAGCTGGAAGGACATCCGCTTCATAAAACATATGCTGGATAAATTGTCAGTTCATTCAGCTGTGGCAACCCCCTTTTAATAAAGGGACTGAGCCAAAAAGAAAATGAATGAATGAAGCAAATCGGATAAATGAGTTCTGTGTAATAATGAAATGACAGAAGGAGTAAGAGCTGAACTACGGAAATGTGTTTAATACATTATATAAAAAGTTTTTTATTTTACCACAGACTTTAACAGAGTGTCAAAATCTTGATGGTTCTGTGGGTCTATCAAATATGAGCTTTCTTTGTATTTTCACATTTTTTTCATTTTTTTATTGGATTTGAGTCAGTTAATTGGCTGGGCTGTGTTGGCCATTCTTACAGCTTGATTTTTATTCTCTGAAAGCATCTGAGAGTTTCCTTGGCTGTGTTTTGGATCATTGTCTTGCTGAAATGTCCACTCTCGCTTCATCTTCATGCTCCTACTAATGTAGATTAGACATGGGACGATAACCGATTTCAAGGTATAAAAAAGTCAAGGTTTTATAACCGCCAACATTTTCTGCTATATAAGTCAACAGCACCTTTATGAATATGTTTTCTGAGAAAAATTATGATTTGTTCAATACTTATTTCCCCCACTGTATGTGTCTCTGATTAGAGACATTATGTAAAGGATCAGGAATTGCTTGCACAAAAAAAAAGAAAAAGCACATGTGACGTGATAATGCAACATTTTCAAGGCTAAATAAAGTAGCATACAATTATTAAAAACCCATTAAAGACTATAAACATGAAATAAAACATTCACAAAGCTGCATCTTGTGGAGTAACACCAATGTACAGGCACTGCATGAGCTTTAGCTTGACAAGAATGAAGCAGATTTATGAAATCAGAATTGTAGAAGAAAAGTGGCAGAAGAGTTTAGCAAAAGAGAAAAAGTAAACATATTGAAACTGTTAAAAGAACATTCCGCTTTATAAATTCTTTAGACTCCAATACAAAGATTATGAGTGACAAAGGCTAAGATTATGAGTCTAAATCTGTTTATGAATGAGGGGATGGAGAGAATGAGCTGTTTAGTTTGGCCTTCAGATCATAAACTAAAGCTAGCACTGAGCTGCTCAGCTACACGCTCAAAACACTTCAACTAAAACACACAACACTTGTTGGTTACACCCGGGATGCACAATGAATCTAACACTGTGTTATTTTAATCTGATGTTTGTGAATCGACCGCAGATACTGCTCATGTTGATGGAGACCCCCTGCTGCAACATTCATTTATTACAGTGATGACACTTCGCCATCGTTCTTCAGCACATGCAGCCTTTGAGCACATGTTGCAGTCCATCTCTAAACTATGTTCAGATTATTAAAGCTGCTCGCCAGCGCCCAAGTTCCTGACAGATTAGCAAGTGAACAAATACACATGTGTGCACAGAGAAGAGGAATCCAGATGTTCATTTTAGAACAAGAGTCTGAACATTAATCTAAGTGTCTGATACCAGAATCTGAATCCATGTTCAATCCCCAACCCTATTCCTGACCTGATATTGGAGGATTCTGCAGGAGAAATGGAGGAAGAAGTTTCTCTGCTCAGCACAAATGCTGAAACTGTACAGTGTGTCCCACTTAATGTCACAACTGAGCCAATACACTCAAACATTTACAGATCAGATTCGTTTCAGACTCCATTATTTGCTCTTCATAGACATGACTGTAATACTCTACAAGCTGTATCTTCTGTCTGTCCTCACCCCATAACCCTCACAGAAAACTGAAGGTCAGAAAAGAGCTTTTTACTGTCTTTTTAAAGCCATTCAGTGTAAAAGCACAAGGGCAGTGATGCTCCACATACTTGAGTTTGTCCAGTGTGTAGTTTGGATCCTCCAGTTGTTCAGAGAGCAGCTTGACTCCTGAATCTCCTGGATGATTGTAGCTCAGATCCAGCTCTCTCAGGTGTGAGGGGTTTGAACTCAGAGCTGAAGACAGAAAACCACAGCCTTCCTCTGTCACCATACAGCCAGACAATCTACAAACACAGCAAGAGTCCACATCACACAGTTGGACAATCACACATCTCTTTGTGTTGTGAAGATGCTGACTGCTGTTTCTGCTCATGTGACCTCTCCTTATTGATCAACCTGAGATCAGAAAACACAATCACACACTCAACAAGGACTCAAAATCATCTGTAGAACTGTACAGAGCAAAGACATTGTTCATAATACATCACATGAAACTGTAAAGGCTGCTGTGAGGAATAAGACACACTTGACCTCAGAAGGACATCTTAAAGTCATGTAGAAAACACAATAGAAAATGAGCTGATTTCATTATATATATTTGATTATGTTGTGGACTAAAATAAAATGAGCTCAAACAAACACAAACCTATTAATTTATTTGTCAGTCACGTTCACACTGATGGGGACATTAGGGGACTTTTATTCTGTCAGGTGAGAGTCAGCCTTACAGCCTTTCCGATGTATTGTTTTATGTGAAGGAGTAATCAAGATTATTTACAGATCATTTTGTAGTAAATACCAGAGTCCACCAGGTAATTTTCAGCAAGGTCTTTGTAAGGGTCAATCTTTTAGTCCTATGACAGAACTAACAGTATGGGTGAAGGTTAAATGCATGTAAGACTTTTTAGCACATGTGAAAATAAATATTTTTATTTGTTAAAATTTATTTTAATTTGTTTCCAACTCTGATTTTAATCGGACTGCAAATTATAATAATTTAAAGTTAGATTCATCTAATTTAAGCTGATTAGCTTATAGGTTGTGATTTGGTCTAATTTAGATCGATTAGCCTAAAAAATCCTTATTTTCAGTTAATGCTTCAACATTTACCCAAGGTCCCATAGAGTCAGTATGCTGGTCAGTTACATCTGTTCATGGACACAACCTCGCAAGTTCTGGTTCTTAGATAGAGGATATAACTGTAAACTAGGGGTGTGCAAAGCAGCCAGTATTTGTATCTTATCATGATGTAATAATGTGAAACTATAATAGACTTACTGTCTCAGTAATAATAAGTGATGACTTACTTTTAATAATGAGATATTTCTTGTAATAATGAAACTCATAAAAATGACTATTCTGACTGTCATGACTAAGTCATATCATGATATATCAAAATAATGAGATATATTCTTGAAACACACTTTATTACAGTAAAACTGGGCAGAAAAAGAGAGAGTTGTGCTATGTGTTGAAAAGATCTCTCCATTGAACAGAAATTGGGGAACATGTCCTGTGTGCACGCGAGCTGTAGTTTCCTCGCGCATAGGCCTGTAATCTGCTCGCGGTTCACTTCTCCTCACACATAATCATCACTGCTGCGTTTGATTATTTTTGGCATTGATTTGCCGTCATATAAATTTTCCGTAGTGTATGCGTGCGAATGAGAGTGTATGGGTGTTTCCCAGTGATGGGTTGCAGCTGGAAGGGCATCCGCTGCGTAAAATATATGCTGGATAAGTTGCCGGTTCATTCCACTGTGACAACCCCAGATTAATAAAGAGACTAAGCTGAAAAGAAAATGAACGAATGATTATGCATAGCAGATGTTGACAGATGTTTGATCAGCCTTTGCTGATTTGACTTGCCGATAGACAATGTCATCGATAGACAATGTCATCGTCCACTGCCGATGGCTGATAAACTTCACGATGCTGAGCCGACATTGTGATCCATCGCCCCGCCCCACATTTATATTGATATATAACTTATTATTTGCATGTCATCTTAATAGCAATAATGGTCTTTTCAAGAGCTGTGTTATATTATACTTATAGCTGCCGTTTGCACGGCTGACAGCATCGTGAGGATTAAATACATCGTGAGGATTATACAGCACCTCTCGCGCTTAAAATGTGTAGATTCAGTGGCAAACGCTGTTACCTGTAAAGCCCGTCCCACAGACTTTACAGTGAACGGCTTTAGTTATTTTCATAGCGGACTGGAAGTCTTTTATCCACTCTTGGAAAAGTGTAAATGGTGGATTAACATTCAGCACATGATCACTAATAAGATGTGCCATTATTTAACAAAATCTGTCAGTGTTATTTTCATTCTCTCTTCTTCAGCGCTTCACATTTCCGCGGTTGCAGCTCCTGTCATGTGAAGGCAGAAGGCATTGACTGAGTGATTGACAGCTGATATTAACCAATCCATTCACGTTCAGTTCTAGCGCAGTGCGCCAATAGGAAGAGCACAAAGGCGGGGCAAGCATTGCGGGCGTTTTTACTTCAGCAGCCACAGCCATATCACCCTGCAGCCCAAGACCGGTTACTCACTGAAGCTAAGCAGGGCTGAGCCTGGTCAGTACCTGGATGGGAGACCACATGGGAAAACTAGGTTGCTGTTGGAAGTGGTGTTAGAGAGGCCAGCAGGGGGCGCTCAACCTGTGGTCTGTGTGAGTCCTAATGCCCCAGTAAAAGTGAAGGGGACACTACACTGTCGGTGGGCGCCGTCTTTCGGATGAGACGTTAAACCGAGGTCCTGACTCTCTGTGGTCATTAAAAATCCCATGGCACTTCTCGTAAAGAGTAGGGGTGTAACCCCGGTGTCCTGGCCAAAGTCCCTCAATCGGCCCTTACAGATCATGGCCTCCTAATCATCCCCATCCACCGAATTGGCTCTATCACTGTCTCTTCACTCCACCAATAGCTGGTGTGTGGTGAGCGCACTGGCGCCGTTGTCCTGTGGCTGCCGTCGCATCATCCAAGTGGATGCTACACACTGGTGGTGGTGTGGAGAGACCCCCCTCATGATTGTGAAGCGCTTTGGGTGTATAGCCATACACAATAAATGCGCTATATAAATACACATTACATTACATTACATTACATTACATTACATTCAGCAGCTTCACATGACAACTGTTTTAATCTGTTCCTGAGCGCTGCGTTTGGCGTCTTTAGGTGCAAAGATGCATTCTGCATTAATGTCTCCTAAATCCGCGCACGCGGTGAGGATTCTGCAGTGAAAACAGGTCGCACGGTAAAAATGTATGCACTAGCACAAATGCTTTCAAATATATATTTTAGGTCGCATAAAATATCAGGCGCAAGTGTGACCAAAACGGTCAAGCCCTAGCATCTTTACTTGTTATTATGTCCTCATAATAATAATAAAATAAGGAAGTTATCATTAATCACAATACAAATTACAGTGAACTCCAAACAAACTCTCGTCTCGTCTCCTCCACCAGCTGTGGGGAAAAAGCCATTATAAGGACACAGATCACTCTGCCTGATCATGCCAGAGTCCCGCTGAAAAAAAGTGATTGACAGGTGGTACAGTAATTTGTGTATAACTTTATTTATTTATGGTTTGGTCATGGGTAAAACAAAGACCATGTGGGTCAGGAAGTGAAAACGATAGGCTACAATTATTAAATTCGTTATGAATTAATTGATATTTAACAACAACCACCCCCACCCCGCCTACGATGACAATACCATCGTCCATCGCCGATGTTCACATTAGACATCGTACGATGCCAAATTGGTCAACATCGCCCAACCCTATTACATACAGTATCACTTTGGTTTTATCTGCAGCACTGACTGTAAAATGCTTTCACATATAAACTAAGTAAGTTTTTTTTTGGCTGGTGGAGGACCAAGAGATGGCTCGGCAGCAACTACACTCTTTTCTATTTGGTTGCCCAAATCCATGTTTCAACTAAGTTAATAAGTGATGGGAAGCTATGCTACAGTTAACTTGCCTATAGCCTATTGCTGTCTGCAAAGGACAGAGTAATTTAAACGCTCCACATAACTCCCACAAGTGACATACAATTCAACACAACTAAGCATTGTTTTAACCTTTATAACTGAATGTTAACATCCTTGTCTGAAACTTTAAAGAATGCCTACACCTTTGTTGTTATTGTGTGTACACAAAAAAAGTTGACACCTAACAGATTCGATTGATGTATCGCTCTTATCTGTACGATCAAATCTGAAATTGTAATTTAAGTTCTTTTCTAAGTTATCAGGAGAAGATGCATCAAAACCCTAAAGGGTTAAATACTCAAATCACAACAAACCATTATAAATTCAAGACAGTAAAAGCTTCACCATGACCCTTGTCTGGTCATGAGTTGATGTGAAGACCATTTTCCCTTCCCATTTTCCCAAAGTCAAAACCCAAATCAACAGATATAAGGGAAATAGCAAAATATTACAGTGAAATTAAGACCACTTTGCCAATCACACAGAGACATTTAAAATGACACCAAACATAAAGACAGAGCCACAAGATACACCATATTAAAAACCTAGACATTCTGTGTGGAATGTGAGTGAGCTGCTCTGGGTTGCGTTTCCAAAAACCATCGTTAGGCAACGAAGGTCTCAAGTTTTGTCATCACAAACAGAGTTTGTTGATTTGGTGTTTCCCAAATCCGTCGTTCCAATGAACATTCCCAAACTGCGTCACAAACTTCTATGCTTGTTACTACACCTCTGGAGCTGTAGTTAGAAAGATAGTTCATGGCTGTGTTCTATTCCCACTTATCCCCCTATGCCCTATTCATTTAGAACATTCTAACATTTAAACTTGGAATTATTTTTTTTTAAGCATTAAGGTCATCTCTCTTAGGTGTAATTTGCTTTCAAAGTATTTTTACAGTTCAGTTTTAGCGAACTTCATGTTTACAATTGTGCTCCCTTCGCAGTGCACTTTGAAAACATTGATGTTATTTGGAACACAGTCGTGGCTCACGTCGAAAGCTATAGGTGACCTATTATTTAAAAGCAGAATTTATATTACATCTTCAAAGCTTGTGAATACAAAAAACATAGCATACATTAATGGTTTTCATTTATAGGAGGTTTTTTATTAAGTATCTGTACTGTATATGACACAGGCCTGTTGGTTAGAACATTTCTGCAGTGGTTTATATGTGTCAAATTGTAAAAGTAGACTTTAAATAAATAAATAAATAAATAAACAATATCCTACTTAATAATAATAATATTAGTGATAATCGTCATCATCATCAATAATAATATTTATATTATTATTATGACATTATGATTTTTTTTCATTTCATAATAAAAATGTAAGTTTATTTTTTAATAAATCGCCTCATTTATTTCTTTATATGATTTATATATGATATTAGAATACGTGTTAGCTTTTGTAAGTAATTTCATGTTTTAAAATAGAATATGTAATGTTCTTAATAAGGATAATTTTTAAGGAAACACAGGTCCAATATGAACGGTTTACATATATTTCAGTTAATATGGAAAACGAGCACTGTTACAAATTGTCCCGTTAAAAAACGGTAAGTTACTGGCAGCTGCAGTTGCCAGCAATGTACTGTTATTTTACAGTATGTTGCTGTAAAAATACATGGACTACATTGATATACACAATACTCAAGTGAATTAATTTTGTTCATTGAAAGCGACTGCCTCAAATTGGCCAACTGCTGTATGAGTTAACAAGGTAATGTGCTATATATGCTTAGAAGCATGTGGTTGCCAGCAATCTACTGTTTTTTTACAGTCTACTTCCGTAGTTTAAAATAACATCATATTACTGTTAAAATACATTTTTACACTGTGTTTTTACCTCTCACACCTTTAACCCTTTAAACCCCAGAGCAAATACCTCAGTTTTAATTGAACACTTCCAAGTGTCCACACTACTGAGTGTTCAAGAAACATGGAGCAAAGCTGAAGTAAATGAACTAATTAAATGACTAATTAAATGATAATTGAGGATTAGCGATGAACAAATGAAGAAATACTGAAGGAAAAAACAAGAACAGAACATACAAAAAACTGAAACTTCAGTCACAGCTTTATAATGAAATAACCTGAAGGTCAACAAATGATTAAATCATTAAAATATCAGCAGATGATTAAACAACTCCACAAACATCATCAGCAGCTACACTTATTACTAAAACATTTATTTTTGTATAACATCTACTAAAGTTCTTCTTGAGATAAAGGTTAACATTTTATGTCACCATCATGGAGAACAGAGTCTGCTTTAGTTGGGCATTTAGCCCTGACAATTTTAACATTCATTTATTTTGGCTGCTGCAATTGTTAAGAACTTTGTTTAAAAAGCTCTTTTGATGTGGCAACCAAGCCAAAAAATTTAATAAGATCTGCTGATGTTCATATTGGTTTTAATAAGGCAGAACCTGTTTTTACTTAAAATAATTTACTGCTCTTATCCAATATTTAATCTATAACATGCCTGTATGTGCCATTAAATTCTGGAAGTTTTTAAGAATATCTTGGACAAAAACACTTTGCTCTATGGTGTAAGTTGCACTCAAAGAGACATCAAGAATCAGCGTATGAACCTTTTGTCTGTTATTTCTTAACTCTGTAAAAGAATTAGGTATTTTTCCTGTTTCCACTTCTTATTAATAAATTAATATCTGCATTAAGCATAAAAACTATTGCATGAGGCCCGTCATCCAGACCTTTATCAAAACATTTAGCAGAACAAATTTCAGACAACTAGATTAACTACCTATTGGCTTCCCAGCTTTATTGCTATAATAAAAGTGTTTAATAAACTTTGTGTTACAGCAGCTGGAGAAGCTAACTTTACAAATTCAAGGGTGAAGAGCCCAACTAAACCAGCCCCTCACTCCATTACGGTGACACAAAAAAAAAAAATTCTGTTGGTTCTCAATAAGAATGGTATGGAAGTCAAAGCGGTCAGTAATAAGTGTGTCTGCTGTTGTTTGTGTTGTTTAATGATCCTCTGCTGAGACTGAAGGTGTTTTATTTTACTTGATTTTATTTAATGTTGTAACTGACGTCACTCTTTGTGTTTCTTGTTTCTCTTTCCTTCAGTGATTGTGATTATTACAGCAGGTGTTCATCAGTGTCTGAATTCACTCATTAGTGTTAACTCTGTCAGGTGAACTATATTAGTGAACTAGTGTATGGAATAGTGAACGAGGGCACAAAGTGTGATTTCAAACACAGACTTGAAAACGTCGAATCTGAGCTCTGTTAACTCAGTTTTCTGCTGTTGGTTACTTTCTCGAAAACAGAAATATTACCCAGAATGCACTGTTTTTAACAGCATATTACTGTTTTACTGAAAAAAAAACATTATGGGGATTTTACGTTAACTAACATGTTTCAATCGATGGATCTGTGACAGAGAAACTACGGGTTTTGGGAAACACGCGTCATTACATATTTTTTTCCCCATTCGCAGGGGCGTAGATTTAGGGTAGATGGAGGTGACCCCTCCCCATCGATATCCATTGAGTCCTTCCGTCCCCAAAACGCATATGGACATTTTGATTGGCTGTGCCTTTCCCTGTAAGAGGCTGTGGCTGACTTCAGATACAAGCACCGCCAAACGCAGTGGATTGTTTTTTCCCATGCTATAATATGGTGTGTTGGGCAACACACAAGTGAGGATGGCAGCAGCAAAAAAGGTGGATATAAGGTGCTTTTTTCAACGAAAGTGTAAGTCACATACTGTAAACGCAAGTGCGATACTGAATGAGTCCATCAAGATAATGCCGTTAATGCTTGTGACGCAGTCTATCGCTATATAGCAGACTGATATAGTCTGTGAATAATATGCCCTGAAAACTAACTGAAGAATAAACAGCTAAAGTATATGATCCCGGCCAGTTCTCCTAATCTCTCAGAGTAGCGTGTCCAATTTCAGTTGAAATAATTTGTCAGAAAAAATACAGCCTGTGTATAGGCATATTGCAGCTATATGAGACATGTTTCATTTACACTATGGATAAAATAAAAGGACATCTTTATTTAACTCTCTTTTTATCAGTTAATAAACTTCTTCAGTTTAGGCTTGTAGCCAGCTTATTGAAAGGGGTGGCTATTTGTTTTCTGAAAAACTAAAGCTTTTTGCAGTTATTTGCCAGATTTCTATTTAATTATGAGGTATAAATATTGCATTTTAGTGACATTTTAAGAACTAATTGTTGCTGCATTATCTTGTCGGATGGTTATCATAACCACACTTTTTGATGTACCAAAAAATATTTCCAACTATTTTGTCAAATTGCTTACCATGCTATTTTAAGTGTGCATTTAATATAATAACAAACTGGCCAGAACATTCAACTTTTCTTAGTCAGAATATATATATATATATATATATATATATATATATATATATATATATATATATATATATATATATATATATATATATATTGTTTGATTCACCCGTGCCTACCAATGTCAAGTGCAAACCTACGCCCTTGCCCAAACGATGCATCGTACAATGATAGTACAGCCGCGAGTTACATTGTTGTTTGGGAAACACACCCCTAGTGGAGAAGGTAAAGTAGAGGGCAGAGAGGGGGGCTCAGGATGGGTGACTGGGGCAGTTGAACAACTGGTTTCCTAGCTGATCTTCTTCTCAGATTTCAAAGTTTATTTTTTTTATTGCCTCACAATTCTCGTGGTCTTGCCTCATGGAATTCCATAACAGTTTTCAGGGTTTATTATTATGGAGAGACTTAGACCTCCTTTTATCTTCAATACATATGCTTATAGTACATGTGTCTCTTCATATTATTGTAGTGGTTTAGATAATAATAAGAGAGTCATGAGACTTTTATATGATTTCAAGAAACTGCAAAATGCACAAATAATAGAGCCTGTCAAACAAGTTCCCAGGCCAGCTGAGAGACATAGTCCCTCCAGCGTGTCCTGAGTCTTCCCAGAGGCCTCCTCCCGGTGGGACATACCTGGAACACCTCCCTAGGTAGGCGTCCAGGAGGCAGCCGAAACAGATGGCCAAGCCACCTCAGCTGACTTCTCTTGATGTGAAGGAGCAGCGGCTCTACTCCAAGCTCCTCCCGGGTGACAGAGCTCCTCACCCTGTCTATAAGGGTGCGCCCTGCCACCCTGCAAAGGAAACTCATTTCAGCCGCTTGTATCTGAGATCTTGTCCTTTCGGTCATGACCTAAAGCTCATGACCATAGGTGAGAGTAGGAACATAGATTGACCGGTAAATCGAGAGCTTTGTCATTCGTCTCAGCTCCTTTTTTACCACAACGGACCGGTACATCGACCGCTTTACTGCTGCCACTGCACCGATCCGCCTGTCAATCTCACGCTCCATCCTTCACTCACTCGTAAACAAAAACCCCAAGATACTTGAACTCCTCCACCTGGGGTAAGGACTTTCCTCCAATCTGGAGATGGCAAACCATCTTTTTCTGGTGGAGCACCATGGCCTCGGACTTGGAGGTGCTGATTCTCATCCCAGCCGCGTCTGACTTATTGCCGGCAATGCAAACCAAACTCCTACTCTGTTCATATAGGGATGAGACAGCCCTTAACAAAGCGTCTCTAACCCCAAACTCCCACAGCATCCCCCACAGAATGCCACGAGGGACAAGGTCGAATGCCTTCTCCAAGTCCACAAAACACATGTGGACTGGTTGGGCATACTTCCATGAACCCTCGAGCACCCTGGTGAGGGTATAGAGCTGGTCCAGTGTGCCACGGCCCGGATGAAAACCGCATTGTTCCTCCTGGATCCTAGGTTCAACCATCGGCCAGATCCTTCTCTCCAGTACCCTGGCATAGACTTTCCCAAAAACTAACTTACTCATATTTGGGCATATTTAGAAAATGCAACATTTTGCTGTTTGTTCAGTAATGCTTTTAAATAAATTTTTATGCACATACATTTGTATAGGCATTATTAAAATCACATCCCTGCAAATGTTTTGCTTTTTCTGCCAATCCACTTAATGGGGCTTTTACATCTGTTAACTTAATATGTAACTTAATCTTTTTGAAGTCACTCTTGAGTGGAGAATCATTTACCTCAGTGTCTCCAGTTTACAGTTTGGACTCTTCAGTCTATCAGAGAGAAGCTTCACTCCTGAATCCTGCAGGTCATTGTTACTCAGGTCCAGCTCTCTCAGGACACAGTTTGAGGATTGTAGAGCTGAAGACAAACTCTCACAACACTGAACAGTGAGATTACACATGACCAATCTGAGAAAGTTGAACACAAATTACATTAACAGTTTCATTTTTAGTAATTTATCTGATGTAAAAACAAACAATTAGGTTAATAATATGACAAAACTTTTTGAATTTGTGTCAATTAGAATTATTGACAATTGTTATTTAATGAAACTGAATATAATAAATGCCATCTATTTGTTTTCTTGAATATTTTTAAATGTAAAAAACTGCAAAATTTCATTTTAGACAAGAGTGCCATGAGACTCAAAACCGTGACACAAACACCTCCTCAGAACCCATCCACATTTTATTTGTTGTTTTTGTTGACAGAATTGCCAAAACAATTGACAAAATCTTAAATATATCTTTCCAATAAACCAATTCAAAGATAAACTATAAATATGATCATATACAAATATCAAATTTGATTAAAAGTTGGGCTGCATGGTGGCACATTGAGTAGCACAACTGCCTCACAGCAAGAAGGTCGCTGGTTCGAGCCCTGGCTTGGTCAGTTGGCACTTCTGTGTGGAGTTTGCATGTTCTCCCCGTGTTTGTGTGGGTTTCCTCTATGCTCCGGTTTCCCCCACAAGTTCAAAAATGTGGTATAGGTGAATTGGGTAAGCTAAATTGTCTATAGTGTATGTGTGTAAATGAGTGTGTATGGGTGTTTCACAGTGATGGGTTGCAGCTAGAAGGGCATCCGCTGCGTAGAACATTAAACTGCGGTGACCCCAGATTAATAAAGGGACTAAGTTGAAAAGAAAATGAATGAATGATTAAAAGATTTAGACGTAATTAAATTAAAATAATCTTTAAAATACACTGATTTCCTTAACTGTATAAGAAAAAGAGCAACTTTAATTTGAAAAAGCAGCATTTTGCAGTTTATCCACTAATGCTTTTAAATATATTTGGGAATTTCAATCTAAATCAAAACACTTTTTGTTGTTGTCGTTGAGTAGAGAATCATTTACCTCAGTGTCTCCAGTTTACAGTTTGGACTCTTCAGTCCATCAGAGAGAAGCTTCACTCCTGAATCCTGCAGGTCATTGTTACTCAGGTCCAGCTCTCTCAGGACACAGTTTGAGGATTTTAGAGCTGAAGACATACTCTCACAGGACTGAACAGTGAGATTACACATGACCAATCTGAACAAAAAACAAACAAATTAAAATAAGTTTAATTTTTCATAATTTAATGTAAATTATAATTATAATTAATTAATCAATCAATCCATCCATCAGGAGTTTAAACTCAGACCTCAGCATCTCCAGCTTACAGCTCTTCAGTCCATCAGAGAGAAGCTTCACTCCTGAATCCTGCAGGTCATTGTTACTCAGGTCCAGCTCTCTCAGGACACAGTTTGAGGATTGTAGAGCTGAAGACAAACTCTCACAGGACTGAACAGTTAGATTACAGCACTGTAGCCTATGTAAAAGAAAAAAAAAAAAAGGCGGTGAGGACATTGTATTTTTTTATGTATGCATGTAATTATTGAAGTCCCTGTGAGGAGTGATTTCTCCTCATAGGAAAAAAGAAAATATTCTTTGATTTCTCAGAATTTCTTTAATGGTCATGACAACACATCATTGAGCATTGAAAACACTGAACACACTACTACTGCGAGCTGATTGGATGCAGTAAAGTAGACATTTTATTCAGAAATGGGGTTCAGAAGAGTTTTTCAACCTAACAGACTCCTCCTGCTTACCATTTCTGTCTGCATTTCCAGATTTTAATTAAAGATTACAATTTTTTTACAACTTTTTTTTTCGTAATCCCAACCACAGATGATTTGTTTACCACAAAACAAGCAATGTGAGCTAACAAAATCAACATGATTAGTTAAGTTAATTAAGTTAATTTATAGTCAGATTTTCCAATGCCACCATGTTGACATGTCTTTTCTTATTAATTCTGGAGGACAAATAAAACCTAATTTTTCTAGTTTCTACCTCCAGTTTTATGTATCAAAATAATAAATAGAGAAGATGAAAGAGATTAAATAACACAAACAAAGCTAACAACAATCCTTTTCTGTAGCATCTTTAAAAGTTGCATCTCAAGGTACTTTACAAAATAAAATGAAACCGGGAGTGCAGAATTATTAGGCAAATGAGTATTTTGACCACATCATCCTCTTTATGCCTGTTGTCTTACTCCAAGCTGTATAGGCTCGAAAGCCTACTACCAATTAAGCATATTAGGTGATGTGCATCTCTGTAATGAGAAGGGGTGTGGTCTAATGACATCAACACCCTATATCAGGTGTGCATAATTATTAGGCAACTTCATTTCCTTTGGCAAAATGGGTCAAAAGAAGGACTTGACATGCTTCGAAAAGTCAAAAATAGTGAGATATCTTGCAGAGGGATGCAGCACTCAAAATTGCCACGCTTCTGAAGCGTGATCATCGAACAATCAAGCGTTTTATTCAAATTAGTCAACAGGGTCGCAAGAAGCGTGTGGAAAAACCAAGGCGCAAAATAAACTGCCCATGAACTGAGAAAAGTCAAGCGTGCAGCTGCCAAGATGCCACTTGCCACCAGTTTTGCTATATTTCAGAGCTGCAACATCACTGGAGTGCCCAAAAGCACAAGGTGTGCAATACTCAGAGACATGGCCAAGGTAAGAAAGGCTGAAAAACGACCACCACTGAACAAGACACACAAGCTGAAACGTCAAGATTAATTAATGACATGGCCTCCTTGTTCACCTGAACTGAACCCCATAGAGAACCTGTGGTCCATCATCAAATGTGAGATTTACAAGGAGGGAAAACAGTACACCTCTCTGAACAGTGCCTGGGAGGCTGTGGTTGCTGCTGCACACAATGTTGATGGTGAACAGATCAAAACACTGACAAAATCCATGGATGGCAGGCTTTTGAGTGTCCTTGCAAAGAAAGGTGGCTATATTGGTCACTGATTTGTTTTTGTTTTGTTTTTGAATGTCAGAAATGTATATTTGTGAATGTTGAGATGTTATATTGGTTTCACTGGTGAAAATAAATCATTGAATTGGGTATATATTTGTTTTTTGTTAAGTTGCCTAATATATAGGCACAGTAATAGTCACCTGCACACACAGATATCCTCCTAAAATAGCTAAAACTAAAAACTACTTCCAAAAATATTCAGCTTTGATATTAATGAGTTTTTTGGGTTCATTGAGAACATGGTTGTTGTTCAATAATAAAATGAATCCTCAAAAATACAACTTGCCTAATAATTATGCACTCCCTGTAATAGAAATATAGAAAATAATTATATTCGCCAATAAAATACAAATAAAACACGCTGTTTACATGTTTTTTTTATTTTTGTTTCTAAAGATTCCTCCACACCAGTGATAAGGACGGCCTCCCCTGTAATCTTGCCTGCAGCTCCTCAGCCTCATCCAGTCATGCCCTCTGTTTCAGTTCTCTCTGGTACAGTAGTTTCAATGTTCTCTAGTTCATCAGTTTCAAGGATCTCAACCACTTTCTGCACTCTGAAATCCTGTGGCTTCGTCGCCTGCCATGGCTGCTAACCCCAAGTATCTTCCCTAGATCAATGCATACCCAGAGTCATTTTACAGGATGGCTGCCATGCCCCCTGATGTTATGCTAGCCACATAAATACCTCCAGCTGTTGTGGATCTCAAGCCACATTCTCTACTTTTGTGGATGCTACTTCAGTGGTCCCAGGCATTGTAAACGCAGCATTTATGGACACCCAGGCAATCCATGGGTGTTAGCCTCCACAAAAGTGGGCTCCCGCTACACCTGCATAACCATGGAGGGTTTTACCAGCTCTGCTATAGCACTGTGCTCCATCTGTTTATCCTGATCCACAGGATCTGCCCTGGTTTACTGTCCAGTACTCCCTGCCTTGGCTTTGAGCTCATCCCTGTCCACCTGTTTTGTCCGTTTTTCCCTCACCATCTGTCTTGTATAGGGATGCACCGATACCATTTTTTTGAAACCGATCCGATCTCGATACCAAAATTCTGAGTATCGACCGATCCCGATACTGCGCCTTTTTTTGTTGATGTTGTTTTTTTTTAACCTAATACAGTTTCTATAGTTCTGGTGCTCAAATAATATATCTTCTTTAACCTAATACAGTTTCTATAGTTCTGGTGCTCAAATAATATATCTTCTTTAGTAAAAGGACAGACGACACAACTAAAAACATAATGCTTGCTATTAGGCATGCTCATTTTGGTTTATTTTACCAGCCGACAACCGCAGCTCGTTAACCGAATATTAACCGTTAACAGATAAATATTAAAATATTTTTTAATAAAAAAAAACATAATTGAGGTTTCTATTTTTGTGACACATTAAATATTTTAAAATACTGATTTGTTTGATCATGCGAACAGCTGAATACAGAACATAACAGAACATCTTCACGCATAGGCTACACCTGCAGCGCTTCCAGCATAGAAAAAAAGAATAAACTAAATTAAAATAATAAAATAACAGGCCTGCCCTAGATATTTTTTACTTAAATGACAAATTACAAAATGAAAACACTAACTGAATCCTTTTTAAAAACCGGCATTTGCTGTTTCTTTCCAATCATGTTTTTTTTCGTCCGTCAAATAAAAATATCAGGCGATATCGATCGCTCCACTGAAAATATGCATTTGATTAATGCTTCGTTGTTACCCACCCAGATAGCAAGAACATTTGGGCCAAATGTGGGTGATAGCTGGCACATGTGGCGTAGGTATGGCATGGCTGAACAGATATGGGCCAGATTATTACCATATATGTTTTGCCATACATTCAGAATAGGCGGGAATGTGCTTCTGGTTCACAGCTCCTTTTGCAGTATGTGGGCCAGATAACAAAAAACACATCAGATCCTAGTAAGGTTCAGCTATGGCTGACATCGGTAAACATCGACTTCTGGCTGACTTTGGGATTGCATTTGGAAAACACGTGAAACTGAACACAGGTGTATCGTTAGCAGACATCTGCCATGCTACACTTCAGTTGCCAAGACTTCTGTGCGAGTTTGACATTCTTCCTCCCTTCATTTGCTTCAGGTAAGTGATAATTTGGCATTTAAAGTGAGTTTACTTAAATATTCAATATTAAATATAAAAGTTAGAACTGCATTGAGTGATTAGTTATTTATTTAATTAAGAAATGCATCGAGTTGAATAGTATTTTCCTCTTTAAATGTGGCGTTTACATAATGTTAGTGCTCCAACAGTTTGCTGTTTAAATAAACGTTAGCATTAAAGCTATTGCCAATTTCCAATTATGACAGAATACGGTTTATTTATTATAGATAAATATCAATTTGTGTAAATCTTCAGTCACGTTTCAGTGTGGTTTAGTAAGGTTTAAAATAAAAGCAATCCCA
Organism: Danio kyathit; assembly: GCA_903798195.1. NCBI lineage: Eukaryota > Metazoa > Chordata > Actinopteri > Cypriniformes > Danionidae > Danio > Danio kyathit. The sequence continues at coordinate 1,312,686 of CAIGQS010000004.1, forward strand.
TTAGGCTTAACATGATAGTGGAAGCAATAGAAAAATCAATTATAGTCTTATAATTGTAAAATAAACTAACAATATGGGTATAACATTTCTGTACAATATAGAGCCGAAACTCAACAACAAACATTTATGAATCAACAAATTTTTGTTGTCTAATAGTCATTTGATATCATTGTAACTGACTTGAATAACCCGGTTTGACCAGCGTGGCACTGTAACGGAGACAGTTTTCAGCTCTTCTGGGTTCAGTTCAAAAGAAGAAGAGACCTTTACTCTTAATAACAAACCGGACAACAAAAATGACAGCACTTAGAAAGCCTTTAATCATAGCGATGTGATAATGGCACGATGTAATCTCTGCAATCGTCACTGCGACCACAGTATGTTTATTTATATTCAATTTATACAATAGATTTAAAGCAAACATACACTATTGATCCTAAAAAAATAACAGTGAAAAGTTTAGAAGTTAATAAGCTGTTCAAATATAAATGTAAAAATAATATTATTGCATGTGTAAGTACAGTATGTATGCATGTGTTGGTTTTCAAAGATTAACCTATGTTAGCTCTGTTTTGATTATTTTAACAGTTAAAAGGATAGTTCGCACAAAAATTGTAATTGTCATTATTTATTCTTCCTTCACTTGTTTCAAACCTGTTAAATTTCTTTCTTCTGTTGAACACAAAATAATTTATTTTGAAGAAACCTGAAAACCTGTGAGAATTGACTTCAGTAGTATTTGTTTTTGGGAGTTTGGGAAAATAGTTTTTTTTTGTATTTATTTATCATTTAATTTAGTCAATACACTACAAAAAGGCCTTTCTTAAATTTTCCTTGTTTCTAGTCCAAATATCAAAAAAAAAGTTCTGCAGCTTTATTTTACAAATCTGTACACAATCTAGTATGTCAAAACCTGGAAAGTGTCAAAAATGAGATCTAGGCAATGTGGGCTGAAAATTTAAGTCAAGTGCAGGCTAGAAGATAATGACCTAGTAACTGATTCTTGGGTCAATGTTGCCAGATTGGAAATGTGAAAGGATCGTACCAGAACCTCAAAATTATCGTATTTGAAGGAAAATTATCGTACACTAGTCAAACGAAGAGTATACAGCTATTATCTAGATAAATAGCGTTTTGACACAACGTGCAAATTACCAATACGTGAAAAAAACAAAAAAAAACTAGGCGTACCTTAGTGGAAAGGTTTAAACTCCACCTTCGAGTCTCTGTCGTCGAATAACTTTGTGTGTTGTCAGATGTTGAGGGATTCATTTTGCGGTACAAATTGGATGCCTACATGGAGCGCAACAGTGCTAGTTGGCTTGAAAGCAGTGCACCCTCCCGAATTTTTAACACACTAGTCTGAGGGGTGCTCCACGAGCCCATTCAGAGGATCTGTAATGAGCCGATCTCGTGACTTTGTTTAGATGAAATTAACTTTGGAAAAACATGTTCACATGATGCATTTGAAAGGGGAAAAACGAGAACATCAAGGGCAAACTCCACTGTTCTTCTCACCTTCCTTTTTAGCACTACTTTTTAAAACTTTACTGCTTAAACGATTAAACTCAACCTGAAAATGACTGAATGACTGAGAGAGTCATTCTCCATGTTGATTGGCTGAGAAGATGTAACGTAAGATGAGATAGAAAACGTGTCTAACTCCACCATCTCCTGTCACAGACAGTAGACACAAGATGCAGCTATCAATAAGTATAGAAGCCCTAAAATTACAATGAAACTCATTTTCAAACGCCATAAATTTCTGAAATTATCGTACATTATAGGATTTTTTTCATTATTGATCGTACAGAGGTCGAAATTATCGTACAAATATGATAATTATCGTACGTCTGGCAACACTGGCTTGGGTTAATGTTCACAAAGCTGGAACACTTTAGATTTGCAAAAAATTTTAAACTGATTTAAAATACTGGGATATTTATCATTAACAATTTATAGCAATTGTTTAAATAATGTGTAATCAGTGAAAAACAACGAGTTTGAAAATGGTCAATATTTGAAAATATATAATATTTGAATGAATATTTAAAAATGTAACAGATTATATGTATTTGGTTACATCACACAGTTTAGCATTTTTTATTTGTATTGTAATTTTGCAGCTGTACCTCCAGGTTGTATTACTGATCATATTATTTACATTTTTCTTCACTGCAGGTGCTGTCAGACAGAATCCCCTCACTCCCACTGCTTTTAACTCGCCCAACAACTTGTTCAAGCACTTGAACAGAAGGCATTCTAGGACAACACTCGTCACCAAGGAGGACACCGGTACCCAGAAACACGGCAGCCCAACTCAGCCTAAACAGGCTAAATTGGACTTTTATGCAGGATCGGGAGTGAAGGTATGTTCTGAATGTGAAGAGAAGTGTAGCTGCTTATGGGGCCGTTTACATATTGCATCTTTAGCGCACACGGTATCACATTGAAATTGCATATTGTGCGTGCTCACATTTCCCAAGCTCACTCAGTTGAAAACCACGAGCCACACGGCAAGAACTGACCGATCAGCTTCAGGCTTTGTATGGAATATACATTTTTGTAGATTAATTACCTCAGACAAACACAGAACACTCAAACACTGCAGTGCTTTTCCATACTATGGATGTCAGTGGTTACAGGTATCCAGTTTTCTTCTAAATGACTTCTTTTGTGTTTAAAAAAAAGACAAACAGGTTTGGAGCAAGTGAATGATGAGAAAAGTTTGTTTTGAGTGAACTCTTTATGTTTTTTGAATATGTCAAACTTTTGTGATCAACCCATTGTAATGTTTTTCAGTGAATATTATATTACAGAAGGAGCTGCAGTTTATTCTGTATTATTATAGGTATATTTTATATGTTTTAAAAGTAACTTCAAAGTAAAGTAATTAGTAATCTATTTTTTACACAAATTAATCTATTACTAATCTATTTACTTTTTACCTCTGTAATCTATTACTTTTTTAAAGTAACTTACCCAACACTGTATATTTATATACACTACCATTCAAAAGTTTGGGGTCAGTTTTTTTTTCTCATGTTTTTTTTTTTTTTTATAAAACTATTCTGTTCATCAAGGCAGCATTTAAAAAAGAAAATCATAAATTGTTAAATATTTATTTAAGTTGTAAATAACTGCTTTCTTATTGTATGTAGTTTCAAATGAAATGATTACTCCAGTCATTACTGCTTTTATTACTATTACTACCATTAATAATAATAATAATAATAATAATAACAATAATAATTCATATTAGAGTGATATCTGAAGGATCATGTGACTCTGAGGACTAGAGAAATAAAGCTATAAATTCATCATTAAAATCACTGGAATAAAGGATTCATTTAAATTATAAACTACTTTAGAACAGTTGTTTTATAGTGCAATAACATTTCACAATTTGTATTTAATGAAATAAATGCAGCCTTGGTGAGCAGGAGAAGCTTATTTTAAAACAATTAACAATCATACTGACCCCAAACTTTTGACCAATATATATATATATATATATATATATATATATATATATATATATATATATATATATATATATATATATATTGGTCAAAAGTTTGGGGTCAGTATGATTGTTAATTGTTTATATATATATATATATATATATATATATATATATATATATATATATATATATATATATATATATATATATATATATATACATTTATATATATTTTTTAACCTATGTACATTTATATGTATGTATGTATGTATGTATGTATTATATAATCTTTGCATCAAAAATATAACATTTATATTTAACAATTATTTCTATTTTTATTTCTATTTTGTATTGTTCTGTTTGTTGTATGTTGTTAAAATGTTTTCTAACTCTTTATTTGTCCACATTTTGTTCAGTAATTGTTTTATCTGAATGTAATTTGCATTGATTAAAGATTAAACTATTTGATTTTAATATTTGTTGTGTGATTTTCTCAGTTAATATATGTGGTCAGCCACATGCGGGCCACAGAACTCAGCCTTACTAATCTTGAATACAAGGCCCATATCTGGGCCACATAAAAATGTATTACTTGGCTCAAGCTTGGTGGAGTTGTGGCACTACTTTGGTTCAGTTCTGGCAAAAAGGATGTGGGCCAGTTCTGGGCCGGGGAACACTAACTGGGCAGTCAACAAATTTCCTTTGGCCCTGATCTGGCCCAAATCAACAGCTAAGATGTGGCCCAGATCAGTTAGTGTTCCCCGGCCCAGAACTGGCCCACATCCTTTTAGCCAGAACTGAACCAAAGCAGTGCCACAACTCCACCAAGCTTGAGCCAAGTAATACATTTTTTTATGTGGCCCAGATATGGGCCTTGTATTCAAGATTAGTAAGGCTGGGTTCTGTGGCCCTTATGTGGCCCACATGTGGCTGACCACATATATTAACTGAGTAAATCACACAACAAAAATTACAATCAAATAGTTTACTTTAATCAATGCAAATTACATTCAAATAAAACAATTATTGACCAAAATATGGATAAAGAGTTAGAAAACATTTTAACAACATACAAACAGAAAAATACAAAATAGAAATAATTGTTAAATAAAAAATGTTATATATTTGATGCAAAGATGATATAATACATGCATAAATACATATAAATGTACATACATATATATATATCGGTCAAACATTTGGGGTCAGTATGATTGCTTCTCCTGCTCACCAAGGCTGCATTTATTTCATCAAAACACAGTACAAATTGTAAAATTGTGAAATGTTATTGCACTATAAAATAACTGTTCAAAAGTACTTTATCATTTAAATGAATCCTTTATTCCAGTGATTTTAAAGAAGAATTTTTAGCTTTATTACTCCAGTCCTCAGAGTCACATGATCATTTAGATATCGCTCTAATATTAATTATTATTATTGTTATTATTATTATTAATGGTAATAGTAATAAAAACAATAATGACTGGAGTAATCATTTCATTTAAAACTACATACAATAAAAAAGCAGTTATTTACAATTTGAATAAATATTTAGAATTTTCCTTTTTACATTTAATAAATGCTGCCTTGATGAACAGAATAATTTTCTGACCCCAAACTTTTGACTGGTAGTGTATATACATATACAGTGTTAGGTAAGTTACCTTAAAAAAGTAATAGATTACAGATGTAAAAAGTAAACAGATTAGTAATAGATTACTTCATGTAAAATTCAGATTACTAATTACTTTAAAGTGACTTTTAAAACATAAAATATACCTATAAAATTACAAAATAAACTGCAGCTCTTAATTTAATATTCACAGAAAAACATTACAATGGGTTGATCACAGAAGCTTGACATATTTAAAAGACATAAAGAGTTCACTCAAAACGTAAAATTCTCTCATAATTCACTTGCTCCAAACCTTTTTGTCTTTTTTTTTTTTAAAACACAAAAGAAGACATTTAGAAGAAAACTGGATACCTGTAACCACCGACATCCATAATTTGAAAAAGCACTGCAGTGTTTGGATGTTCTGTGTTTGTCTGAGGTAAGTCTACAGAAATGTATATTCCATACAAAGCCTGAAGCTGATCGGTCAGTTCTTGCCGTGTGACTCATGGTTTTCAACTGGGTGAGCTTGGGAAATGTGAGCGCGCACAATATGCAATCCCAATGTGATCCCGCGTGCACTAAAAAGAAAAAATGTAAATAATATGAAAATTTTAAATAATATGATCAGTAATACAACCTGGAGGTACATCTGCAAAATTACAATACAAATCAAAATGCTAAACTGTGTGGTGTAACCAAATACATATAATCTGTTACATTTTTAAATATTCATTCAAATATTATATATTTTCAAATATTGACAAATTTCAAACTCGTTGTTTTTTTACCGATTACACATTATTTAAACAAGTGCAATAAATTGTTAATGATAAATATCCCAGTATTTTAAATTAGTTTAAAATTTTCTGCAAATCTAAAGTGTTCCAGCTTTGTGAACATTAACACAAGCACTAGTTACTAGGTCATTATCTTTTGGCCTGCACTTGACTTAAATGTTCAGCCCACATTGCCTAGATCTCATTTTTGACACTTTCCAGGTTTTGACATATTAGATTATGTGTACAGATTTGTAAAATAAATGAATATAAATAAACATACTGTGGTCGCAGTGACGATTGCAGAGATTACATCGTGCCATTATCACATTGCTCTGATTAAATGCTTTCTAAGTGCTGTCATTTTTGTTGTCCGGTTTGTTATTAAGAGTAAAGGTCTCTTCTTCTTTTGAATTGAACCCAGAAGAGCTGAAAACTGTCTCTGTTACAGTGCCACGCTGGTCAAACCGGGTTATTCAAGTCAGTTACATTACATTTAATGATATCAAATTACCATTAGACAACAAAAATTTGTTGATTCATAAATGTTTGTTGTTGAGTTTCGGCTCTATATTGTACAGAAACATTATACCTATATTATTAGTCCATTTTACAATTATAAGACTATAATTGATTTTTCTATTGCTTCCACTATCATGTTAGGCCTAATGGGATTGCTTTTATTTTAAAACTTTCTAAACCACACTAAAGCATTTACACAAATTGATATTTATCTATAATAAATAAACCGTATTCTGTCATAATTGGAAATTGGCAATAACTTTAATGCTAATGTTACTTTAAACAGCAAACTGTTGGAGCGCTAACGTTATGTAAACACCACATTTAAAGAGGAAAATACTATTCAACTCGATGCATTTCTTAATTAAATGAATAACTAATCACTCAATGAGTTCTAACTTTCATATTTAATATTGAATATTTAAGTAAACTCACTTTAAATGCCAAATTATCACTTACCTGAAGCAAATGACAGGAGGGGAAGAATGTCAAACTCGCACAGAAGTCTTGGCAACTGAAGTGTAGCATGGCAGATGTCTTCTAACGATACACCTGTGTTCAGTTTCGCGTGTTTTCCAAATGCAATCCCAAAGTCAGCCAGAAGTCGATGTTTACCGATGTCAGCCGTAGCTGAGCCTTACTAGGATCTGATGTGTTTTTTGTTATCTGGCCCACATACTGCAAAAGGAGCTGTGAACCAGAAGAACATTCCCGCCTTTTCTGAATGTATGGCAAAACATACATGGTAATAATCTGGCCCATATCTGTTCAGCCATGCCATAACTAAGCCACATGTGCCAGCTATCACCCACATTTGGCCCAAATGTTCTTGCTATCTGGGTATTATGTCACAAAGTTCCTTTTAACATTTATAATAGAACTCATTAGTTTAAAGATTGTCATAATGACTTATTTCCTTCGTCTCACTCGCAATCAGCATCAGCGCTGCTTTGTGTCAACACGTCTGTCAAACTGCGACTAGAAATATTCTTCTTTAATTTAGCTTCTTTGACAAAATACGTCTGTAGGCACGTGTTACCATGCCGCAAGTTAACAACAGCGAACGCGCTTTTCCGTAGCAAAAATGCGAGGCGCACCGCACCACACTGCCTTTTATGTTTACAAGAAAAAAGAAGCGCGGTGCTCTTTTTTATGTCAGGAAACGACTGAATCAGCTGGTCTATTGTGCATGAGTGTTGCTGTCCATGTTGTAATAATTATAACATTGTGATACTGCAGGCACTTAAACAGAAACCCTGCTCTGCTTTCAGTTGATTGAAGAATAAAAAAAGGCGACTGAAGTAACGCACTATTCCGCTCAGGCGCAACAGCATAACGCGCAGAAGCAGCGCAAAACCATTAATAAAATGCCTTCTCAACGCAAAAAAAGTGCGTTCGGTGATCAGCCCATTAATCGGTTACAAACGCACCATTTCAGTTAATGGTTAATCAGTTATTTTGAGCATCCCTGCTTGCTATAAACTATGGGCTAATATTTGAGCATTCATTATGACATTGATCTGATCTATTGGGATTCAGCTTATGTTTCAATTCAATTCAATTCATCTTTATTTGTGTAGCGCTTATACAATGTAGATTGTGTCAAAGCAGCTTCACATGGAAGATTATAGTGAATTGAAACAGTGTCAGTTGAGTTCAGTTTAGCTCAGTTCAGTGTGGGTTAATAATCACTACTGAGAGTCCAAACACTGAAGAGCAAATCCATCGATGCGCAGCTCTACAGATCCCGAACCATGCAAGCCAGTGGCGACAGCGGCGAGTAAAAAACTTCACCAATTGGCGAAAGTGAAGATTTAAAAAACCTCGAGAGAAACCAGGCTCAGTTGGGCACGACCATTTCTCCTATGGCCAAACGTCTTGTGCAGAGCAGCAGTCTAGGCGCATGAAGCTGGACCTCAGCGAAGACTCGTCTGTCCTTGGAGCGTCACAGGGGTCAGTCTCAGGCTCTCACTCCACGATGACCACCACAGCAGCTGCTCAGGATACGGCCTTGTCCAGAAAACCTTAGGATCATCTCGTCACTGGTCTTGGATCGCATCAATGGCACTGCATAGTCTGAGGGCCTCAAGATGAGTACCCCCAGGTGGAAATACAGAATAAGGAGGATAATTAGCGTAGCTGCTGTTCATAGTGTATATAAACAAGAAGCAAAATCCTGTGTGGGGCACATCATGCGTCATACCACTATGAGCTGCACTGAGTGTACGCTTTGCTAAAAAGATAGGTCTTTAATCTAGTCTTGAAGAGTGAGAGTGTGTCTGAGCCTCGGACATTATCAGGAAGGCTATTCCAGAGTTTAGGGGCCATAAATGAAAAGGCTCGACCTCCTTTACTTGATTTTGCTATTCTAGGTACTACCAGAAGCCCTGAGTTTTGAGATCTTAAAGAGCGGGTTGGATTGTAGCGAGACAGGAGGTTGGTTAGATAAACAGGAGCTAGATTATTTAAAGCTTTATAGGTAAGGAGTAATATTTTAAATTCAATACGAAACTTAACAGGCAGCCAGTGTAAGGAGGATAAAATTGGGGTGATATGATCATATTTTCTAGATCTGGTAAGAACTCTGGCAGCTGCATTTTGCACTAGCTGAAGTTTGTTAATAGAGGATGCTGGGCAGCCAGCAAACAGAGCATTACAGTAGTCTAGCCTAGAAGTCATGAAAGCATGGACTAGCTTTTCTGCATCTGATATAGATAGCATACTTCGCAATTTAGCGATATTTCTTAGATGAAAGAAAGCAGTTTTTGTGACATGGGATATATGATTTTCGAAAGTTAAATTGCTGTCTAATATCACACCTAGATCTTTTATAGTAGAGCTAACGCTAACTTTGTATCCCTCTAATTGCAGGTCGAGTTGTGAGGACTGATGTGTACAGGATTTAGGCCCGATAAGTAATAATTCTGTTTTGTCTGAGTTTAAGAGAAGAAAATTGTTGGTCATCCAGTCTTTAACATCTTTAATACACTCAGTTAGCTTAGACAGTTCAGACATCTCATCAGGTTTAGTTGAAATGTATAATTGAGTATCGTCTGCATAGCAGTGAAAGCTGATCCCGTGTTTTCTAATAATGTCTCCTAGGGGAAGCATGTATATTGTAAACAGCAAAGGGCCTAAAACTGATCCTTGAGGGACCCCATACTTTACTGGCCTGACTTGTGAAAGCTGTCCATTAATATTCACAAACTGGTAACGATCAGCTAAGTATGACCTAAACCATTGAAGGGCCTGACCTTGGACACCTGTAGAATTTAAGCGGTTTATGAGAATATTGTGGTCAATGGTGTCAAATGCGGCGCTAAGATAGAGTAAAACTAATAGTGAGACGCACCCTTGGTCAGCAGCTAAGAGTAAATCGTTGGTTATTTTTACTAATGCGGTTTCTGTACTATGATGAGGCCTGAAGCCTGACTGAAACACTTCAAAAATATTGTTTGTCTGCAGAAAGGAGCATAATTGGGTAGAAACAACTTTTTCTAGTATTTTAGACATAAACGGAAGATTTGAAATAGGTCTATAATTAGCTAAGTTTCTCGGGTCCAGTTGTGGTTTCTTAATAATAGGTTTGATAACAGCTAGCTTGTAAGGATTTGGAACATGGCCTAAAGATAAAGAAGAGTTGATAACATTAAGGAGAGGTTCTCCTATAACAGGTAGCAATTCTTTCAGTAATTTTGTTGGAATTGGATCTAACATACATGTAGCTGATTTAGAACTATTTATAACTTTATCTAGCTCTTCCTGTTCTATGATTTTGAAGCGTTGTAGGTTATTTTGATTCAGTGAAAAATTTTCTGGATCTGGAGTATGAGGCGGTGCAGAAAGTTTAACATCTTCTATTTTCTGTCTAAAGCCTTCTATTTTATCACTGAAAAAATTCATGAAGTCATCACTACTGATTTGCGGTGGGACATTTTGTTCCAAAGATGATCGATTATTTGTTAATTTAGCAATGGTGCTAAATAAAAATCTAGGATTATTATGGTTATTTTCAATCAGTTTGCGGAGGTGCTCGGCCCTGGCAGATTTAAGAGCCCTCCTATAACTGGACAAACTGTCTTTGTACGCAATTCTAAAAACCTCTAAATTAGTTTTTTTTCATTTACGTTCTAGAGCACGGGTTTCCTTTTTTAATATTAGGATTCTTCTTTGAAATCTGTACTAGGCTACCACTATTGAACCTTGTTGGTAAAATAACCTGCCTTTTAGCAAAGCCTGATATTTTTCTGCAGGTTTGAAGCAGACTAAACTAAACTGTCGGGGGCCAGTTTTACTTAATAAACATTCCCTCGCCTAAACTCGCCGCGGGTGAGACGGAGAAACTGAAAGCATGTCTAAAAAATATTTTATTGTCTGAAAATTATCTATTTGACACAAATTTCGTTTGTTAAAATTTGTTGGTTATTTAATGTATTTTTTGTTCGTCAGTTATCCACAAAATAAATAAGAATATTTGAGGTAAAGTTAAAAACAAGGTCCGCTTGTGCTTCAGTGCACAAACTGACAAACAGGTCTGTTAAATAAAATATTCATATAAATAAAATGACAGTACATTGACAGAGTAGCATATAATAGGCTAAATAATTTTCTGTTAATGACAATTCATATGCGTCCATCAGTTTCACTTTTATTAATTCACTCAACTACATTGACCACAAAGAGTCAGGCTTTACAAGCAGCACTTAACGTATATTCACCTCGAAAGAATAAATTCAGTCAGATGAATAGAGTACAGAAACTCTTTATGAGAATAATTTTACGGAGCGGCGCATGACGCTTCTGCGCAGACGGTGAGCTTGATGAAGCGATTGATGCGCGCAGCCCTCCGGTATCTGCAGACACTTTCAAAACATCAGCACAAAGGGAAGAAATCAGTGCGTTGAGGATCTGTACAATGTATTATTGAGCCTTTTCTAATTTAAACTTTTAGCTAGGCCTACTTTGTGTGTGAAGAGCAGGTAATAGGCTAGGTCTAACCCTCTTTTCTGATTGCGATCTGCTGGTCAAAGACACAGCGTAGCACGATTCAAAAACAGCAATAAACTCCATGTTACGGGTCAAAATGAACCCATTTAATGCAAAACTAAATGCATTTCTCCACTGATTATTAAAACTAACAGGAACAATTAGTCTGGGAGAGTTTTTCGTGTTGTCATGAAGGCGACACACAGTTTGAATATTGAATGAATGGAGACTGATTGACAGGTGCAGCGGCGGAAAGCGCTGAGCTAAACATGAATTTAACCACGTGAATATTCATCTGTACTTCACATTAAACTATAAAATGGCTTCAGAACATTTGGGATATAGTAGGCCTACATGACAACTTTCTAGTGTCTTACAATAGGCTACCTTCGTGGCTTTTGTTGGCTTATAAATTACACAGAATATAGCGCCCGCGCAAGATCGGATTTGGATCGGCACCAGCTGGCCGATACCCGATCCAGCAAAAAAATGCGATATCGAACCGATATCCGATCCAGGTATCGGAATCAGTGCATCCCTAGTCTTGTACCCTGTCATGGTTTCATTAACCCTTCACCTCTCCGGCTTGTCCAATGTAGCACCTCCAGCTTCCTGAACTCACTCTTGTTTAGTCTATTCCTTTGAGGATAATAAGCATTTGCTATTTTCTGACTACACCATTCATAACAAAAAAAACAACAAAATGAATGATAATAAATGAATCACTAGATTTAAAGAAGAACTACTAACCAGCTTTTTAGTAAAACTGCTACACTAGTGGACTACACTAATGAGAAGGCAATGACAATAAGAAGGCAATGCAATGACACACAAATGATTGTTACTTGATAATTGTCAGCATAGAGAAGGTCAAAATAGACAGAATGGAGAAAACATCAGTGAAATCACTCCACTCTAACCAGGACCAATTCAATTTCCACATACAAAAAAAACAATACGACACATACAAATTCACATGTCAGATAGAATGATACCAAATAAGAAAGCATAACAACATAAGGTGAGCAGATCTGAATTTCACAACTTCATTTGCTACTATATTTCAGAGAACCAGGAGAGAAAACTGTACTCTTCAAATATGCTTTTACTTGTAAGTAATATCAGCTACTGTTCATAGATAATGTAGTTTAATGGTTAATAAAAAAAAATCATCAAGTTGTTATAAAGCTTCCTAAAAGTTTCTTTCTCCTGTTGAACATAAAACAAGTTATTTTGAAGCTGGAAACCTCTTGTGGTGTGGAAAGCATGATTGAACACCCAAAAAAGGGGGGAGAGCAAGTGGAGACACCAGCGGCTGATCAGTGGTCCAATCATAAATAATCAGTAACACCTGTATTTTCTCGTGATTGAGCCAGAGAGACACCCTAACAAGAGGAAGAGGAGAAGCAGCCGAGAGAGAGGAGAGCCTGATACGAGAGACTCGACACACACACACACACACACACACGCACGCACAAGAGCAGAGCACAGCACAGCAAAGATAATAAACTTTTTGTGCTTACCTGATATCGTCGACCCTGTCTTCTTCTTCCCACAAAACAAACTTTACTACAGTGGTGTCGAAACCCGGGAAGAAGAGACTTCGCTGCCTAGATGACCACTCCGTTGACCAGTCTATGTGTGGAAGTGATTCAGGTGCTCTAGCGGACCTTCACTGTGAACAACATGAGTGGAAGCACAAAGCGAGGACTGTGGCTTCTTTTTTCCAAGAAGGATCCGCCCAGGAGGTGGAGGGTGAGGAACGGCTGGTGGTGTACATTAGGTGGCAGGGAGGCTAACAGGGAAGCTAAGTACAGCACTATAGAAAAAATGTGGTTAGCGATTTGGTGGGTCTTCCTCACTCTCCGCTATTATGTCCTGGGCAGAAAATTTGTCCTCTGTTCAGATCATGCCCCCTCTAGGCTGTTCCACAGCATGAAGGATACCAATGCGTGGATCACCCATTGGTATCTCGCTTTTACAGCCTTATAAATTCAAGGTAATTCCACAGGCCGGGCATGCAGATGGTTGTAGTGGACTTCTTCTGCCGGGCGAGGGGAGAGATGGGCGGTGGGGGTATGTGGTGGGAAAGCCATGATTGAACACCCAAAAAGGGGGGAGAGCAAGCAGAGACACCGGCAGCTTGTCAGTGGTCCAATCATAAATAATCAGTAACACCTGTATTTTCACCCTCATAAGAGGAGGAAGAGAAGCAGTCGAGAGAGAGGCGAGAGACTCGATACACACACACACACACACACACACACACACACACACACACACACACACACACACAGAGAGTAGCAAAGAGCAGAGCACAGCAAAGATAATAAACTTTTTGTGCTTACCTGATATCACCGACCCTGTCTTCTTCTTCCCACAAAAACGAACTTTACTACACTCCTAATTATTGACTTACATAGCATTTGTTTTTCCTACTAAGGAGGTCATTGGCCAATGATTATCATCTTTACCCAATATTTTGTGTTCAAAAGAATAAAGAAGCTTTCAGAAAGGTTTATAACCACTTGTGGGTAAGTAAAAATTTGTAAATGTACATTTTTGGGGGGTTAACTCTCCATTAAACAACCACTGCTATTACATTAATCTAAAAATTATTTAAAAAAAAACACTCTAAAACATTAAATAACTATTCACTGTATTTGAAGTGTCGACAATATCAATATTGTGCATGTTCATTAACATTATATACCGTATTATTTAATTTCAGCAAATGTCTAGTCCTTAGATGAAAGACTTTGACTTACAGAGCTCTTTTGGAGGATTTGATGATCCTATAGTAGCTATGGTAATAACACATACACTTCTACAACTTTAGGATATATTATACTATAATACACTGCAGTTTACTGTAGTAAAAATTAAAGTATACTACAGAATTTATTACAGTTTATCAGATCACTATATTTATAATGTGATATAGTGTTCATTAACAAAGGGTTGTAAATGCTATAATGCAGTGGCAGTTCTAGTTTAAATGGCACCCTGGGCAACCACCCCATATACAAAAAAAAAAAAAAAAAAAAAAAAACTAGAACCATATAGAAACTATGTGGTTGACTATTTATTACTCCCATTGGAACACATGTAATTGTTTCAAACAAGCAATTCGGACTGCATATAAACAAACTGAAATGTTGCTAATATTTCACTACATCTGGACCATTCTGGCTTTTTTGCTGCAAAGTCATAAGGTGTTGCTAGGTATTTGCTAAGGTGTTGCTAAGGATTTGCTACGCGTTTGCTAAGGTATAGCTAGGTGGTTGCTAAGGTGTTGCTAGGTAGTTGCTAAGGTGTTGCTAGGCGGTTGCTAAGGTGTAGCTAGGTGGTTGCTAAGGTGTTGCTACACATTTGCTAAGGTGTAGCTAGGTGGTTGCTAAGGTTTTGCTACACATTTGCTAAGGTGTAGCTAGGTGGTTGCTAAGGTGTTCCTACACGGTTGCTAAGGTGTAGCTAGGTGGTTGCTAAGGTGTTGCTAGGTGGTTGCAAAATTGCTGCTATGTGGTTGCTAAGGTGTTGCAATGCGGTTGCTAGGTGGTTGCTAAGGTGTTAGGTAGTTGCTAAGGTATTGCTAGGTGGTTGCTAGGGTGTTGCTAGGTAGTTGCTAAGGGGTTGCTAAGCTGTTGCTGGGTGGTTGCTAAAGTGTTGCTTGGCGGTTGCTAAGGTGTTGCTAGGTGGTTTCAAAATTGTTGCTATTGGTTGCTAACGTGTTGCAATGCGGTTGCTAGGTGGTTGCTAAGGTGTTAGGTAGTTGCTAAGGTATTGCTAGGTGGTTGCTAGGGTGTTGCTAGGCAGTTGCTAAGGGGTTGCTGGGTGGTTGCTAAAGTGTTGCTTGGCGGTTGCTAAGGTGTTGCTAGGTGGTTTCAAAATTGTTACTATGTGGTTGCTAACGTGTTGCAATGCGGTTGCTATGGTGTTGCTAGGTGGTTGTCAGGTAGTGGCTAAGGTATTGCTAGGTGGTTGCTAAGGTGTTGCTAGGTGATTGCTAAGGCTTTGCTAGGTGGTTGCTAAGGTTTTGCTAGGTGGTTGCTAAAGTGTAGCTAGGTGGTTGCTAAGGTGTTGCCAGGCAGTTGCTAAGGTGTTGCCAGGCCGTTGCTAATGTGTTTTTAGGTTGTTGCTAGGTGGTTGCTAAGGTGTTGCTAATGTGCTTTTAGGTTGTTGCTAGGTGGTTGCTAAAGTGTTGCCAGGTGGTTGCTAGGTAGTTGCTAAGGTGTTGTTAGGTGGTTGCTGGGGTGTTACTAGTGGTTGCAAAAGTGTGGCTAGGTGGTTGCTAGGGTGTTACTATGTGATTAAGGTGTTGATAGGTGGTTGCTAAGGTGTTGCTAGGTGATTGGTAGGGCGTTGTTAAGGTGTTTTTAGGTGGTTTCTAAGGTGTTGCTAGGCGGTTGCTAAGTGGTTGCTAGGCTGTTGCTGGGTGTTTGCTAAGGTGTTGCTAGGCAGCTGCTAAGGTGTTGCTAGGTGGTTGCAAAATTGTTGCTAGGTGGTTGATAAGGTGTTGTTAAGTGGTTGCTAGGGTGTTGCTAACAAAAAAAACTAGACAACCCAAAATTAGGGAAAAGTGGACAAAACCAGACAAAATAAAATTAGACAAAAAAATAGACAAACAAAATAAAACTACACAAAAGTATTGTCGACAAAACCACACACAACCAAACTAGACCAAAAAAAAACTAGAAATGCAAAACAAAACCAGATAAAACAAAACTGGAAAAAAATTTGACAAAACCAAACCAGACAAAACAAATTTAGGGAAAAGTGTACAAAACAAACCTAGACAAAAAAAATTGACAAAACTAGACAAAACTAAATTAAACAAAAAAACTAGACATAACCAAAACAAAACTAGCCAAAAAAAACTAAATGAAACAAAACTAGACAAAGCGAAATTAAACAAAACAAAACCAGACAAAAATATACAAAACAAATCTTGACAAAACAAAACTAGACAAAACAAAACAAGGCTGGATTTATGCATACTGATTTTGGGAGTATCATTACTAAAACCTTAATATATAAACTAAAAAGTAACCTTTTAAACTTGTATTTAATGTTTACAATGCAAATCCAATCAGATCCACTTTATTTGGTAAACAAATCAAGTCTTCTATATATTAAATCTACTAAAAGACAGAAAATATTACTTTACAAACTATATTCTAAAAGAATTATATGAACATTTTTATGTTAGTCAATAATTATACTGAAATTAATTTTAAAAATGAATAAATATAAATTTACACACATTTACTCAAGTAAATAAACAGAATCAATAATGGGCTAAAAATCTGCGCGCGCAGATTCCGTGTGTGCCTAATCATAAGTAATAATCACACAACAATCATATTTTTAAAGAATAAGCTTTTGTTAATACAAATATTTGGAAAAAAAATCCTCTGGATGTGTGGAGGTGAGCTTCATCACAACATCACCTGACAGCCCAAGTTCAGATTTGGCTTGTCGTATTCCATCTACACTCCCTTGGTGCTCATCAAAATCACAAAGCATGCCAGAGATTCCAGTTCTGAGCCACAGTTTGAAGCCCCATGGGTGTTGCTTATCATGCATATATTGTTTGATGTTACTGAATCTTCCCTTGAAATGATTAATAATTTCATCCACAGAGTTGTGCTCTTCAGGTACCACCTGCAGGCATCTCTCCCTAAATGAATTTAGCCATGCTCTGAGTTGCCAGAGTTTGTCCTTCTTTTCCATCTCTGACACAGTCAAGTTGTTTATAAAGTGAAATGAAGTCAACGGAGATTGGAATCTGTTCAGAAGAAACAGGGGTCTCCCAATACATACAGACTGCAAACATTTACATTAGGCCCATCTTCGAGTACATGCCAAGCATCTTCTCCACTTCCTTATTGTTACTGTTTACAGATTGTCAATTTTTTTTTGCAAGCTGTGCTCATTTGTGTTTCTTGTCAGAGCCTCAATCATGTCTTCTGTCACAAACTTTTGGAAGTACTCCAGTGAAGTGAGGAGACATCATCTGTGATTTCTGCACCAGAAAAATCAGTATTGGGACTGATTAACTCCTTTTTCAACCAGAGGAACATGTCACGGGGCACAGCGTGTGTTTTTTTTTGGTTGGGGCTTGATGTCCACATCTTCACTGCCTGCATGGGCAGTCAGTGGGTTGGTGGTTTTCTTTGGCCATGTCACCTGCATCCATTTCAGAATCACTCTCTCCATTTTGGACTGCAGCAGTCACATCCTGCACACTGACTAGATGGCTTTTCTGCACTGATGACAATCTGAAACTGACAATGTTTGGAAAAAAATGTCATTAAATATGTGAATAACACATATAACACTTATATTGTAACATTTACATTTTGTAGACAATTTCAATGCCATTTCGATGCAAATGCTAATCAGAATTCCACTACATTCACGCATTACTGTCTGAATGGCCTATTATGGGCTCTACTTATCATACTAAAAGGGACACATGCATCTGCCCAGAGCACTAACGGTTCACATTCACACCTGTCCCTGAACAATGCAACAGACTACCACTCTGACCCAGAGTTGTAGAATTACAACATAGACATAATAAGCTCTAAATCAAATGTGATTATTGCTTTCTAAAATAGCTAAATATGTGTGTGTTCTAGACATTGTAATAAACACACAAACATATTTAAGGAATTTTACTTCATGGCGTGTTCATGACTTATAAACACTTTTTCTATCCAATTGTATCATGAGGACACACGATAGGATCATGTAAATGTTGTTTTGAGAAAGAAAAAAACAATTGCTTGCTTTTTTAAATTATCAAGGTGATGTCATAACTCTGCAACAGTGGGCTTTACAGGGTTAAATTACATTTATTATTGAAACACAAACTGACATTCTGAACAGGGTTTAAGACAAAACTTACTGTCACATTAATATATTAATGTTGATAAAATAATTAGAGAAATGTTAATGTAAAACAGACATTTTGAAAATAATTATGTTTTCCTCTGTCATTTTTATTATTAATGTATTTAAACTATTTATGACCAAACCAATTAAAAATCCACTCTAAAATGTTTCATGTGTATGTTCAAATAATATCAGCTAATATCAGTTGAACCCAGTCCTCAGTATCACATGATCTGAGTCTGGAGAGCTCCATTGTTCCTTTACCCGAAAGTGTGAAAACGCTGGTGTGGAGGTGGAGGGGCCTCTGGCCTCAGACGTTCACAAAAGGTGAAGGTCAGAAGGAATTTATATACAATGCAATAACATATAATGTGAAATATATGCTGTTGTTTGAACAGAGTTCTGCATCTGGACAAAGTTTAGTCTTTTAAAAGATGTCAGTGTACCTGGCACCATAACTTTCATTAAATGCTATATAAAACTATAGTTATAGAACATTTACACAATCAATACAATTGTACATGAACAAAATAGTTTAGTCCTTTTATTTACTTTAGGATCTTTAGAATCATTTTCTCTTCAAATCTCAAAAAGTGTGTCTCTTTAGCTCAAGAATAAGGTTTGTTTATTTTTTATTTTTCCATTGAATTGTCTTTTTTTAAATTACATTTAATATTTAAACAAACTGTCATTTTGAACAGGATTTTAAGACCAAACTTAATGTCAAATTAATATATTAATGTTGATAAAATAATGATATAAATGTTAATAAAACACAAACTGACATTTTGAAAATAATCAGGATGTTTTCCTGTTTTTATTTTGGTTAATTTGCAGCAGCTCCTCAAACATTCTTTGGTCAAAAGGAGTTTACATATACAGTGCAATAAGATACAATATGAAAAGATATGCTGTTGTTTGAACGGAGTTCTGCACCTTTAAGTACAGAGACTTCTGAAGTTCAGTTCATAATGATCATAAAGATTCCAGCATAAGAAATACACAGCTTTTTAATATCTTCAAGACAATTAAAAAGCAGAACTTTGTGAAAACCACATGATATGATGATATGCTGTTTATTGTCATATATACTTCCATGTATTCACATACAGTGACATATTGCGAAATTGGAACCCCCCCCCCCCCCGACCATACACAAACATTTCAGGGGAAGACAAGTCAAGGGGAGGTATTATTTAGAAAAGGGAAGTAAGATACATAAGGAAAGATAGGCAAAAAAAAGGCCTTTCTTACTCAGCTCTAAGATTAGGGCAGAGTCAGATCAAGGATAAAACCAGCCTTGGCAACCAAGCGCATACATAGACAAGACAGAACATCGCAACAGGGGATGGGAAAGGGGGTGTGGATATAGTCAGGAAAGGGCGGGCAGCCATCCGGCCTGCAGCTGAAAAGCGCTGGTCACAGACCCGCCCACCCCCTCCAGTGGGTGAAAGCACACGAAGGTGTGGGATGAGGGACTCGGTAGTGAAGTCTATCTGTAACTGTGTATGTGTGCGTGTAAGCCTGTATAGTCCAACAGGTGTCCTTGACAGGGAGCAGGAATATCAGAGCGTCTCCTTATCTTGCTATCCGGGAGAAGTTGTTTTTCTCCAGCCGAGGCCGTCTGGCTGGAAAAACACTGGGAGCCGAAAGAGAATAAAGTATTTCAAATTTAGGACAATATCTGGCCATTTCACAGATATTTAATGTCCATCACTGGTCTCCAGGTCTGGCCAGATCATGTTGCAAAGCCGCTAATTTCACCCCGATGCTTTCCAATTTGCGCTCTAACGCCGCAGACTGAACATTAGCATTTCTGCCCACTATAGTTTCAATCAAGCCGGCCAGCTTGGTGGGCTTTTGAGATGCGCTGACCGCTTTCATCAATCGTCGATATCCCAGGGCGCCGCATAAGCCCATCAGCAGAAACCCTGTTATCAAAGTTCCGAATAGATAGATATCCTCAATATCCTCCAGGGACAGAGCAGCCAGGCACACGACGCGCCACTTCTCCCACCCATCCATCACGTATCCAGCTGCAAACGTCCCGGCAGGGCAAGTGGGCTCTACCGAGCCCAAACTTCTCGTCGAGAAGATGGTGTCAATCGCGTTCAAAGACCAGTTGATCAGATCCATAATTCCTTATTCGTTTGGATAGCAGGGCACGGAGAGTCTCAGTGATAGAATAGACAAGTCAAGAGGAGCCAGCCAGGGAAGATAAGGGACGGAGAGGGAAAAAAGAGCGACCGCCTTCGTCAAGAGCCAAAGATGTGTTTGCTTGTTATACCTTATAACAGTAAGAACTCTTATTTTTCCTTAGAAACTGCAATCTTTCTGAAGAGTTCTTTTAGGCCACAGACCCATTTCACATTTTTAGGTAAAGAGTCTTCTGAGTTTTCTTTCTAGCATCAGAAATTCACGGTGGCGCAGTCGGTAGTGCTGTCGCCTCACAGCAAGAAGGTCGCTGGTTCGAGCCTCAGCTGGGTCAGTTGGCGTTTCTGTGTGGAGTTTGCATGTTCTGCCTGCATTCGCATGGGTTTCCTCCGGGTGCTCTGGTTTCCCCCATAGTCCAAAGACATGCGGTACAGGTCAATTGGGTAGGCTAAATTGTCCATAGTGTATTAGTGTGAGTGAGTGTGTATGGATGTTTTTCCCAGAGATGGGTTGCGGCTGGAAGGGCATCCGCTGCGTAAAACAGCGTTGCGCATCGAAGTCGGTGGTTCATTTCGCTTTGGCGACCCCAGATTAATAAAGGGACTAAGCCGAAAAAAAAAATGGAGAGGGAGTAAAATCTCTCCGTGGCAGGGGCAGCTGCCACTAAACCTGCCACAGCTAAGTGTGCCTGCCACAAATAGCTGCCACTCTACCCGTCACTGCTAGAGGCAGCTGCCACTAAACCTGCCACTGCTGAGCGCGCCTGCCACGTCACCGCCACGGTTTTATGCGCCTGCCACAAATACCTGCCACTGTTTTGTAAGCCCGCCACGGCACCTGCCACAGTTATACGCGCCTGCCACGGCACCCGCCACGGTTTTATGCGCCTGCCACAAAGACCTGCCACTGTTTTGTAAGCCCGCCACGGCACCTCCCACAGTTATACGCGCCTGCCACGGCACCCGCCACGGTTTTATGCGCCTGCCACAAAGACCTGCCACTGTTTTGTGAGCCTGCCACGGCACCCGCCATGGTTATGCGCGGCTGATTTGGCACCCGCCACGGTTATAGGGAAGAGCGGGGCACAAAGTAACACTTTTTGGTTTTGGTCAAATAATGAACAAAGTAATAGGGTTAGACAAACCATTTTTTTTTACCAACAGCCTCTTCTACATATGAGCACTGGAAATATGATTGCCGGACCTATGGTTTCTGTGCAGTATTGCCAAAAGTATAAATGTTACTATTTACCCCACCTGCGGGGCAAGTTGTAACAGACAGGGGGTTAGTAGTAACACATGCTTATAAAAGCAGATTTCACACAATGAATTCATAAATTCTTAAATTCAGTTTACTTTAAATAGTAGCTATATTTCCTTGTATTTCCTATTCATTGTTGGGCTATATTAACAGCTAAAATACAGTTAGCATATCGATTTTATTTTGAGTTGTAGCTCATGGCCCTAAAAATGAAAATGTAACCTGAAAACAAGTAATTAAAATAGGCTTAATAAATAAATTAAATGAGGGGTAGGGCTAATATCATAATGGTTTATGATGGCGTTTTTACAAATGCCAACTGGACAGTATCACGAAAAAAAAAAAAAAAAACACTTATGATAGCCTAACATAAATCTTGTATATTGAGTTGCGTGTTATCTATGCCAAAATTGAACAAATTTTCATGGTAATAACTGTGAATTTCTTTCTTTTTTTAGGTTTTTTTCTGGCACATTTAGCTACTATTTTTTTTAAAATGACATTAGATTGTAGCATTTAACTTTTTCCTAACACTGATAAATGATTGGTTGGGTAATAGGCAACGTGAAGCGATGACTCGGTTATCCTGATTTCACTATATTTAATTACTGGTTATACAAATTACTGTGGGTTAGCTTGCATGTGTGGGCATAGTTTGATGTCTTTACCTAAAACTTTAAACATTTATATTATTTGAAATAAAACGGAAGGAATAAAGGAGAATAAAATATCATTTAGGCTAAACCACTCGTTTGGCACTGAAGCCATGATCCGTTTGCAATTATGTAAACTGTATCGTTGCATAACCTTTACTGATAAAATCAGTAATAGCGAAACTGTGGATATTATTAATATAAAAAAGTATATTACTGCCTTAAATCAGTAACTTAGGCAGTAATGCAAAGTATTAATAAATAAGTAAATAGACTAAATGAAAGAAAAAAGATCTAGGTACCAAAATCAGTCACCAGGTCTAGTGCCTCCCTATGGGATTAAAATGCCCCCTCAGTTATGACATCGTGGCGCCGGGCCTGAGGTGCATTTTAACGTGACTGGTTCCGTACTTTCCCCGTATACCCGTGGTGGGTTCCGTATAACCGAGGCAGGTTCCGTAACAGACCTGTATAACCGTAGCGGTTCTGTATCAGCCGCGTAGGGCTATAACCGGCGGGTGCCATATCAGCCGTGCATAACCGTGGCGGGTGCTGTGGCAGGCTCACAAAACAGTGGCAGGTCTTTGTGGCAGGCGCATAAAACCGTGGCGGGTGCCGTGGCAGGCGCGTATAACTGTGGCAGGTGCCGTGGCGGACTTACAAAACAGTGGCAGGTCGTTGTGGCAGGCGCATAAAACCATGGCAGGTGCCGTGGCAGGTTTAGAGGCAGCTGCCTCTAGCGGTGACGGGTAGAGTGGCAGGTATTTGTGGCAGGCGCAATTAGCTGTGGCAGGTTTAGCGGCAGCTGCCCCTGCCACAGAGAGATTTTACTCCCTCTCAAAAAATGAATGAATGAATGAATCAGAAATACATAGTAATGCCCTGATCAGCTGTCCCTTGCATGGCCTATAATAATTTAAAAAGAAATAAATTTATAGTCAAATTTTAAATGCGTGTTCACATCGATGTCATGCAGTGCTTTAAAAAGCACAACATCGGTGTCCTTCCCATGGACTTTCATCACACAGTGTACCAGCTTAAGGTTTGCCATCTTGGATGAGTGATTGATTTTTCTCCCAAACGTGACTTTGTCTGGATGGCACTCACACGGGAAGGTCCGCGCGTCAATGCAGAGGTCCCTCTGTCCGGCTTTGAAATAGAAGAGGTAGTCGGCCTCATCTCTGATGTGCTCCATTATCTGTCCTCCGCTGGTGCTAGAGATGACCTTCCCGTGGTAATCACAGACAATGTCACCTTTGGAAAAGCGCTTGGTTGCAACCACTCCTGTGATGAAAAGGACATTACATTAGTTAGATTACATTAGATGAACTGGACATTTTTAGTTAGACCTGAACAATAAATGAACCCAGACTTTAAGTGATGCAAGTGTAAATTTAGCTGCAGCTAAAAGTTCTCTAGGTTACAAAAATAAAGAGAAGTATGTACTAACCTTGACCCTGCACAGGACCAAAGTCCTTAAACGCAAGGCCTGACCAGCTCTGCTCTGAAACAGACTTGATGATAATTTCATCTGTCTCGATGGTCACCTTGGGAGCCGGTTTCCAAAGGCTCACAATCTCCTCAGGCTTAGGGTGATTGCCTTTCCACCCCTCTTGTCCGATAACCCTTGCCACTTTGGCAGCTGATGGTTTACAGTGTGTGAAGTGTGCTGAAAGAGAGAAAAAAAAATCATCCATAAAATAAATGAATGGCCAGGTTTGTGTTTATGGGTTAGACTACTTACACAGCAGATATTCCTGTCTCTGGGCGTACTGGACGGTTCTCCACTTATCATAAAACACACGGTCATCAGAAAATCCGGCATTGATCCGCTGCATCTTTCTCGGCGGCTGACCTCCACAGGAGACTGGAAAACTGGAAATAAATGATGAGAAGTCTCTCACTGGCTTACTCTCCCCGCTGGTGTCAGCTGCTTCAACTGCACGGCTCTCATCTTCTGAAGAAAAGCTGTAAAAATAAATGCTAAAATCAATATTTAACAAAGTTCATGAAACATGCATGTTGAATTCTGGTGCTGGATGAGGAGACCTACCCCACCAAGGAGTCCAGCAGCACAGCCGTGTCAACAACCTGCTGAGGCTGCAGCCTTTGGTGAGTTTGGTGGGGGTCTCCAGAACTGCAGACCAGATAAAGTGCCACGGCATCCCGCTTGTGTGTAGGCAAGGTTTTTGCAGATATCCGAAGAGTCTTGCGCAAAACCTGACTCCCGACCAAGGGCAGCTTAAACCTGCAACAAGGGAAAGGAAAATGTGAGTTCTAAAACAACAAGACTGATACTACATCATGAAGTGTATGTGTAGGCACGTACATGACATGGAGGCGGATCATGTCTTGTGTGACATTGTTCAAAGCCTCGCCAGAAGAGTTAAGGAAAAACTGGTTGCAGCACTTCTCAGGTCGGATGTTTTCAGGCCTGATCTGCATGAAATACAGCTGAAACCACTGTGGACATAGGAAAGAGAACATTTCAGACTGTGAGAGTAAAATTGTTAAAATTATTCTGAACACCACAATATAGCTGTGGCCATGATTGCAACAGAACGCCACCATCTGCAGAGTGATCTTGAACACCACTCAGGTTTCAGAGTCTCCTGTTCTCACTCATCTGAAGAGTGTCCAAATAATTTCCACAGTAAAAAGTGTGAATTATCACAATTAACTATACCGCTTCCTCTTGAAGAGTGAGGGCAAACATTGCTTTCTGGCTGTGGACGCCAGTGACAACTCTGCCACCATGGTGAAGCCGGTTCACCCACTCTGCATCCTGGAAAACATTGAGAACAGAGCATTTAAACATGCAGAATGTATTACACCACATCACACATACTGACTCGCTAAAGCAGATTAACTTACTGTGAAGGCTTGCACTGCTCCCGGGCTTTGAAAGTAGTGGTGGATTAGGATAGCCTCGCAATAATAGCGGAAGAGCACCTTCTCACTACCCAAGACCTCAATGTTGTTTTGCAGTTTCACGCAGACCCGCAAGAATTCCGGCTTGGCAGCACTCAAAATAGCACCGCTGCCAGGAATGACAGACATGGTGGCTTCTGTAGCTGTTTCCGGTTCTGTGGGCTGGCTCGCAACAGCTGTTTCCGGTTCTGTGGGCTGGTTTTTGATGAAAAACCCACACTGAAGAAGCTCCTTCACCATATTTGTGCGAGAGCTCCTATCAGGAAGGATCTGGCAGAGCTGGTTGTAGTCCCAGGTCCTGCTGGTCATCATCCAGGCCCTGTTGGATGCCTTGGCCCTCTGCAGCTCCTCGGCTCTCTCCGCTGGTGTGCTGGCCTTCATGCACTGCCTGGTCAGGTGTACAGAGAGACTGGTCTGTGGCTTCTGGCACAGCAGGCAGTAGACAACGTTGCGATCAACTGACCTGTAAAACACATTCATCATCCATGAGGTCAAGAACAAGAACAGATTTAAACTGGGCACACAAGTTTTCTACATGAATTCAATAACTAAAAACATGAAGATAGATATATATATATATAGAGATATATATATTAGATAGATATTCATTCATGTTTTTAGTTATTGAATTCATGTAGAAAACTTGTGAGTTCGGATGCAAAAACCCCTAAATGCCATCTGAAGTTTTATACTAAAATGAACATTTTTATGTTTATGTTCAAGTATTTCACCTTAAAAGCAATAAGAACTTATTATTTACTATAAAAGTAAAATTTCTGAGCCTACACACAAGAGCTGAAGATAAATGCTAATTTTAGAAGAAAATCAAATGCATCAAATGGCTTTTGGAGGTTTTTGCATCAGAACTCTTCATACATACATACATACATACATACATTAACCAAGCTGGCACAGCAGGCATTCATCCGGCTCTGGCATACAGCATGTGGGCCAAACATGACTCAGGTCATGAAGGCAGCACGCAAGACATGGCCAGATGTCAAATGTAGTATTTGGATCAGATGTTAAAAATTGATATGTGGGCCATGTCTGTTTGGCCTATCTTTACCCACATTTAAAATGCATTTAAATTATTTTTTGAGTAAAGAAATATTTGGATCCACAAAGTCGTTTCCATCTTCCTGTTAGCATCTTCTAATGCCTTCATTTTAATCCAGGAAACAATCCAATTAATTAAACTATGGTTTTCTGTATGTTGCAAAATAACAGAATTGAACCTACATTACATATATTTTATTACCCAAATTATTATTTTACAAAGTATATTATTATTTTACATAACTAACCATTACCATTATTATCACACCGAAAGCGCAATGGGTTTATCAATTTCTTTGCAGTCGTGACACACCAAATATGGCTTCCAGACAATGCCCAAATATGGGCCATAGCTGGCCCAGTTCAGGCTGAGTTATAGATAATTAACCTGGCTGAGACTAGGCCCAGATATGGTCTGTGTTTGGCCCTTATATGGACTCCAGACTTGGTCCAGTCATGTACTGTAATTCACTGTGGCATGTGGTCCAAGTAAAAGCTGATTGTGTGGGCCAAATAAATTTTGCTATGTGGGTATATAAACAAATGCATAAATAACTATATGGTATACACAAAAATATCCAGAATTGAAAAAAACTAGTTAAATTATTTATCTAACAAAGATAAACAAAGTAAGAGGAGTACAAAGTTGTGAATTTATTTAGTCTGAAAATGAAGTTTCTAGCTCTGGGCTCTCTCTGTCCTGAGAGCTCAGCCACAGTCAGACCCAATAGAGGTAAAGTTGGTTTTATATTCGCACATTCGTTCATTTAGAAGTCTATATTGTTTACCATGTTACTTTGAATATTCGATCGAAATTAACATGCAATTGTGACTTCAAAACAACAGTAATACTGTTTATTTGACTGTGAACAATGTTGGACTTTGATAGTCATTGGCTGCTAATATGATTTTGCTATTTAGAGTTTACAAATAATACTTTTATGAAATTATATTATTAAGGGGAAAGTCCGAATGTGCGAATATAAAACCAACTTTACCTCTATCCAGACCCATTCACACCCCCTAATTACTCAGATCAATATTTACTCAGATTAGTGTGATAATGTTGAGAAAGCAGTAAGACTGTAAAAGAGCTCTGATACATTTAGGCCCATAAACACTCCACACCACTCCTTGGAATTTCAAACATTTCAGAGACACAAACTATGGCAACAGAAACACAAAGATAATGTTCAAAAACCAGTAAGATTGTAACAGAGCTTAAATGCATTCAAACATCTGAATCTGGAAACACTAGACCCCCAACAATCACTGAATAATCGTAGAGAAAACTGTGGCTTTCCTTTAGACCAGAGTTCCAAAAACAACTAATATCAATAAAATGTCCACTTCTAAGCTGTTTAAACGTAGATACAGATGAAGTTAGATAGATAAACTTTAATAAGGTAACATTTTTGACTCAGCATGTTAACTCCACTGAATGTTAACTCCATGGAATAAATGCCAAAAGATCAAACTAGTCTCAAAGTACAGTTACTTAAGGCATAGCTACACAGAAATTGTACTTACGTTTCAGATGCCATTTTTTTCCTTTTCTTAACTTTCTGGAGAAAATTGAAGAAGAAAAAAGAAAGTTGATTTCTGGGATAGTGTGCGGCTGTTATCCACAAGTGAATCAAAGCAACTGTAAAGAATAATGAAGACACTGGGTTTGAAACTTGAACTCAGGTCAACAGCCAATCAGGACACAACCCAAAACAGAAGCCCACCCACCTTCTCCTGGTGACAATGGCTGTGCAGCTAACAGGAATGACTCTCTACAAACTGAATCAAGCTAAATTAAAAAACATAGGATAGTACAAAGGTTTTTTTAGTAAAAGATTAGATTTAGAGGCTCTAGATCAGGGGTGTCCAAACTTGGTCCTGGAGAGTTTAGCTCAAACTTACTTCAACACACCTGCCAGCAAGTTTCTAGTATATCTAGTAAGAGCTTGATTAGCTGGTTCAGGTGTGTTTGATTAGGGTTGGAGCTAAACCCACCAGGACCGAGTTTGGACACCCCTGCTCTAGATCTTCTCCAGCTCTCTCAGTGATGAACTCTGAAGTTTTGTTTTTAATATTTTTAAGTTCTCAGGTCTTCCTAAATCCTATAAATATAAACTCTTATAACTATATACCTCACTGAATGAGCTTAACTACACCACTAATGGCAAACACAGATTTAGACATATTATTAACACCAGGATTTTGTCAATTCTATATTTATCTGTTATATATGAAGGGTCAAACTAAAATAGAGAATTACAGATACAGTGTTACCTACACACAAACACAAGAGTTTCCAGCTGAGAGGGATAAAAGCTTGTCAGTTAATCAGGGTGTAAGAGTTTGTTTTGTTCAATTGTTACCCTTATTTAAAAAAAATATCTCATAAAAGCATTTTTGGTCTTCATTATTGCTGTCCATGTGAGATTCAACTATTGAGGTAAAGTTGGTTTTATATTCAGACATTCTCCTTAATAATATAGTTTCAAAAAGTATTATTTGCAAACTTCAAATAGGCAAATCATATTATCAGCAAATGACTATGAAAGTAGGACATTGTTCACAGTCAATTAAATAGTGCTAATGTTGTTTTGAAGTCAGTCTTACATGCAATTTCAAACCCAATATTCAAAGTACCATGGCAAATAATATAGGAAGCGTGTCACTGAACGAATGTGAGAATATAAAAGCAACTTTACCTCAATGGTTCAACTGTAATCATACGAAGCTCCAAGAACACTTTCGAATGCCAAGTAACTTGTAAATATGACTTTGCCTTGATCTTCCACGTTAGGTAAATGTGTGTGTTAGGCCAATATGTGTCATGTTCTCGGTTTGATCATCTGGGCTACTTGTTATTGGGGTAAAGTTGGTTTTATATTCTCACATTCGTTCAGTGACACGCTCCCTATATTATTTGCCATGGTACTTTGAATATTAAGTCTGAAATTGCATGTAAGAATGACTTAAAAACAACATTAGCACTATTTGTTTGACTGTGATCAATGTTCTACTTTGATAGTCATTTGCTGATAATATGATTTCCCTATTTGGAGTTTGCAAATAATACTTTTTGAAACTATATTGTTAAGGAGAATGTGTGAATATAAAACCAACTTTACCTCAATCTTGTTGTTGTGGTGTTCGTATTGTCTTTCCTTAGCACGTTTTGTTTTGATCATTTGCCACATGTCTTTTGTTTACATTCTACAGCCCCGCCCATCCTCCCGTTTACGTTCTATTAAGCTAATGTCACTCACGTGTTCTCCATCCTCTCTCTAGTCTGACTTCCAGTCAGTTTTTGTGTCCTTGATTACGACCTTTTTTGTTTTTTGCCTGCTCCCGTTTTGTTTTTAGTCCTGCTGCTCGCCTGCTTCTCCTTCCCGATTCCACCGAACCATCTTCCAGCTCTCTCTCCCCTGCCCCGAAGCGCTCTCACTCTTCCTCGCGGGTGTATCGGCCTAGGATACGGCGTTCTGCGGTATCGCCCCCTGTCGGATATTATTGTCATTACACCCTTTTGAGAAGACCGTCTATCCTTCTACGGAGAAGCCTTTTCCTTTTTGTATCAACTTTAGTCTTCTATGACTGTTCCCTCTATTCGGAGAGTTTGTGTTGCTGGAGTTTTTCCTTTGGAGGTTTTTTTTCTTTTCCCCCATCTACTGAGCGTCTATTAGTTTTTTCTCCTCGGAGCAGTTTTTCTTCCACAATGTGTTGGTGCTATTGACGGTTCTCACACTCCTATACTGAAACATCCACAATACCAGTCTGATTTTCACAATAGAAAAGGTTGGCATTTCATCATTTTACAAGCAGTTGTGGATGGTAAAGGCCTTTTCTGGGACCTTAATGTTGGACATCCTGGAGAACATGATGCCAGCGTCCTGAAAAAGCCATGCTTTTGAACTTGGGCCACATCCACCACTGCTTTTCCTGGAGTAAAGAACATATGTGAACTGAATTAGGCTGCTTCATTCTTGTTGATTCTGCATATCCACTGCAGAAATGGTTGTTAAAACCATATCCAGAGGCTCAAGAACTGTACAACACAAGAACAAGTCGAGCCCGCTGTGTGGTTGAACATGCATTTGGGAGGTTGAAAGACAGGTGGAAATGTCTCAGTAAAAGAAAGGACTGCAATGTAAATGCTGTTGTTGATATGGTTGAGACATGCTGTACACTGCATAACCTGTGTGAATTGCACATAGACAGGTTTGTGCCGGAGTGGTTCACTGGTGGTTTTGATGAAGATGTTGAAAGATCATCTTATATTGGTTCAGATGTAAGAACTGCACTTCAACAGTTTTACATGCAGCAGCAATGATTGTAACAGTGTTTTGATTTGTTCAGAAATAAAATACTGTAAATTAAGTTTGAAGTTACCTTTGTAGTGTTATCCACTATCAAATCTGTCATGCAGCTATACATTTATACATAGACAATAATTATATCACAAGTATCTATTATCTATAAATCTATTGTATAGGCAGTTTATACAGGGTAAGTCAATGAAAAGAGTTCACTTTCAGCGCATTAGTTTTAATTTGATTAACCTGCTCCACCTACAGCATTTCTCAGACTTCCTTTTCATCATGGTGTAATTACAGTGGTCGTCTGGTGGACATCTCATAAAACAAAATCTGCACTTAATTCTGTAACATGTTTGCAACAATGAAAGTAATATTTGCGTCAGATATCCATTTAAATAAATGCTCATCATTATGTGCAATCGTCTTTAGTAATAGCTGCCTGATAGGCCAGACCATTAACTTAAGAGGACTCTCTTACATATATAAGAAACCTGTTAACAGGTATAGCTGTTCATGCCAATACCAACATGATAGCCTAAATCATTTTACATGATTAGGACCTGCTTTAGATCCTTAGATGCAAATAAGCATAGGTGTCTAAAACAATACCTGTTTGACTCCCAGAATCATTACAGTTTTTACATCTGAATGCTGCCTTTAGTAAGCATGGTTCTTCACCAATACCAGTTTGATACCTCAAATGATTATGCAAATAAGCATAGTTGTCTATAATACCTGTTTGACTCCCAGAATCGTTACAGTTGTTACATCTGAATGGTGCCTTTCACATTTTTAAAACCACTAGACAACCATTAACTGTTTAACTCTAAAGGGACTTGTAAAATAAGCCTATACTGTAATTACTATAAATATATAAATATATATATATATATATATATATATATATATATATATATATATATATATATATATTTTTTTTTTTTTTTTTTTTTTTTTTCAGGAAAATAAAAAGTTTTTTTCTTCAAAAACTCAAACACTAGCCTATACTCAAGTATTTTTTCCATGTTTTAAATAGAACTGCCACTTTTATAATTTAAAATAGCATAAATATAAACATATTAAAAAATGTACAGGCTAATTTACATAATTCACTATCATGATATAAGTCATAAGAGGAAATAATTTTTAACAAAATACAACACATAATGTTTCACTCTGATATGCAGTTAAAATGAGTACATTCACTGAGTGGTTCTGTCACTGTGTTTAATCCTTTAATCCAGAGGTGGGCAAACTACGGCCCGCGGGCCATATGCGGCCCGCTGAACACTTTCATCCGGCCCGCGAGGGAGTTTTTAAAATGCTGCTTCTGAGTAACGGTTTGGTTTCAGCATTAGTAAATTAATGATGCAATACAAGTGAACGCCATTTGATGGCAGTATTGCACGCGGTACAGTTAGCGCAACCAGTATAAGATGAAATGAGATTGTTGTGAATTTGACTCAAATTATATAATAATTGCTGGTTAAGTGTGTTGATTTTTGTCATAGAATATATTTTCCATGCATACATCCACTTTAAAAAGTTCTTTTATCAAAGATTTGTGGTTTCATCAAGTTTTATGATGATTGATCTGTATATTCTAAAAGCAGTGCAAATTGGAATATTATAAATTTGACTGAATAGTAAACTTTAAGAATGATTTTTTATGTGTTAATATAATATTTTTTTTCTATTCTCCACTGTAAAAATTATTACATTATTATTATATTTTATAAGGGATTATTTTATTGTTTTATGATGATTGATAAGTAAATATAAATATCAGTGCAAATTAATTTGACTTGTAAATTTGACTCAATAATAACTATTAAAAAAATCTGTTTTGTCTTAATGTGGCATGTTTCTGTTCGATATTACATGTTCGATGCATACTGCCACTATAAATAAAAGTTATTTTTTGAAGGATTTGACATGTGGCCCTTCACTTGGTTTGCAAAACTTGATGTGGCCCTCGGGTCTAAAAAGTTTGCCCACCACTGCTTTAATCCATATGATATATAATGCCACATGCACTGTAATGTGTTTTATAATCATAGTTAATTGATAAATGTTCGTTAAGAGTTGCATTTTCGCTGGAGGAAACAGCTGTGATGATGAGGGAAGCGCCAAGGAAACAGTAGATGGGGAATCCCGATTGGTACATGTGATACAAGTGTTTCTATAGCAAAGAACTGCGAATATGCAGATATTATAACAATCTACAGATAAACACACCTTCTGCTCTCACTCTGCAAAGCTGTGGTTTGCTGATTAAACGAAAAACGAGTTGAAAACGGAGACATAAGTCTGCCACCGTTTTCATATCAAATTTAAAGGGGACTAAGGTGATCATTTAGTAGTGTACAGTTCATGAGGAAATCGCAAAACATTTCGAGGGACTGAATAGAAATATAAGGCGCTAAAGCAGTATACAGTTAAAGGGGACGCGAATACACGTAATTAGGGAAGTCTAATCAGAAAAACAAGTGAGTATACCGAGGGTATACGCAATTATTGATCCTCAGAAGTCGTAATACCCAATCAGCTCATGAAAAAAAGTAGGCATACTGAGTATACGTGCGTATAGCCCCGACTACACCACTGTTCACCACACATATTCATATTCATATTCACATATTCATATGCACATATTCACCACAACTGTGTCTTATCATGTCTTATAAGTAAATAAATGAAATTAAGTAGAAGTGACTTCTTTAGGAATCGCTATACTGCAAACTGTTTGTTTTGCGTTGTTTGTGGTTATCTGTCAGAGTTATAAGGACAACACATTATTAGAGGGTTTCAAAAGTTTTGCTTTCGCAAAAAAGACAAAGAGTTCAAGAAAACGCACTGAAAATGAAAGAAATGGCGGCTAAGAATAAACGTTACTGTGGCTGTACATTTTTTTTCTACAAACGTTTTGGAACGTGATTAGTTAATATTTTTATATACATTACAACAACATGTTTGTATTTAAAAGAACTCGATAGCAGGCAAATATTTAAGTTCAGAATATGCTTCGGAGAATCAGTCTAGACATGCAAATAAATAAATCAACAAATGAGTAAATAAATGAATAAGTTCCTACATAAATAAATAAATGGGTAAATACGCAAATAAATAAATATGCAAATAAGTAATTAAATGAGTAAATAACTACACAAATAAATACATACGCAAATAAATAAATAAATGAGTAAATAAATAAATAAATGCACAAATAAACAAATACATAAATACATATGTAAATAAATTAATAAATGAGTAAATAAATAAAATAAATACGCAAATAAATAAATAAATGTACAACTTCCTGCATAAATAAATATATAAATAATTAATAATGTGGGCAGATAGGCTAAATAAATCAATTACATGAATGTTAATGTTGTGGGAATATGAAATGAAAATGCTAAACTAACTGCAGATCCGTTCATTTATTTTTGAACTTAGTTTCGTATTTACTTTTCCTCAGCTCAACATGCTACTTCAAATATTATTGTCCATTTGACTAAAGATAAATGATCAGGAATTGTTTTATCGAGAGATCTAACAAGGATTTTAATGTTGTTGCTGTCCGTGGACGGAGAGCAGAAATGTTACTCGCTCGTATTAATTTCAATATGGCTTTTTAGTTACGATTAACGGAGTATAATTTTATATACAGTATGCAATTAGGTGGTATATAAATCTATCTATCGGTTTCCAGAGTTTTTGTCATGTTAAAAAGGTGCATGTGTGTGAGAAGCGGAGTGAAAGAGAGTAATGACCCTTGTTTATGCATTTATTCATTTATTAATTTAAGTTATATTTAGTTATCTTATTATTATTATTATTATTATTGTTATTATTTATTTTTTATTATTTATACCGTTTATATTCGACAGTTAATTTTCCTGGAGTTTAAAAACAAACATTACAAGCTTACATGGCAGGCAAATTTATTACATTATAAATAAAACTTGTTTGAATGCTTTTCTTCACGAATGTAACACTATTTTATTGTATTGTTTTCGCTATATTTTCACAGAGAGGCTACTACAGGTGCAACATGCCTCTGTTGTTTAATATTGCCATTTGATGCCCATAACACTCACTCAGATGTTGTTTAAAATAAAGCATCACAAACGAAAATTCTATCAGCACAAACAAATTAAAATATTTTAGAATAGCATATGTGGGTGGTGATGTCATTGTCTTTAATTCAACATTCAATATTTTAATAATAGAAGCAGCACTAACAAAACTTTCATAGGTACAATCAAGCACAAATGAAACGCACACAAAGGAAACTATTTTAGTAAATATGGAGCAACTGAGAGACCTCTGAATGATCTAATATTATTTTTAGGCCAAATATTTTTTTTTTTTTGCAGCACAAACGAGCACAAATTGTGAGCAAACGAAAATAACATATTCGTGCGTGAATAAATATCTGATGTTCATTTCCACGGATATCTGATGTTCATTTCCACGGCACAAACCAGCACAAATCTAACCAAATATTTTGGTTATATATAAACAAAAAAAACAAATAAAGTGTTTATTTAACTGCACAAATCAGCACAAACGAATATGACACCTGTTTTGTGCGATTTAGAAGAAATAATGGGGCCGAGAGTGACGTCGCGGCTCCCGAAGTGTTTTGATAAGGTAATAAACAATAAAAATAGATAGAATGTTTTTTTTTAACAGCACAAAACAGCACAAATCCAGCACAAAAGAATGACATCAGTTTTGTGCGATTTAGAGGAAATAATAGGGTGGAGAGTGACGTCGCGGCTCCCGAAGTGTTTTGATTAGGCAATATCCTGCATAAATCCTGCAATATCCTGCATAAATAAGTAAATAGGTAAATACGCAAATAAATAAATAAATAAATACGCAAATAAGTAATTAAATGAGTAAATAAATGAATACACAAATAAATAAATACATACGCAAATAAATAAATGAGTAAATAAATGCACAAATAAATAAATACATATGCAAATAAATAAATAAATGAGTAAATAAATAAAATAAATGCACAAATAAATAAATACATATGCAAATAAATAAATGAGTAAATAAATAAATAAATGCATAAATAAATAAATACATATGCAAATAAATAAATAAATGAGTAAATAAATAAAATAAATACTCAAATAAATAAATAAACTTCCTGCATAAATAAATATATAAATAATTAATAATGTGGGGAGATAAATAAATCAATTACAAGAATGTTATTGTTGTGTCGGTTTTCCAGAGTTTTTGTCATGTTAAAAAGGTCCATGCATGTCGTGTGTGAGAAATGGAGTGAAAGAGAGTAATGACGCTTGTTTCTGTATTTATTTATTTATTAATTTGGAGATAATACAAAATATGAATACAACAGAACAACATAAAAACTGCTGTGCTATATAATTTTAGCTAACCGCGCCATAAAGATGTAGATAAAATATGTGTTGAGAAAAGCATACAAAAAAAATTAAACACCAGAAAATATACTGTAGGCCTATGTTAACGGCTAAAATACAGTTAGCATATCGATTTTATTTTGACTTGTAGCTTATGGCCCTATTTTTCTGGCTACACTAGCCTATGCCTTAAAATGTAACTAGTTACACATTTAGCTACTATTTTTAAAATGACATTAGATTGTAACATTTCACTTTTTCCTAACACTGATAGATGATTAGTTGGCCGTGAAGCGTGATGACGGTTATGCTGATTTCACTCATGTACCAGTTATAGAATAGTATAACTTGCATGTGTGGGCATAGTTTAATGTCTTTACCTAAAACTTTAAACTTTTATATTATTCAAAATAAAACGGAAAGAAATAAGGAGAATAAAAATGATTTAAAGCACTCGTTTTGTGCTGAAGCCATGATCTGTCTGTTTATGTAAACGGTATCGTTGCATAACTTTCATTGATAAAACCTGTAAAAGCGAAACTGTACATATTATTATCACTATAAAACATATATTACTGCCTTAAGTCAGTAACTTAAAATAAAATATGTCCACCTATATACAGTAAGTAACCCAAACAGTATTATGTCTTCACAAAAAAAATAAATAAATTATCCTGACGAGGTTCGAACTCGGGCTGGCGGCGTCATAATACCGGTGCGTCTGGATCAAGAAATGTTTTACACAGTCATCTGCAACACTTTTGACTACAGTATTACCTAAATAAATAAATAAAAATGCGGAGTTGCGGCAAAATAATGAATAAAATAATGGATAAAAAGAGTGAGACTATGATCAAATAAATGAAAAAAGTGCGACTGCTGTGGATGCAAGCAGCTACGGACACAGGCCCTTGCGGCTAAAAAACGGACCGGCCCACCGGGAAATTCTCCCGGTCCTCCCGATTAGCCAAACCGGGCCTGTTCTCCAAAATAAATAAATAAAGAAACCCAGCCGCTGGAGGCATCGAGGGAGCTGAATCGAGCGCTCTTGTATACTGTCCATGCACCCATGGCAACTAGTGTAAGTCAAGGGAAAAGCGGTTGTTCCTTGCGCCACCTGGTGGCTATGCGTAAAGCACAGAAATGTTTTTTTTTAGAAAATGAAAATGTGGCTTTTACGACCGCAGTAAACCGCGTGACTACGAATCACAAACCGCAGTACTGCGCATGAAGAAACGCGCGTTCTTAGTAGCCATATCTGTACAGAGCAATCTATTCAGACAAGAGTTTGATGGTTTCTGCTCTATGCACTGCTACTACACGATTAATGGATGGATTTGTACTTAAAGGATGGTATTTGTGGTGAATTGATGGATGTATGGATTTTTAGAGAGATTTTTTTTAAGAGATTGTTTTATTTATTTATTTATTTATTTATTTTTTGATAATTAAACTGAAATGTTTAATGAACTTGTGTCTGTGTTCTGAATTGATTAATATCACTTAACATAAGGTTACTAATGAGTTATCTTTATTAGAAATCAGTGGTATTTGAACAATATATATTTACTAGGCAAAATCTTCTTAATTTAAATTATTTTAGGCAATAATTTTTGTGACACTGGGAACAACTAAATCACTGTTTATAATAGCACTGAATAAATCACTTTTCCAAGTAGTGCATTTATAAATGGCCAGTAAAAAAAAAAACAAAAAAAAAACATAATTTGTCTAAAGACATTAATGCATTTGTATCCATTAGAATGCTGATTTAACAATTACTTTAATGAAACTTGTGATTACGTTTAATTCATTCTTTATTCTAAACACCAGTAGCATAAAGTAGAATGATCCACCTTTAAGCTAAAGGAGCAGCTTATTTAATATGTTAATCTAATTGGCCAACGCATTTGACCGAAAATAAAACCTTTGACCAATGAAAAACCTTTTGCCACGCCCCTACAGGAAAAAGTCGTTGACCAGTGAAAAAACTTTAGCCACGCCCCTGCCTTTTGTCACGCCTACTTTCCCAGACTGCAGTTACCCAAGAAGAGCTCCGTGCAGGACTGATTTTGCTGTCTCCAGTACAGCAGGTGGCGGTGTGCAGCTTTACTCTGCTTTCTGACTCCACACAGCCAGCAGAAGAAGAGGTGTGTGGCGTCTTTACAGTCTGCTTCGCAATCCAGTGTTTATACTGCTTTAGGTAAAGTCACGCATGTAACATGTCTTTTGGTTGAATATAACTCCCCGCATGTCCTTTGGGCCCCCGCATGTCCCTATCTGCTCTGTTCAGAGTGTTTGTGACGGATGTTTTACTGAATTCATGATGTGACGCAGTTGAGAGGAAATCTGTGACCAGGAGTCGCTGTTCAGTAAATCAAAGTTCTCCAATATATTTCATATGATCTTCAATATAAACATGTCTGCTGAATCCCAGCTTTTAAAACATGCCTTACAGCACCGCTCGACGCGGATCGCTTGATCAGTGTCTGCGCGTTCACGATCGCGTGCATGAGAGCGTTCCCGAGTGAATATTTCTCTGAACAGCGCCCCCTGGTCACTGTTTTCAGCACAACACCGCCCTTCAAAAACGAAAGTGAAAGTACTTATAACTATAGTTGTTGTGTCGCCATTTTAAACAGACAGAATCCATCAATTGCCAACACAGCTTTATATCTTTAATGTCCTGACAAAATGTGTAAGGTTTATGTGAATCTGCATGCATGATTATATTTGAATCCTAATCAAACAGATGTTGGTGGTGATTCTTCATTAGTTTACTCGAGATGAGCTTCTGGATATGAGTGTCTCAGCTGCTGATCTATTTCTGCATTCAGCTGAATAATGAAGGCTGATCAATGACTGGAGATCTGTGATTGTTCATCAGTTTCTTCTAGAGTTTCTGCTGGAGATCAAACTCTTCAGATGTATCATGGAGGACACACACACTTCTGGAGTTCTGGATTTGTTTACAGGATGCAGGTATTAGGCCTACACTCCAAGTGTGGTGGAAAGCAGGGCTGGACTGCATCAAAAAATCCACCCTGGCATTTTGGGCCAGAGTGGCCCACTACATGCAATCGAAATGCCACCCATCTGTGCATGTCCAATATGTTTATCAACTCCTATTTTATAAAAACACAAAAGCCATATAAAATGAGTAAATAAATACAGACATTAATCTCAATTTAATTTCTGTATACTGTCCTAAAAGATTTTTGTTGGGTTCTAAAAAATACATTATTCATTCATTCATTTATTTTCCTTCTGCCTAGTCCCTTATTTATCAGAAATTGTCACAGCGGAATGAACCACCAACTATTCCAGCATATGTTTTACGCAGCAGATGCCCTTCCAGCCACAACCCAGTATCGGAAAACACCCATACACACTCATTCACACACACACACGCACACAAACACACACTCATACACTACAGCCAATTTAGCTTATTCAATACACTATTCACTCAGCCTATATTAAATAATAAACAACAAAAACCAGCTGTCGCATGGGTAAATCTTCAAAGGGAACAGTGTACTTTATAACCTCATTCACCTCATCCTGCTTGCTGTCTTAACATTGAAAACACAATATAAGGAAAATTTATTTCTTTTTGATATTATGATTATGATATTGCATATTACATTTTGTGGATGTGTGTAAACATAACATTCTGTCGTGCATTTAGTTATTGCCCAGCAGGTACACAACATCATAAGACGTTAATATTAGGTTAAATTTAGATTGTGATGTCAGGTGACCAAAATTCATTGTCTAGCCAGCGTCTAAGGACAACATTGTTTTAATGTTCATTATTGAAGTCAAATGACGTTGATTTTAGGTTGTGTTAGAAACTGACATCATATTGTCCAACATCATATTGACATCAAATATTGACATTTATTCGTCAGGTATGGCAACTAAAATCCAACGTCTGATGGACATCATAGTAGTAACATCCACACAACGTCAAGCTTGAACATCATTAGACATTGATATTTGGTTGATTTTAGGTTGGACGTTGGACATTGATGCCAGCCTGACGCTGGGTTCTGATGTCAACCCCATTTTCATTTCCAAACAAAATGCAATTTCCCTACAACACTGGGGTACGTACGTTGATGTCAATGTTAATGTCTTGTGCCTGCTGGGTGTTTAAGGCCATTTTAGTCTTCATACAGTAAACATCCATCATCTTCTCATCAGTGACATTGATCTAAACAGTCTCTGGGTCAATGCGTATAAAGATTTTGGGCATCTTCTTAGACACTTTTAATGCTTCCAAACAGTCTGCTGCAATTAAAAATCGCCCATGTCTTGCGGTAGTTCATTATGAGGCGATTTACCTTCTATGTGTGATTTGATTAGACAGGAATCCCAGGACTGATTTTTATAATCCCCATATACAAGAAAAAATACAGTAGTGACTGCAGGTTGAAGGAAAGTAGTGGAGTAAAAGTACCGATACAGCACTAAAAATGTACTCAAGGGAAAGTAAAAGTACACATTTATAAAACTACTTAGTAAATTACAATTCCTGAGAAAAACTACTCAATTACAGTAATTTGACTATTTGTAATTTGTTACTTTACACCATTGCCTACACTTGAGATTTCCTATGATTATTTTTTACAAGATATTATATTTACTCTCTGTTAGTTGTGTTTTTAATCTGTCAGAATATTTAACACACACAGCCAGAAAGTTTTTGTACAATCATTATGAAAAGTATCATAAAGTGCTGTTTAAAGAGTGTTTTAAATGCTGAAATGTTGAATAATATCTGGTTTGTTGACTCCAGTGTGTGCAGTGCTGAACTTGAATCTTCTCTGTTTTAGTTCAGTTCATCAGAAGAGAGCAGAAGCAGAGCCCAGCTGTGTGTCTATGAAGAGTGACCGGTCTATGAATCACCCAATATTTTTTAAGAGTGAAAACACACGACCTGCTGTCAGGTAGATCATCTCTTTCATATCTGCAACTGATGAGTATTTTTATAATCAATTAATCAAGTAATTAGTGTTGTGGATCTGTTGGGTTTAAAATGTTAGATGTTGTATCTGAGCTCTGCAGGATAGTGGTTGAAGATCTCTGGTTAAGACTTTAGGCCACAATTGATGGTATTAACAAATCAATCAGCGGTTTATGTGGATTGATGATAACAGCCTTCTGAGCCTACTAGTAGGTGCAGAAGGCCCCTACTGGCCCATATCTATCACCCAATAACCACTGATAACGCCCATTCAATCGAGTGAAACATTCGAATCGCATACAAATAAATAAATAAAGAAATTATTATAAAAAATATTTAAATGAAAGAAAATAGCATCAAAACTATCAACATTACCACATTACACACTACAGCAACTGAACAGGTAATCTAGGATCGTTTGTCCTCATTTTTGTCTTTTAGTGAGCTTCCAGCATAATTGTAAATAAATGATATCAAACGACTAGTGTTACATTTAATAAATGACAAACACTGTTAAATGTTTATAGCATTTTGAGCAGTAGACGTGATCAGTGTGTGGTGATTAAAGTGCTTCACAATAGAGCTATGAGAGTCATTTGAAGACTGAAGCCGGTTCTTGCTGATCTGGGACAGTTTCTGCATTATTATAGTTTGATTCTGGAGTAAATCTGTGTATTGTGTCTCAGCTGGTTCAGAGAAAACACACATGACTTTACTAGAGGATCTTTACACTCGTACTCATTGATTCTTTGTGTTGTTGTTGTTTCTGCGGTGTGGATAGAGATGATCAGACTGGAGACCTGCAGCAGGATTCACTCCAACCAGAACATGATGAACTCCAGAGAGTCAAAGACCAGCACAAAACCAGCATGAAGAACAAGTATGAGAGATTATTTGAGGGAATCAACCATCGAGAGACTCAAACCCTTCTGAACAGGATCTACACACAGCTCTACATCATAGAAGGAGAGAGTGAAGGAGTGAATGAAGAACATGAGGTTTTACAGATGGAGAAAAGAGCCAGAACAGAACCCTCACAACACACTCCAGTCTACTGCAATGACATCTTTAAAGCCTCAGCTGGAGCAGGACATGAGGAGAAGATCAAGAAGGAGAAAGCCCAGATCAAGACTGTTCTCACTAAAGGCATCGCTGGAATCGGAAAAACCGTCTCTGTGCAGAAGTTCATTTTTGACTGGGCCGAGGGAGAAGCCAATCACGATGTAGATTTCATGTTTGTGCTTCCATTTCGAGAGCTGAACTTGATCCGAGATCATCAGTACAGTCTTCACAGACTTCTGCTGGACTTTCATCCTGAACTTGAAGATCTGGAGCCCAAGATTTATGAGCAGTGTAGAGTTGTGTTCATCTTTGATGGTCTGGATGAAAGCAGAATCACACTGAACTTTTCATATCAGGAGAAAGTTTGTGCTGTGACTGAATCTTCATCAGTGGCTGTGTTGATGTCCAATCTCATAAAAGGAGATCTGCTTCCCTCTGCTCTCGTCTGGATCACCTCCAGACCAGCAGCAGCCCATCAGATCCCCTCCAAATACATCAGCTCTCTGACAGAAATTCAGGGATTCACTGAGCCTCAGAAGGAGGAATATTTCAGGAAGAGAATCAGCGTCGAGCATCAAGCCAGCAGAATCATCTCCCACATCAGAAGAGCAAGAAGCCTCCAGATCATGTGCCACATACCCGTCTTCTGCTGGATCTCCTCCACTGTGCTTCAGAAGCTCCTGGAAGAAGATCTGAGTGCAGAAATCCCTCAAACTCTGACTGAGATGTACATCCACTTTCTGCTGATTCAGATCAACATGAGGAATCAGAAGTATGAAGAGAGAGATCCAGAGAAACTCCTGAAGTCCAACAGAAGAGTGATCCTCAAACTTGCTGAAGTGGCTTTCAGACAGCTGATGAAGGGCAATGTGATGTTCTATAAGGAGGACCTGATTGAGAGCGGCATAAACGTCACTGACGCCTTAGTGTATTCTGGGATCTGTACTGAGATCTTCAAGGAGGAATCTGTGATTCATCAGAGGAAAGTCTACAGCTTCATCCATCTCAGCTTTCAGGAGTTTCTAGCTGCTTTCTTTGTGTTTTACTGCCATTTAACAAAGAAGAGAGAACCGCTGGAGTTGATTTATAAGAGAGAATATTCAGATGATAAAGATGAGTGGTTGGATGGTAATGAATCTGATTATTCATATAATCAATATTTACAGGTCAGGTCTGAGAAGTCTCTGTATGATCTGCTCAGATCAGCAGTAGATAAAGCTGTCAGGAGTAGTAATGGTCATCTGGATCTGTTCCTGCGGTTCCTGCTTGGCGTCTCACTGGAGTCTAATCAGAGACTCCTCCAGGATCTACTGACACACACAGAGGAGAGCTCAGAGAGCATCAGAGAAATCACACAGTACATTAAAGACAAGATCAAGACAGATGACCGTCTCTCAGCTGAAAGATCCATCAATCTGTTCCTCTGTCTGCTGGAGGTGAAAGATCAGACTCTGGCCAGAGAGATTCAGGAGTTTGTGAAATCAAACAAACACTTAGAGGAGAAACTCTCTTCTGCTCACTGCTCAACAATCTCCTACATGATTGAGATGTCAGAGGAGCCGCTGGATGAGTTTGAGCTGCAGAAATTCAACACATCAGATGAGGGAAGACGGAGACTGATACCAGCTGTGAGAAACTGCAGAAGAGCTCTGTGAGTATTCATTCATTCATTCATTCATTCATTCATTCATTCATTCATTCATTCATTCATTCATTCATTCATTCATTCATTCATCACAGAAGACACACATCAGTCTGCACTGAAGACTCAGAGGAGTTTTGTAAATTACTGCCCTGCTTTAACATATTCATAGAAACACTGTTTATTTCTCATGTCAATATTGAAGCAGTACGACAGAAGAAATTAAAAGCACTCAATACAATAAACAGTAGAAGCTCAGCTGTGTGTTTGTTTTACATGTTTATGCTTGAATGACAAAGTGAGACATC
The DNA here is from genome assembly GCA_903798195.1 of Danio kyathit. Lineage (NCBI taxonomy): Eukaryota > Metazoa > Chordata > Actinopteri > Cypriniformes > Danionidae > Danio > Danio kyathit. The sequence goes on from CAIGQS010000004.1 coordinate 1,356,722, forward strand.
TCATGTGAACTACATTTTTTTTTTCTTCATTCTTGTTTTGTTTTCTTTGATAGACTTATGATGGTAATAGATTTTTTTAACATTACAAACTGATTGTATATCTTTATTATTATTTTTGTTTTAGTATCAGTTATTACATTTACATTTAGTCATTTAGCAGATGTGTTTGTCCAATTCAACAAAAAGAGGCAAAACACACAAGAAGTGCTTGTTATACAAAGTAACTTATTTGTGCTCGTTTATTTACAAGGGTTAAGGTGCTCTCGGAAGAGATGGGTTTTTAGTTGTCATTTGAAGGATATCAGTGAATCCACAGTCCATGTGGGAACATTGAATGAAAAGGTTTTGGAAAGTGACTTATAGCCTCTCTGCGACCATACCACAAGGAGGTGCAGGGATGGGCAAAAATACATTGAAATGTATTTTAAAATAAAATACAATATACCTCAGTTTTATGTGTATTTTATGTGTAATAAACTACAAAATGCAGCAGCCACAACAAGCATCAAAATAAAATATTGTATTTTAAATGTACTACAAAATACTTTTACTAGGGGGAGCATGCCATTTATTCACAGACCTTCTATCAATAGGCCTATTTGATCACTTCCTTCACCATTAAACTGACTTAGTGAAGTAAACAATGTTTGACAGCAACAGCGTTTCTCTGAGCATGTTTAAATCAGCTTCTCTGCCACCTCATTCACTTCTACACAGCAAAATCCTCAGAGTAAAATTTACTCAGTTCAGAGAACATTTGGTCCCTCTCTAAATTGAGTAAAATTTACTCAGCAGCAGAGTTAAAGATAATGAGACAATGATGGGGTTAATTAAGTGATGATTGAGCACTGATGATGAACACCTGCTGTTAATAAGCAGAAACAGAAGAGAAGCAGCAGCAGCAGCTTTGCTCATTGATTACCTGATTGATTATATTTCTGTCAGATGTTCACAAAAGTCCATATGAGATTTATTGAGAATTAACTGTTTTAGGTATTTACATTTTACAAAAAAAACAACATGTTTTATTCCCCGATGTCACCATCATGGAGAAAAGTGGTAGATTTACTTGGGCTCTTTGACTCGATTTTTGATGTTGACTTTTCTTAGCTTGCTATGACAAGTTTAAAGCGAGCCATTGTGATCAGGTTGACTGATCTTGTATTGATTTTTACTCTTGATAAGAGTTACTGTATAAGAGATTATGTTTGACTTTGTAAATCACGTTTAAATGATGGTTTATCATGTAAGATAAACAATTGAGTGTTTTTCAAGTGAATGGACCTCAGCTGTGGTTTTATACATTTTTAAAACACATTGAGCATCTGAATTACTTTAGAGACACAAACATCAATAATCAGCGTCTCTATCTCAACAGTGGTTAGAGATTTTGTATTTTTTTGGCTGCAGTGTCTGCTAACATTCATCCATAGTTCCCAGCATGCACTGTAGGGAAAAAAAAACTCACCATAGTTGAGAAGCATACGCTGATTCTTTATGTCTGTGTGTTTTGAGTGTTTCAGATGCTCAATGTGTTTTATGAGCTGATAAAAGTATTGCTGAGTTCCATTTTCTTGATACAGTGCTACTTTTGTGATAAAACACTATTCAGACTTAATAGATCAAAACCAATTTTGCTGATTTGACCAGTGACTAAATCACCACAGAATCAATTATCCAGAGCACAATTGCTCTCTTTACTCAATATTTGCCACAATACACTATCTGGCAAACAAAGAGAAACTAACATTAGAAATCGAGTCAGAGTCCAAGTAAAGCAGCTACTGTTCTCCTCAATGGTGACAGCTTAAAACACAAAAAGTGGTGTTTTTATTGTTATTGTAAAAAATGACTTAGTTCTTAATAATATCACTATATGGAATTTTGTAGAGTGTGGCAGAAGTAAGGCCAAACAGATTGTTAATAAGTAAAGCTGCTGTTTGTGGAGTTGCTTAATGATGCTCTGCTGAGATTTTGAGAGATTTGATATGTTTTATTTCAGTTTCATCTACGACTGTGGCTGAAGTCAGTTGTAGTTTTATGTTTCGCTTCTCTGTTTCTACTTGTTAACAGCAGGTGTTCATCATCAGTGCTCAATCATCACTTAATTAACCCCTTTATTGTCTCATTATCTTTAACTCTGCTGCTGAGTAAATTTTACTCAATTTAGAGAGGGACCAAATGTTCTCTGAACTGAGTAAATTTTACTCTGAGGATTTTGCTGTGTACTGTACATGAGGAGGTATTCATAAACCTTTGTTTCTCTTTCATTTTAGTATAAATTTTGTACAAATTTCATACAGAAAGTCCTGTCTTGAAGATTATCTCTTTAATCATTGTAAAAACCATATAATGCAGATAATGAGTTGGAACATAGTACTACAGTATATCTCATCATTGTATTTTCATTCATTGCATGGCCAGTAAAATTGACACCATTTCTTGATGTATGTAAGTTTTGACTCTTCTAAAGCATAAAAATACCATAATATGTGTGCAGATATTTAGGAAACACCCTAAGTGAACATACTTGTTTAACTGAAAAACAATGCTGAAGTCAGATATTCTGCTTAGAAAATGTTTTTTTCCATGCCGGAACGCTGTCTTTGTTTAGGTAAATTTAACCTGCTCAATGCCAGTTTAGCCAATTATAATTCAGCACTCCGGGTTGCCTTGTTGGAAAACAGCACATTTCATTCATTCATTCATTCAGAAATACTCTGAAAGCATGCGTCTGTGACCGAAATGCGACAGTGTCAGTGGACAGTATCAGATGTCAAAATGAGACAGATTCGGTTCCACATGAGGTTATTAATTAGCAAATACATAAATATTACGAACGTGAGCAGGTTACATTGTAACCGCGTGTCCTAACAACACACTGTGACAAGATAGGCAGTGATGAGCTATTTGGCTGTATGCACCAGACGTAACATGACAGAAATTTGAATACAGCCATTCAGAAGCACAGAATATGCACTCACTCACGAAATGGTAAGGTTTAGAATCTATTTAATACACATTAGCCCTCTTTAACATTATTAAATGTAGATGCTGAATCACTGATATGTGTTTAGTTCTAAAGTTCAATTTCAAACGGTTTATTGTATTTTCAAGATCTGAGGGGAATTATCTGCTGCTGCTTTCAGTATATGGCAATAAATGTCATGTGAAATGCATGCAAACTCACATTGTTAGCATTTAGCACTGAATAAATCACACGAGGTTTACCTGAGGTGATCTGTCAGAGGTTTCTGTTGTTCAGCTGTGAGAAATAGAAGCCATTTCTAATATATCAATTCGAGGTGTTGGTTAGGACCAAAACTCCTTTTAATATGGAAAATATTCCCTCCATCGTGTGTCGTTGCTTTTATCTAGAACACCGTTTAAATCACTCGCTCCTGGCATACCGCCGTGCGTTTATTATGATCCAGGAGTGCAATACCTAGTTCAACTACTGAGGGTCAAATTTTAAAAAGGTGATATATGAAGATGTTATTTTTATTAAATTTAAGTTTTAATTAATATAAAAAAAAGAAGTATATATTTTTTGCAATTGAAATCTTCAATACTTAATGCAAAAACATCATTTCTGAAAACTGCTAACATTTACAGTATTAGTAATTTCCATAAATCATTTTTTGCAAGTGTACTCTTCAATTCACAACATAAATCATGATATCTCTAAACACAAAAAAAAAATAGTTATCGGTTTTTGCAAATAAACACTTTATACAGTGCATGCGTAAAGTATTCATATCACTTCACTTTTTCCACATTTTCATTTTCACATTCGGTTTTCACTGATCATTCTTGAGATGTTTCAGGAGCTTAATTGGAGTTCTGGATGAAATAAAAGATAGAGTTGTGTGTCACTGGCATAGCAATGAAAAGAGAAACCATGCAATTGGATGATGTTTCCCAGTGATGTGTTGTAAATAGAAAATTGTAGGGTACCTAGTACAGATCCGTGATGAGCTTTGGATACCTCTCCTCTCCTGGCAACACCGAATGATCTGCCAGTAAGGTAAAACTCCAACCAGCACAACAGGGTTCCAGTGATGCTCATTGAGGTGAGGTTGGACAGTGGAATCTGGTAATTCTCTGTATAAAAAGCAGCAGACAGGTCCAGTAAAAGCAGAATGGATGATTTAGACCCTGCTTTGGCAATACGCAGGGCTTTAGTGACAGAGTAGTGCAGTCTCAGTGGAATGTCCGCATTTGAAGCCTGATTGGTTTGCATCCAGCGGGTTATTTTGAGATAAAAATGTGGAAATTTGATTAAAAATCACTCTTTCCAGTGTTTTGCCAATGAAGGAAGGAGAGAGACTGGTTTGAAATTTTCAACCAATGAGGTGTTGAGTGATGTTTTTTGAGCAGTGGGGTTACACAGACCTGCTTAAAAGTGGTTGGGAATGTGCCAGTGTGGAGTGAAGTGTTAATGATGTGTATTAGGGCCAGCACTATAGCCGGGGGAATGTCCTGTAGGATGTCTGAGGGGATTGGGTCCAGGGGGCTGGTTGTGGGATGGGCGAAGAGGAAAAGTTTGGATACGTCTTTCTCCATAAGAAGAGAGAAGGAGGAGAGCGAATTATCAGCAGAGGGTGTTGTTTGATGGAGATTTGGGATGGATGTGTCAGGAAACAGATTGCTAAATTGACATTTTTGTGTGTAAAAAAATGAGGCACAATCATAAGCTGATAAGGAGGTGGTGGAGGAGGACAGAACAGAGATTGAAGATAAGGTCAAGTTGATTCACTGATTTATATGTGTTTGTGGTGGAAAGCTGGTTGAGGTTGAATGATGTCATGAGCGAATGGAAGTCTGTAGCATAAGGTTTGTTCAAATGAATGTTGAAGCCACCTAATACTAAAAGCAGGCCGACATCCTTAGAGAAGGAGGACAGCAGCCCATCTAATTCTTCAGTAAATGAACCAGGAGGAACTGACCAGGAGAACGGTCAATGACCAGGATGTGAAATTTAGCCAGATAAGTGATGGAGACTGCATGGTTTTCAAAAGAGCAATTATTGATAAAGTCAGAATAATTTGAGTATTTCCAATCATTAGAAATTAGAAAACCAGTGAGAGAGAGAAGGGCCTTTTAGGCCATTAAAAAATCAACACAAATAGAAATTCAAGTTCAAATTTGGCTCAAAAATTTCCAGTCAGTGCTTGCACCTATAGTGCTATACGGGAGTGAAGTGTGGGGTCCTGTCCTCAGTCATGAGTTTGATAAATGGGATAAATTGAAAGCCTACATGCAGAGTTCTGTAGGAGCATCCTCAGGGTACAGAAGAGCACACCCAGCAATGCATGCAGGGCAGAATTAGGCTAGTATCCTCTACTCATGCGCATTAGGAAATGAGCTGTCAAATTTTGGAAACACATAAAAATGAGTGACCCCAACTCTTATCATTATAAAGCCCTCAAAAACCAAGAAATGGACATTGAAAAAAGCCCCCTGATTCAGATGGTCCTGAAGCTGCAAACACAAAGCAACACAATGAATATGACTAACAGCAGGCAGCATCAGAACACAGACACGCTCATGCACAGAATTAAGCCCAATCAGATGATAAATGCACGAAAAGAAGAGTATCTGACTTACTAGAACGAAGCAGCCGGAAAACAAAGTAAACTTCAATGTTATTTAGACCTAAATAGAGATTATACCACAGCAACATATCTGAGCGCAGTAAAGGACAGTAAAAAGAACAACAATGACCAAATACAGGCTGAGTGCTCACAGTCTGACTGTAGAGACGGGCCGATACAGACAGAACTGGCAACCCAGAGAGAGCCGCATCTGCCCACACTGTGCCCAGGCAGAGGTGGAGACCTTTTTCAATAATAAATATTTTCTATAATACCAAGTCAAAATAAGAATCTCTTTTTGGCCTCCCTATGCCCGTTCCAGCATCCACTATGAATAATTAATAAAAATAAATGAATAAAGCTATCTACACACAAACCATTGCACAGAAATAAAAATCATTCAAGGCATACTTCAATTAAATAAGCAAGTATATATTAAAAAAGTGTGTACTTTATTTACAAATTAGCCCATATAGTCTACAGTGTGTGTGTGTTATAATTACTATGTGTGTGACATTATACATAATATACAAATATTTCTGGCTGACGATTTAAAATTGGAGACAAAGCACCGTGTTACCTTGCAAGCACACTGACGATTTTGTTTAGATTTAGCCACAATTTACACATTACTGTCTGGCTAGAATTGAACAAATATATGACAAAACACTTTTACTGATAAAAAACTAAAAAACATTATTTTATATACGTGTGTGTGTGTGTGTGTGTGTGTGTGTGTGTGTGTAGTAAAACTAAAGTGTAGCAAACTTATAAAGTTATCCAAAAGTGCATAATCATAAGTTTGAAGTTAAATAAACAAAAATCTTGCATAAAATTTGAAATTGTATTGTTATTAATACACAGCTTTAAAAAAAGTGTAAGAGCAGGGTTTATGGACCAAGTGGAGGTTTTTGCCTTAGTTTTCTTCCTCCATCCTTGTTGGGAGCAAGTTGCAAGGACCTGGTGATACACTTCCTTTTCAGTGTAGCTTGCTGTGTGCATTTGTCCTTAGTTTTGTGAGAGTGAGCGCATTCACTGCGGCCAGCCGCAGGCTAAACATCAAGTCATAAGTCGTTGCACATGTAAAAGTGCAACGATGCTTATGTTATCAAACGCATTCATACATCTCTAATAAAGTGTTAGTTGATTTGTTTTTAAGTCCAAGCAAACATGGCAGGCGAGCAGACACAGACACACACCTACACCAATACACACACACAAAATATAAAAGCTAACACAAAATCTGCCTATTCCCCCTTCTATCAAACAGCTTATAGCCTACTAGTATTTCGGCTAGCAAATAGTTCAGTTTTGTTTGTTTTGCCAAAATTTCATTTTAATTTATAAAGTTGATTAAGAAAAACGTTTGGAGCCTGTAATAAAGTTTACGGCCACCTGGCCGCCAGGAAGAAGAAGGCGGAGAACCGACGAACTTTTAAATATTTATTAGTAAAAGGGACGGCAGCTCCTCACGGAGACTGCCGTCTAAACCAAAATAAACTAACTGAAAGCAAAAGTAAAACAATATGTCCGGGCCCGGTCCTCTCTCTCTCTCCTCTGCCATCGTTCCTCCTCTTATAGTCCAGAGCTCCTTCCGTGGGATTGGAGGCAGGTGCGCGCCACAGGTGTTTCTCATCTGTGGCGGGCCTCGTTTCGCTCCCACGGCTCTCGGCCACGCCCCCTCGCCACATACCCCCATCTCCCATCACAGGCCAGGGGCACCCCGTGGCTGTGCATACTCCGGGGGGGGTTTGGCGCCACAGCACCCGCGAGACCTATATGAGACGGGCCGAGAGAAAAGGAGATGGAGAAAAAAGGAGGAAAGACAGAGTAGACAGAGAGGGGAGAGAGGAGAAAAAAAAAAAAAAAAAATTGGGGTTCGGTTCTCCAGACACGCTGCCACTCGGTCCTCAACCAGCCGAGAGATGCAACAACGTGTTGGGAGCCCTGTGGAGGAATCTATCCACCCGTCCTTCTTCAGGTGTCCGGTGGCGGTTCTCCTGGCTGGCTGGCGGCATTTCTGGTCTCCTGCTCCGCTCCCGCTTCGGTGGAGGACGCAGGCTTCGGCATCATGGCGGATCACGGCGACTCCCCCCGGGCTCTCTGGGATGGCTCCCTTCAGCTCTTTCCCATCCGGTGGGGAGCCCCGCGTCCCCTGCTCCTCCCCATGCTGGGAGACGGTAGCAGGCAGATCTTTCCTCGCCAGCCTCAGGCCGCCCCGGCACTCTGGCAGACGAACGGGTTTCTCCCCACTCGGGTTAACTCCCGAACACTCGCCCTCCCTCTCAGCGGCGAGGGCAACTGGACAACGTGTCCCTCCTTCTCCCGGGTTTCGGCACCACTGTAATAAAGTTTACGGCCACCTGGCCGCCAGGAAGAAGGAGGCGAAGAACCGACGAACTTTTAAATATTTATTAGTAAAAGGGACGGCAGCTCCTCACGGAGACTGCCGTCTAAACCAAAACAAACAGAACTGAAAGCAAAAGTAAAACAATATGTCCGGGCCCGGTCCTCTCTCTCGCTCCTCTGCCATCGTTCCTCCTCTTATAGTCCAGAGCTCCTTCCGTGGGATTGGAGGCAGGTGCGCGCCACAGGTGTTTCTCATCTGTGGCGGGCCTCGTTTCGCTCCCACGGCTCTCGGCCACGCCCCCTCGCCACAGAGCCATTTTTTGTTGGTTAAATATAAGTTTTTGTAAGTTTTAAGTACTGTAGCTTGACAACCAAGCAGCAGAAAGTGAGCTCAGCACAAGCTGTTTGATCAGTTCTGCCTTCTCAAATCATATTTTGAGACCTGCCTAACATACGATGTAAAGATGTACTTTTTAGCATGTCGGCGACAATGGTGTAGTGGTGAGTGCGTTGACACCATAGACTGTAAAAGATATTGACGTAGTATCCGTGACGTCACCCATAGGTTTCTGAACACTGCAAAAGAAGTTACAAGTAGGCTCGGCCAACTGTCGCCATTTTGTCTGCGCATCATCGGACCAATCGCGGGATACCAAACAAGGGCAAAGAGGCAGAGAGTGAGCGGAGCTACAGACATGCTGGATTCTCTGCATTTTGCTTAGACCTGGCTTAGACAAACTTTTTACTTTGGGAGAACGCGTAATACTTCATAACCCAAGACTCATTTGTGTTCTGACCACAAGTGCTTGGTTGTACACTATATCAATAAAGTGTTTAGACTTTTAAAAACACTGTTGTAATACATTGAGCCACTAAACATTGTTCTTATGACGTTTTCTACAGGAGGAAAACGCAAATTACTTCCAAATACTTCAGATATAGTCTGTGTTAGTAAATGTAAGGCTGTTTATAAAATCCAGGCATAACACTGTATGACAATGCTTCAGATGACTTCAGTTTTATAGCCTAGCTAATCAATCTGTCAGATTCTGGAGTGCATTACAGGTCTAAAAAGAATTATAAATGATAAATGATCTTAAATAAAGCAAATACATTTATAGAGATGGCATATAAGTATATAATTTCACTCACCTGGGAAATGGAGGCAACTTGAACGGTTTGTAAGCACAATTAAGTGCACACAGCGTGCTATAGTATCTGATAATTGCAGGAAATAATTCCAAAAGGCAAATGACCAAAACATTAACCAAAACAAAAATACGATGTATATGCCGAGCTCAGCGGCTAATTAGCCAGAATCAGCTTAGGTGACGAGACAGCTAGCAGCTAGACCTAGCTGGCACTCAAGTGGCCACGCCCTTATTATGCAGACTTAATATAACTTAATAAAAAGGAAATGGATGAGTTCTAAAAAAATTCACCCCCTCACAGATGTCATGAAGGGTAATCATAGCTATATGCACCAAAGCCATCTTTTGTACCAGGCTGTAAACATGTTTTTATCAGCTGTAAAAATGGCCAATTAACCAATGCAGTCAGAAAAATCTTGGATTTCCTGGAGCCAGCCCCCCAAGGCGAGTCGATGAATTGCAGTTTTAGTTACTTCCGTATTGGCTTCCCGAGGGAGAGCGGGAGGTTGCTGCTTTGTCGACACATGGCTCTCTGGTGTTCACGGCGACCCAAGTTCGATTTCCACCTGGAGGTCCTATGCCGATCCTTCCCCTTTCTCTGCTCCCCATGCTTTCCTGTCTATACTCTCTACTGTCCTATCCATTAAAGGTAACACCCCCCCCCCCCCCCCCAAATAATTATTAAAAAAAGATATACTTCAAGCATAACAATGCTTAAATGTTTAATCTGCGCTATAATAATAAATATGCAATGTTAGATGGGGAATATCCAAGTGGAGAGCTAAAGTGCACTCTATTTCTAACAAATATAGAAATATTTAACACATTTTTAAAACTACTCAGTAAATTACAATTCCTGAGAAAAACTACTCAATTACAGTAATTTGAGTATTTGTAATTAGTTACTTTACACCACTGGAGACCACTATAACTGCCGAATTAACCGCACAGGGCAGCGCCAGCCCAGCGCGCTAAGGGCACACCGTGATGCAGACCGAGTCCAGTTCCAACCCGAGATGAGAGAAGCTCTGCCCGGGGGAGAGCCTGCTCATACTCGGTTGACCCGAAACGCGAACAGGCCGAGGTGCCTGAGCACCAGGTCTCTGTGCATAATCAATCAGTTCAGATATCTAAAAAATAATAACAGTCAATGAATAATCAAAAATGCCGATGCACGTGCGCCAAGAGGCACAGTGCATCCTCCACACATGGAAACAGGGAAAGCCCGAAGGGGAGGACTTTTACTACCATGCTCGGCTCCCCGTCGCACACCAGAAAAATCACAGTATAAGGAGGGAGAGCGAGACATGGAGTGAGCGTCCTTCAGGTCTAGCTGCAACTAATCCCATGGACGGACGCACTGGGGGTTGTGTTTCTTCGGCATCCTGAACAGATCAAAACGCGCAGATAGGATTGGTTTAACCCTTTAACTCTCTGGATACAATGAAGGAGGGGGGGATAAACCCACTCTTCATCTTGGCTGGATACATTCATTCGCGGGGGAACACCGACCTGCACCAGGGAAAAAAACAGTTCTCCTCTCTAAGCGGAGCACGTCCAATCATATACAGTGGTGTAATGTAACTAATTACAAATACTCAAATTACTGTAATTGAGTAGTTTTTCTCAGGAATTGTAATTTAATGAGTAGTTTTAAAATTGTGTACTTTTACTTTTCCTCGAGTACATTTTTAGTGCAGTATGTGTACTTTTACTCCACTACTTCAACCTGCAGTCACTACTTTATTTTTCTTGTCCATGGGGATTAGAAAAATCAGTCCTGAGAGTCCTGTCCAATCAAATCGCACATACCGTAGAAGGTAAATCGCATCATAATGAACTACCTCAAGATGTGTGCACTTTATAATTGCAGCAAACTGGAAGTATTAAAAGTGTCCATGAAGATGTTCAAAATCTTCACACGCATTGACCCAGAGACTGTTTAGATGCATGTCACTGATGAGAAGATGACGAATGTTTACTGTATGATGACGGAAATGGCCTAAAACACCCAGCAGGCACAGGACGTCAACATAACATCTGATTGACGTTGAACCCTAACGTCATGGGGACTTTGTATTTTGTTTGGAAATGAAAATCGGGTTGATGTCAGAACTCAACGTCAGGCCAATGTCAATGTCCAACCTAAAACCAACCAATGATGTTACAGCTTGACGTTGTGTGAACGTTACCCCTATGACATCTATCAGATGTTGGATTTTGGTTGCCGTACCTGATCATATATGACGTTGGTTTAAGATGTTGGCTCGACGCTGGATTTTGGTCACTTTCTAACAACCTAAAATCAACCAAATATCAACGTCATTTGACGTCATTATTGGACATCAAAATAATGCTGTCCTTAGCTGCTGGCTTGACAATTAATTTTGGTCACCTGACATCACAACATAAATCGAACCTAATATTAATGTCTCATGATGTTGTGTGCCTTCTGGGCAATAACTAAATGCACTACAGAATGTTACGTTTACACACACATGCACAAATTGCATGTAAACATATCAGCTTTTGACAGCATAATACTCACTACTCACTACTCTTGAGTACTTTTAAAAGGGCTACTTTTTACTCATACTTTGAGTAATATTTACAGGAGATACTTTTACTCTACTCACACTACATTTTTAAGCAAGTTATGATACTTTTACTTGAGTATGATTTTTCAGTACTATTTTCCACCACTGGTGGTCTCACTGAAATTATTCAGAGGCTTCTGGGGCATATGACATTTGTAGCCGCTATCACGCCGCTCAATTGTTCATACTGTATGAGACCAATTCAGCACTGGCTTTGCGATCAAGTCCCTAGATGGGCATGGCGTGTGGAGACACACCGGGTGTATGTCACCAAGCTGTGTCTCCGCACCTTCAGCCTCTGGATGGATCTTGCCTTCTACAGGCTTGAATGCCCTTAGAACAATTGTCCAGTTATGCATTTTGACAGATGCTTCCAGTATGGGCTGGCAGGCTGTGTATCGAGCATGCAGCTGTAGGTTCGTAAACCGGACCCTCGGTTGCATTGGCATTTTAACTGCCTGGAGCTGTTGGTATTGTTGGTTAGGACGACCAGCGCAGCTGCGATTAGCGTACATCAACAAGCTGCACGCTGTTCATATCCCGTACAAGCTCTCCATGCCAGCTTACATGCTCTCAGGACCATTGTGTTTCCGGGAGAACGGAGACTCCAGCTCAGTATGTTCTAGCTGTTATGGGCATGCTTCAGAGAAGCCCAGGTCATCCAGCTGTTTCTCCTGAGCGGCCCTTCGCTGGCTGCTTTCCCTGCTCTGCACAAAGGCGCTGGCTCTCAGCTGGCCCAGGGTTACGCAATATGCGTTTTCTTTCCCCAGTGAGCCTGCTCACACAGACAATGTGCAAGGCCGAGGAGCGGGTCTCGTTCGTTGCGCCTCTCTGGCCCAACCGGACACGAGTTTCCGGACTCACACTCCTCGGGATGGCCCTCCCTGATGAATTCTCCGGAAAAAGCACTTCCTTTTTTCTGCGATGGGCACCCACTGGCACCCGTGCAGGGCTCTGGAACCTCCTTGGATGGTTTCTAGACAGAGCGCGGTGGACTTAGGTGACCTATCAGTGCGATAGTTAACACCGTCACTCAGGCTAGAGCACCCTATTAGGCATGTCTATGTTCTGTAGTGGAGTCTATTCTTTGTGTGGGAATTCTCTCTGAGAAAACCCCCGGAGGGCAACCCAGTGGCGCAGTAGGTAGTGCTGTTGCCTCACAGCAAGAACGTCGCTGGGTCGCAGGTTCGAACCTCGGCTGGGCTGGGTCAGTTGGCGTTTCTGTGTGGAGTTTGCATGTTCTCCCTGGGTTCGCGTGGGTTTCCTCCGGGTGCTCCGGTTTCCCCCACAGTCCAAAGACATGCAGTACAGGTGAATTGGGTAAGCTAAATTGTCCATAGTGTATGAGTGTGAATGTGTGTGTGGAAGTTCCCAGAGATGGGTTGCGGCTGGAAGGGCATCCGCTGCGTAAAATCGTGCTGGATAAGTTGGCGGTTCATTCCGCTGTGGCGACCCCGCAAGGGACAAAGCCGACAAGAAAATGAATGAATGAATGAAAACCCCCGGAGATGCCAGATTAGTGTTGTGTTTTCTTCCTTCAGGATAGCTGGAGCGCAGGCTGTCTCCCTCCACACTGAAGGTTTGGCGTGCGGTCATCCCCGTTCTAAACGGGGATGGAAGCGCGCTGGAAAAGCATAATCTCATCAGCCGGTTCCTCAGTGCCGCGAGATGTTTAATTTCATCCCCGCCCCCTCTCTCGCAGTCTTGGGATCTCTCTAGCCCCAGCAGTTATAATTTGGTCCGTTGAGCCACTTGATCAGTATCTATAAGTTTTCTGTCCTTAAGGCAGCTCTGCTGATCGCGATGGTATCAGGAGGGTTAGGATTCCGGTGGCATTTTCATTCAGCGAATTGTGCCAGTAATTCGGACCGACCTACTCTCACGTTTACCTGAGACCTCAGTTCACCTTGTGCCAAGGCTCCTACCGCCCCCTTTTAATATTAGGTGGTACCTGTATCTTCCCTAACCAATAACCAGCTTATCATATGTAGCACTCCCCCTTATTAGGGCTATTCCATATGCTCTATTACCATCAAGACTCCCCTCTTGGGTAGCAGGTGGTCTCCGCAGCGTCCGCCCGTTACGCTGTTGGCATGCCTGCTGGCAGCCACGATGTAGTTCCCCCACCTAGGCGGGCTCGTGTCTTCCCTCCCCGCTAACCATCTCTCATGAGTACTCCCCCTTCTCAGGGCTAGTCCATATGCTATTTGCCACCAGGTTTCCCTATTCGGGCAGCAGGTGGCCTCTGCAGCGTCCTCCCTATCGGGACTGAGCGCTTTCCCAACATACTATCGTATCTAAAATCCTAGAATTTAACTAGGTGTATTTTTCTGACTTGAAATCTGGATTTTTACGCCCATTTAGAATTTTACTCGAATACAAATACAAATACTTCCCCCCCTCAACAAATACAGATACAAATACCGGCTGCTTTGCACACCCCTAGTATGTAATAATCAAACATTTTAAAATATGCATGGGCGTCCCTGGGGAAAGAAAGTAGCATATTGTGCTCTGAAATCTCTGTACTTTTAAGCATTAATGGTGCCATCACAGAAGTGCAAGTTACCTTTTCCAAGGGCACTAACACAACCCAATATTATGACAGACCCTGGCTTTTGGACTTGTTGCTGGTAACAGTCTGGATTATCCTTTACTCTTTGGTCCGGAGCACAGACCGTCCATTTCTCCCAAAAAATAACTGAAATACTATTACAAATACAGAAGTGAAAAAAAAGTTGATTACCGAATGAGAGGAGAATCACTCGCGCCAACAGCTGATGTGATGCGCGCGACTGTTTAAAACACGTGCGCGCTCCCGTTTCCTTGCTTGAAACAACAGTGCCTGGAAACGCAACTGTTGTGATCGGTTCTCTTTCCAATAGACTAGACAAAAAGTTATGTTTATGCACTTACAGTCCTTCTGCTTTCAAGAGCTCCATATTGGTCTTTTTGTAAGCAGCACCGGTTGCTTTCGGTTTAACCATTATTTAAACAGGATATAAGATAATAACTTCCCATTTATGTGTAGTTTACTGGTTAACTGTTAACTGTTTTTTTTTAAAGAAATGTTTTGTTAAATAAAATGTATAGTATACAGCTATATTTTGCTCGTTTTGACACATTATTTAAAATTTGTGGCTAAGAAATTATTATTTATTTATTTTTAGAGTGGTTAGAGATAAATTTGGTAAATCCTTTGAGCTCTGAAAGTGATGTGAAATAAAAACTAATTGTAATACAACATTATGAAACCATGACCCATGTACTCATGCTCACTGCGCAAGCTCATACACAACATACACAAAAAGTGAAATGAATGAGGCATGTGGACATTCCACAAAATCTAAATCAAGTAATTTTAGCATGTCAAAGTCATATTTATGCGTATAAAATATATTTTCCTAACAACAAAATTGTGGCTAGTAATGTTGGAAAACTACTAGCCACACTGGCTGGTTATCAAAAAAGTTATTGTCAAGTCCTGTGTATGTATATATATATATATATATATATATATATATATATATATATATATATATATATATATATATATATATATATATATATATATATATATAATTAAAGTCAGAATTATTAGCCCCGCTTTGAATTTTTTTTCTTTTTTAAATATTTCCCAAATGATGTTTAACAGAGCAAGGACATTTTCAAAGTATGTCTGATAATATTTTTGCTTCTGGAGAAAGTCTTATTTGTTTTATTTCGGCTAGAATAAAAGTAGTTTTTAATTTTTTAAAAGCCATTTTAAGGTCAAAATTATTAGCCCCTTTCAGCTATATATTTTTTCGATAGCCTACAGAACAAACCTATATATATATATATATATATATATATATATATATATATATATATATATATATATATATATATATATATAATTTTTTTTTCCCCTAGTGTTCCTTTTTAGTCTACTGGACTCATAAGCACACACCTTTCTTATTTTCTTATTGCTTATTTTGTTGCTTGTTTTATTTTCTACACAGGCTACAGTGCTGTAATCTCACTGTTCAGTGCTGTGAGAGTTTGTCTTCAGCTCTACAATCCTCAAACTGTGTCCTGAGAGAGCTGGACCTGAGTAACAATGACCTGCAGGATTCAGGAGTGAAGCTTCTCTCTGATGGACTGAAGAGTCCAAACTGTAAACTGGAGACACTGAGGTCTGAGTTCAAACACCTGATTGATTGATTATACTTATTATTAGCATCAAATAAAATACAAAAAAATATACTGTAAATGTGATTGGTGTTCTTCTTTTTTAGATTGGCCATGTGTAAACTCACTGTTCAGTCCTGTGAGAGTTTGTCTTCAGCTCTACAATCCTCAAACTGTGTCCTGAGAGAGCTGGACCTGAGTAACAGTGACCTGCAGGTTTCAGGAGTGCAGCTTCTCTCTGATGGTCTGAAGAGTCCTGACTGTAAACTGGAGACACTGAGGTACATTTTTTAAAAAAAGTTTCTATAAAATAAATGCTGCCACAAATTACTTTTCCATTGTGAAATGCCACAAAGTATGACGAGGAGAATTAAAAAATATATATTTTTGTTTATTTAGTGTGTACATTTCATATTGTAAGGTTGAAGCCAAACATGAGAAAACCTTTACCAGATATAATATTGGTCTTATGTGTCTGTGAAATTTCTGCTCAAAATACGAATGATTTATGTTTTAATGATGAACCAAAATACTGAAATATTGGAAAAAAATGTTGCTAGCATCCAAAGGTAAAACCACTAGCCGCTTAACTTAATCACAAAGTGCAGTGATCATGACCATTGTGGATGAATAAGTAACGTTAATGTGAGCATCTCTGGTGAAGAGATATGAGGGAACACTTTTGCAAATCGAGATGTACATTTGAAACGAAAGACTAACGTTATTGGTGTTATAAAAATCGGACTCACCAGAGCACTCCGTCATGTGATCACAGATTGTAGGTAAACTGACAGCGATTAATCATAAGCATTTTATCGAACATTTTTTTTTCACACAGTTGACATTAAGAATGAACATAGAAACATTTTCTGATTTACAAGCAGCGGCTAAATGGATCTGGATTCAAATAAAAGGATTCAAAAGGCATTTATTTTCTTAAATAGCACAAATGTGAATGCATCATCTGCATCTGAATCTTCTGATTGACTCGAGTAGATGTCCACATCAGCACATTCTAAACATGTATGTGCTCATTCCACCAATTTCCTTTCTTCGTTCACACAGAGCAACATTACGGGAAATGATCTGTAATGTTACAACTTCTCTTTCCTTAAAATTGCTGGAACTAATTTACCAGTATTTTCAAAAAGGGCCAATTCACACATTACCTCTTTCTGGAAAGTTGCCAATAAATTTCTGGAAAAGTTTGCATGTATGTAAGGGACTTTCATGGTGCTTTTTTGTGCTGATTGCCAGTGTATGAAACTTTTGTTTGTGACCTTTTAATCTGCCAGTGGAAGCATGATAGCGGCAAGCACACTTCATTCCACTCATGTTTATTTGATATTTTTGTATATTTTATATTTTTATTTATTTTATAAATAATTGACCAACAAAATAAAAATTAAGAGACAAATTATATCAAATGAAATCTGTTTTGAAATCAAGTATCTTACAAACAAAAATGAAGGAAGTGGCCAAAATTGTGACCCTTCATACTTTTGCTTTCATACCACTTTTCATGCAATTAATTAGGGATGCACCGATACCATTTTTTTTCCAACCAATCCGATCTCAATACCAAAATTCTGAATATCGATCGATACCGATCCGATCCCGATACTGTGCCGTTTTTTTGTTGTTGTCCCCAAGGTTTTTTGCGTTGAGACTGATAGGTGCATCTTTTGCATGGTTTACTAATGTTTTGCCGTTGCGCGCTATGTGCTCTCGAGCAGAAAAATCGTGTTACGTCAGTCTTGTCTTTTTCTTCTTATTCTTCAATCAAATGAAAGCAGAGGCGGGGTTGGGTTTTCTTTGAGGTGACAGCAGTGTCTGTGTTGTCAAGACGACTTTGGCGAGCTTTTAATGATGGAGGAGAGACTTGTGGTCGCTGTTTCAAGTCATTCAAAGCTGTATGACTTTACAAATCTTGAATATCATAATGCAATTAAAAATTACAATTACTGACACGAACACTCGCGCACAATACGGCTTAGCTGATTCAGTCGTTTCCTAGTGACATAAAAAGAGCACCGTGCTCCTTTTTCTCTTGTCATCAATAAAGGCAGTGCGGTGTGCCTAGCGTTTTTGGAATGGAAAATCGCGTGCAGTCACAGTAACGTGCAACCACACGTGCCTACATATTTTGTCAAAGAAGCAAAATGAAAGAAGGATATTTCTGCTCACAGTTTGACACAGAATTGTTGACAAACCAGCCAGCGCTGATGCGGATCACCTCTGTGCTGCCAGAGCCGTGTCATAAACTCAATAAATAGGCTGTTGGTGATTTAGTGTTCAACTAACAAACCAACCTTTTTTCCATTTGAAAAATTACAGTTATTTATAGTTCTTATATAATATAATTTTTTAAATAGCATATTACATAGCCTAATCTACCAATCTAACAAATCTAAAGTTTTTTTTTTTTTTGCATAATGGACCTCGCACCAAACTGAGGCTTTCATTTTACAGCTTAAAAAACATGTATGCAAATAATGCAATATCATATGTAAACAACAAAATTGTTATATGCTATGTAGTAGCCAATACTTTACAAAAAGTCATCATAGAGCCTTTAGGTTCATTGTCTTTCATTACATGCAGCGCGCGCACATGAACCGCGAATGAGACAGAGGAAATAAGTCATAATCGTAATTAAAGACATAATCTTTAAACTAATGAATTCTATTAAACATGTTGACAGGGGATTTGTAATATTTAACATTAATTAATTAACATTAATTAAATGCATATTTTCCGTGGAGCGATCTATTTGAGGTAGCCTGATATTTTTATTTGATGGAAGAAAAAAAACATGATTGAACAAACAGCCTGCCGGTTCTTAAAAAGGATTCAGTCAGTGTTTTTGTTTTGTAATTTAAATTTGTCATTTAAGGGAAAGATCTAGAGCAGGATTTATTTTATTCTTTTTGTTTAGTTTATTCTGTTTTTTTATATGCTGCTGAAAACACAGCAGGTGAAGATGCTCTATTATGTTCTGTATGCTGTTTGCATTTAAAATAAATAAGTATTTTAAAATGCAATATTTAATGTGTCACACAAAATATAGGCACGTCAATTATTTTTTTTATTAATATTTTAATATTAATCTGTTAGCGGTTAACATTCGGTTAACGAGCCAAAATTAACCGAAATGAGCAGTTTTTATAGCTCTGGTGCTAAACTCAAATCATATATCTTCTTTAGTAAAAAATAACAGACCTAGGTATACATGACAGACGGCACAATCTACAACATGCTTGCTGTGAACTAGGCTACATTATTTGAGCATTCGTTGTGATATTTTCCTTTCCTTTTTAATATTAAGATTTTTCTTTGAAATCTGCAATAGGCTATTGACATCGTTGGTAAATAATCAGCCTTTTATTAAATTTATTAATTATATTAAATTAAAGCCTGATATTTTCCTGCAGGTTTGATGCAGATTAAACTAAACCGTCTGATGCCAGTTTTACTTAATAATTCCTCTCCAAATCTTGTCGTGAGTAAGACGGAGAAAGTTCAAAACAAGATCCGCATATATGCTTCAGCGGCAAAACACAAACTGGTCTGTTTAATAAAATATTAATATATAAAATGACAGTGAAATGTTCACAGTTTCAGAGTAGCCTGTATTAGGCTAAATCATTTTCTGTTAATAACAATCCATATTGCGCCCGTCAGTTTCACCTTTAATTTATTTAATAAACTATTTTGACCACAATGGGCCAGGCTTTAAAACTATTCGCAGCAATTAAAGTATTCACCTTGGAAAAATAAACTCAATCTGAAGGATGGGAGAACAAACTCATTGTAAGAATAATCTTATACGGAGCGGCGTACGTCGCCTCTGCGCATGCAGCCGGCACGTGAATGAAAGCGCTTGATGCATCGGAGACAGCGCGCAGCGCTCCGGTATCTGCAGACATTTGCAAAACAGTAGCTCAAATGGAAGAAATAAGTGCGTTGAGGATCTGTCCAATGCATTATTGAGGCTTTTCTAATTAAACATTTCAGGTAGGCCTACTTTGTGTGTGAAGAGCAGGTAATAACCATCTCCACTCCAATATTGCGAATGCGATCTGATCTAACACACACAGCAGCGCAAACATGATGAAATGAACTCCTGCTGCAGGTCAAAATGAACCCATTTAATGCAAAACTAAATGCATTTCTCCACTAATTATTTAAACTAACAGGAACAAATAGTCTTAGAGAAAGTTTTTCCTGTTGTCAAATGCGACAAGCAGACTGAATTGTGAATGAATGGAGAATGATTGACAGTCGCGGGAAGGGCTGAACTGAACATGAATTTAAACACTTTAATATTCATCTGTACTTCACATTAAACTGTAGAATGGCTTCAGAACATTTCGGATATAGTGGGCCTACATGACAAGGTTCTAGTGCCTTAAATAGGCTTCATGTATTAATTGGCTTATAAACACAGAATATAGCGCACGCGCAAGATCGAATTTGGATCGGTACCAGCTGGCCAATACCAGATCCAGCAAAAATATGCGATATCGAACCGATATCCGATCCAAGTATCGGCATCGGTGCATCCCTATAATTAATATTATAAAGTAATATTTAAACTAAATAAAAGTACGTTTTCAAAAAATCGTTACAACACTGTTGTTCTCTCTCAGTCACCATCATTGCAGTTTTGTGCAACATGACACATTTTATAGCTCTGCATACTGGAGAGTGGAGCTGTCACTCAGCCTTTTCTAACTCTTTTTGCCCTCAAAAGAAGGCAATTGAGTCTGGCTGCAGATTTGCACTTGCACCTTCAGGCTTGCACGCTCGAGGTAAGGGATTTCATTAAGATCGATTCGTTGCGACTTCTAATGTGTCACCCTTACCTAAGTGCCTTTTTTTGAAGCGTTTGTAGTTTCTGGCAACATACGGCGATGGGAGCCGCAGTTGCTATAGTTACGTAAACAGATCGTAACGAACCACGAATGCTTACAGCTCTGCAGTAATGTTGCACATCATCTGTGCCGCTTTCTTTCCATTAAGTGAGTCGAGACGTTCCCTTATCCAGTCGATCTCGACATTATGTTTGAAGGACCTATACAACTGAGCTGGGATCATGTAGAGGCTTTTGAAGCTGCACTGAAACTGTGATTTCATATGGATGCACTCCTGCACAGACGTGCTAACTTATCAACAAGTATATGTTAGTTTATGTATTAAATGGTTTTATTAAATTATTTATCTACAGTCCTGTGAGTATTTTATCTAAAACATTTTTTTGTGTGAGAATGCTTGCATTTTTAGTGTCATTTGTTCAAGGGAGCTGATTAGGTCCCTTAAATGTTTTAAGAGGAAATGGTTACTAAGGACTAAGGGAAAATACTTAATGGCAGCCTTAAGTTGATATTTTTTTCTTTTTTTTCTCCTTGCAAACCAACTTTTACTAAGGGTACCCTTAACCTTAAACTGAGGGATTTTTTGGTTAAGGACTTTCATACAAACAAGCCCTGCACTCTCCTGCCACGTCACTTGCATCGACATCTGCATTCTTATTTGCAATCATCCTGGGACCTGCTGAATAAAGAAAAGTCGTTCAAGAATCATTGCTGTAAGTCCATAATGTGTATCCGTTAGCTATAATACTACAAGTCCTTGAAATGTTTAAAATACAAACTAAAATTAAAATTTGCTTTAGCCTGGCGCCGACAAAGATGGCCGCCTCCGTGTCGTGCTCTGCAGTTGTCTTTGTGTTTTTGTTAGTTCGTCCTGTCTTCAGTCATATTCCTACAATTAGTTTCACCAGAGATGAATTGTTGGACATTCGGACGCATACACCACCAAATATTTTTCCAGACTTGGACTTATGTGATGTTTTGTTGGACATTGTAGTCAGCTGCTGCTCAAACGCAAGGCACGCAGACGTGGGAAGCGTGCAGGCGCGGTTGTGAAACTCAGAAAGTGCGGTTTACGAACCGCGTTGCCTAGCATCCATCCATCCAGAATCTTCGCTCTCTACCCAACAAAATAGACTAACTCATTCTGCTCTCCCAGACAAACAGGGATTTTTCGCATTCAGCTGCTCTGTGTTTCACGGAAACCTGGCTGAACGACACCATACCGGACAATGCGCTTCACCTACTGGGCTATCAGCTGTTCAGAGCGGATCGCAACGAAGAATCGTTGTGGAAATCGCATGGTGGTGGGACGTGCTTTTACATCAACGAAAGGTGGTGTACAGATGTAACAGTTTTAAAGAAGATGTGCTGTGCAGATCTAGAAGCACTGTTTATTAACTGTAAGCCTTTCTACTGCCCGCGCGAGTTCTGCTTGTTCATCCTCGTCAGTGTTTACATTCCTACGCACGCGCATGCGTGCCTGGCGGTACAGAAACTAGCTGATCAGATCACGGTAATAGAGCAACAACACCCGGACTCTGTTTTAATCATTCTCGGGGATTTTAACAAAGCAAAACTGTCCCGTGAACTGCCAAAAAATAGACAGCATGTTACAAGTCCCACAAGAGACAGTAAAATATTGGATCACTGCTATACCACAAAAAAGGATGCATACCGCTCTGTCCAACGAGCAGCTTTGGGGCACTCTGACCACTGTTTGATTCATCTCATGCCAACCTACAGGCCTTTTCTGTGAAAAGATGGACTAACGAAACAGAGCAGGATCTACAAGCCTGTTTCGATCTCATAGATTGGAGTGACTTTGAAGCTGCTGCAAACGATTTAGATGAGCTCACAGAGACTGTAACATCTTATATCAGTTTCTGTGAAGATGTGTGCATTCCTACCAGAACTCAACTCACATACAACAATGACAAACCATGGTTTACTGTAAACTCAGACAGCTACGCCAGGCTAAGGAGGCTGCTTACAGGAATGGGGAGAGGGCCTTGTATAAGCAGGCCAAATACACACTGGAAAAGGAGATCAGAGTCGCAAAAAGGAACTTTTCTGAGAAACTAAGGAGTCAGTTCTCTTCCAGCGACTCAGCATCTGTGTGGAAAAGTTTGAAAACCTTTACAGACTATAAAACACCATCCCCCTCGAACCCTCACTGGACTCTCTTCAGTTTGCCTACAGAGCAACCAGGTCTGTGGATGATGCAGTCAATATGGGACTGTATTATGTTCTGCAACACCTAGACAGACCGGGGACCTATGTGAGGATCTTGTTTGTTGACTTCAGCTCAGCTTTTAACACTATTATCCCAAAATTTCTCCTGCCCAAATTAACTCAGCTCTCCGTGCCCACCTCTGTCTGTCAGTGGATCAACAGCTTCCGAATGGACAGGCAGCAGCTGGTGAAGCTGGGAAAATTCTCATCCAGTACCCGCACAATCAGCACTGGCACCCCCCAGGGGTGTGACCTCTCCCCACTGCTCTTCTCCCTGTACACGAATGACTGCACTTCAAAAGACTCCTCTGTCAAGCTCCTAAAGTTTGCGGACGACATCACATTTATCAGCCTCATTCAGGATGGTGACGAGTCTGCTTACAGACAGGAGGTTAAGGAGTTGGCTGTCTGGTGCAGTCACAACAACCTGGAGCTGAACACGCTCAAAACAGTGTAGATGATAGTGGACTTCAGGAGAAACCCCCCTCCTTTCCCCCCACTGAGCATCATGGACAGCATTGTGGCAGCAGTGGAGTCATTCAGCTTCCTGGGCACCACCATCTCTCAGGTCCTGAAGTGGGACACTCACATTGACTCCATTGTCAAAAAAGCTCAACAGAGGCTGTACTTTCTGAGGCTGAAACAGTTCTACACCTCCATCATTGAATCAGTCATCTGCACATCAATAACTGTCTGGTTTAGCTCAGCTACCAAATCAGACCTCCGAAAACTACGTCGAATAGTTAGGACTGCTGAGCAAATCATTGGTACAACCCTCCCTACTCTCCAAGAACTGTACTTATCCAGAGCGAGCAGAAGGGCTGCCAAAATCACTCTGGACCCCTTACACCCAGCACACTGCGTGTTTGAACTTTTACCTTCTGGTCGACGCTACAGAGCACTGCGCACCAGAACAGCCCGACGTTTCTTCCCTCAGGCAATCCATCTCATGAACACTTAATGATAATAATTGTGGAACCAACATCACTACCTGTTATACACTTTTTTTATACACACATACACTTATTTAACAACACACTTCACATGCCAATTTGCACATAACAGCTGCACATATTATGTTGTATATAGTAATATAGCTGTACATACACTTGTCAATTTGTATATTTGCATTCACTTTTTAAAATATATTTATTATCTGTTTTTTAGTCCTGTCTGTAATTCTGTTGCACTGTAGAAGCTCTGTCACGAAAACAAATTCCTCGTATGTGTGAACATACCTGGCAATAAAGCTCTTTCTGATTCTGATAAAATTCAAATTTGCTTTAGCCTGGTGTTTTTTATTTATAACTGTGGAAAAATAATTTGTGTGTATACTTATACCTGATAGTTTATACAAATAAATAATAAGCTTTGCTGGTATAAATTTTAATAGTAGCCTGCTTTGGTAAATTTACATTAAAGCATATAATCATATGATGAATACACAAACCGCTTTTCGGGGGGTGGAGAGGGGGGTCTGTTATAATAAACAACTTAAGTACTTAGAATTATTTGACAACGTCATCACTGGCAATGCAAGCTAACTGGAAACTTAATTTCGGTTTATTTTTGTTGATTGCAAGTGACGTGACAAGAGAGTGCAGGTGTCGATTGTAAATGACGTCACTTGCATAGGAAGCGTGGGTGCCTGAGAGTGCAATCCCGAGAGTGCAAGCCTGAAGGTGCAAGTGCAACTCTGCAGCCAGACCCTTCTCAATGATGGACGAAATAGAGCTTTGTTTGAAGTATACCGGGGTCTTCACTTACTCACTCACTCACTCACTCACTCACTCACTCACTCACTCACTCACTCACCTAACTCACCTAACTCAGTTTCCATCAGCTTATTCCCTGGTTTATCATAAGTCACCACAGTGGAATGAACTGCCAATTACTGTCACATGTTTTATGCAGCAGATGTCCTTCCAGCTGCAACCCAGCACTGATTTTACAACCCCCAGTTCTGGAAAACACTCACACAAAAAACAGCTTCAAACAAATAACAGCTTCTGAACAGGTGACTGTGTGTTAGTGACGTCTGTCTTTTAGACTAATGTGATGTGAACTGTTTGTGTGTGTGTTTGCAGATTGTCTGGCTGTATGGTGACAGAGGAAGGCTGTGGTTTTCTGTATTCAGCTCTGAGTTCAAACCTCTCACAGCTGAGAGAGCTGGATCTGAGCTACAATCATCCAGGAAATTCAGGAGCCAAGCTGCTCTCTGAAATACTGTATCTACATCTGACAAGAATATCAAACTACACACTGGACAAACTCAAGTATGTTGAGCATATACATGTTTTTTGTCTGTTTTAATCTGGTGTATATTCCTGGAGTGTGGAGACAGTTTTAAGTTTATATTTACTGACTCTTTGTCATCCAATATGGAAATAAATTTCAGAGTATAGTTGCAGCTTCTGCAAAGACACAGATCTCCCCTGTGCTTCAGTCTTACTGTAGGAACAGTCAGTAGCTCTTTGCTGAACTTTAGACCTGCTTTCAGTTTAATTGCGCAGTGTATTTTAGTTTCTCCCAGAAGTCAAGCCCCACTTCTTGTTTTGGTGGCAGAGTCCGAACACTAGCTCTGTCTTGTCCATGCCCTGTTGTGCTCGGCTCGAGTTTTCTTGGGTCGAGCACTTGTTTTCTGTCATTGTGTGTGTCTCTGTATGAGCGCCATTTGTGAGCGCGCTTGGACCGTGCATGTTCCCACTTGATGCGGGCGCTTGGCGTCTGTGCCTGTTTGCAATTGCGTGCTCTCGTCCGGGTGTTCACGTTCGTCTGTCTGCAGTGTGGTGTCTCATTCCCAGCGTCCCAGTCTAGTTTGTTTCGGTTTCGGTCGGCGCTAGGATGAAACATGTGTGTGTGAGTGCACGATGAGTGTTTTCATTCATCATGTACTTGTGTCTCGCGTTCAGTCTTGTGTTTGTTGTGTTTAGCACGTGGTGCATGTTTACATGCACCGCGTGCTTGTGTTGTCATATGAACACGCGGTTAATGAGTTCTCTCATTGGCTGCTTGTTCTAGTCTTGTTTTATGTGAGCACTTGGCTTGTGTTGTCTCTTTGTATCATGTGCTCTTCCATCTATTGTCTAGTCCTACCCTCCTTGTTAATCCATTATTAGTTTATTAGGTTCACCTGTTTGTGTTAATTTACTTCTGCTTATATTTTCCTCATGTCTGCTGTCCTGTGCCAGTTCGTCATCGTATGTTGCCTTGTCCTGATGTGGTCCAGTCCTGATCCCTGCCAGCCTGCCCAGTCTAGTTTGTTTTGTTTGTTTATTTGTTTTGTTACTGTTTTCCCCCTTGGTGTAGTTTATTTTACTGTTTTGCCTTTTGTTTTATTTTTGTTATAAATAAATACCCATTTTCCTTGCATTTGAGTCCTCGCTCCTTTTCCACACCCTCGAACCCTGACAGTTTTCAGGTTACATTTTCATTTTTAGAGCCATGAACTTACAAGTGAAACTAAAATCAAAATGCTAATTGTATTTTAGCCGTTGAAATAGGCCTACAATATATTAAATGTTTTAATTTTTAATTTAGTGTTTAATTTTGCATGAACAAATAGGAGTATAGCCGAAATTACATTTTTTTTTTAAAGATTATTATTCACTCTTACTTGCAGCTCATATTGGTGAGAGGTTGATCCGCGGCAAATCCACTTACTCACGCACTATACCTATTTCATTTATAACATTGTAAACTTGACGTCGCAGGCCGATCATCTTTAAACTCAAAAGACATTTTTAAAGTGTCCTCACTTGACTGCTGCTGCATAATGGAATGTTTCTTTTCACAATTGTAAAAGTGCACTTTACCGATTTTAAAATGAAAGCAAACATTCAAAAGGGTTCTGCGTTTGTCAATTTTAGGTTAATTGTAATAATATTAATAATAATGAATATAATTATACTATTAATTATAGTGTAGACTACTGTGGGAATGTGCAGTGTTCAACTAAACCTTTTTATTAGGCTACTCTAATATTAACCCCTAACTGAAAAACATGAAATGAATTAGGCTGTTCGCCTTCATGTCATCCACCAGTCCAGTTTTCTCCCGTGCCAGCCTCCACCGCCGCGTGCGTGATTACGGGCGCACCCTGGCCTGACGTGGGGACCAGATCTCTGGACTATTGCTGTAATTTCACAATTTTCAGAATTTAATTGCTTTTTTATTATATAAAATGTCTAAATGTGTGTTCTGAAGGTTGGAAAGACGGGAGTGTTAGTAATTAAAGACAGAAATAATTTTCAGTTTTGGGTGAACTAATCCTTTATGAAAACTGAGGGGGCACAAATTCTTTCTGAGCAGGGAATGCCCCATTTTGACTTTCAGATCATCTTCAGACTATGTTGACCAAAATGTACGGAATTCACATCAATAGGTAAGGCTGTTTTTGTTTACTGCACAGATGTGTAGGTACAATGCCAAACTGCATTTAAGGCTGTCACTCTGCTTCAATATTCATTCATTCATTTTCTTTTCGGCTTAGTCCCTTTATTAATCTGGGGTCGCCACAGCGAAATGAACCACCAACTTATCCAGCATGGGTTTTACGCAGCGGATGCCCTTCCAGCCACAACCCATCTCTGGGAAACATTCACACACACTTATTCACACTCATACACTACGGACAATTTAGCCTACCCAATTCACCTATAGCGCATGTCTTTGGACTGTGGGGGAAACGGGAGCACCCATAGGATCTAGACATAGTATCTGCCAACATTTTTTTGTATTCAGCACAAGCTGTGCTACAATAATATGTAAGAAAATTTGATGTACATGCTTGCGTTTTAAAAAATATATATTATGCGTGGTTAGTAGGTTTTGGAGAAAAAAAATGTAGCTGAAATAAAGTCCAAAAAAACACACTGACTGGGCCTGAACAAGACTTTTGAGTAACTAGTCTTGTAGGCTAGAATATTTGCTTCACAATTATATCAAAATTATTCTGTTCTCTCATTCAAAGAAAACATTACAATGATTAACAATTTCAGAAAAAGACGCAAAACATTCAAGCAGTGATGCTTTGTTCTCCTCTCTTCTCCAAAGAAGAAAAAAGAAAAAAGATTAGGCTTCATATTGTGTTGATCCAATACTCCAATACTACTTCCTCTTCATCGAAGAGCTGCGCTGCATTATCCACAAATGCAAAGTTTATTTCTGCAAATCAGTGGAATTTTGATACATTGTTTGTCATACTTCACACATTTACATACATAAACAAATCCGGAACAGACTGGCCGTACCATAGAGATTATATTAGATGGTGGCCGCGTTGATATCTTAGACCAACAGACCGAAGCAGACCATAAGGCATTTAGCAGTACGTCAAATGTATGGACAAACACACACACAGCGTCAGGCTCGGACAGAAAACAGCGGTTGCAGTTCAAATAAAGAGAGTTTATTCAGTATAATGTAATTATACATATTAATATAATCTGCCCGCAGACATAACGGGGAGCCTTGCTGCGATGCTGATTAGCATTGCGACGTGTTCGTTCGCGAGTCTTGAGTAATGACTTGCGCGCTGTCTGCCAAGTACGTCGGCAGCGTCTAATGAAGCTTGTAAAGAGGGTACCGAAGCTTCGAATTCTTGCAATGGGAATAGGGGAGGTTGATAACCTAAGCAACAGTGAAAGGGGGAGAGACCAGTAGATGATGTGGGTAGTGAGTTATAGGCATATTCAACCCATCCCAACTGGTCTAATGCGCACCAAGTGATAAGCGTTATGTAAATCCAATTTAGTGAAAACCTTAGCGCCCTGCAGGACATCGAATACTGATGCCATGAGTGGTAATGGGTAGTGGTTCTCGATGGTGATGCTATTTAACCCTCTATAATCTATGCAGGGGCGCAAGGATCCGTCTTTCTTCTTTATGAAGAAAAACCCCACTCCAGCCGGAGAGGTGGACAGTACTATGGTTCCCGCTGCGAGTGATTCATTAAGATAAATCTCGAGTGCTTCGCGTTCGGTAGCAGATAGAGAATAGAGCTGACCGCTGGGAGGAGTACTCCCCAGAATGAGATCGATGCTGCAGTCATACGGACGATGCGGAGGGAGAGAGGCAGCCCGGGAACGGCTAAACACCGATCGCAGTGCTCCTCTGGAACACCAGATAAATCTCTGGGCTCCTCCTGTAACACAGAAACAGAAGACACAGCAGGTACAGCAGAAACCAGGCATTGGACATGACAAGGAACACTCCATGATAAAATTGTCCCCTTGGACCAGTCTATGTGGGGGTTATGTTGAATGAGCCAGGGATGACCCAATACTAAAGGAGTGAAATGAGAGCGAAATAACTTAAATGTAATAGTCTCTTTGTGATTGCCAGAGACGGTGAGACTCACAGGAAGAGTAACAAAGTCGATCCTGGTGAGAGGTCGTCCATCGAGGGAGTACATGATGAGGGGAGGGTCGAGTGTCTGAAAAGGTATCTTATTGTCCTTGGCCCATTTCTCATCCATAAAGTTCCCCTCTGCACCAGAATCGACGTACGTCGTGCAGAAAATGGACGAATCCATTGAGTGTAACTTGACGTTCAGCGACGAACGGGACAGGAGTGATGAGGAAAAAGTTGATGTGCTCGCCAGTACTCCCCTAACTACTGACGAGTGAGGTCTTTTACTGGGCATCCTTGGGCGAGATGTCTAGTGCCTCCACAGTACATACATAATCTCGCTGCAAGGCGGCGCTGTCACTCCGCGTTTGAGACACGCAAGGCACCCAGTTGCATGGGCTCTGCGTTGGAGAAGGACGCCAGCGGTGAAAGGCCCGGACGAGGAAGAGGAAGCGTTGGAGCAGAACTGCGGAAACGGTTTCGTCGATCGAGGCGTCTGTCTACTCGTTGAGCCAGTTTCACCAGGGGCTCGAACCGAGTGGGAAGATCGTGAGCCAGCAGCTCGTCCTTAACCTTAGCGTTGAGACCATCCAGAAAACGGGCTGCGAGAGCGGGCTCGTTCCAGTCGTTGGTAGCTGCCAGAGTGCGGAACTCGATTGCATAGTCCGCTGCAGATTTTTTTCCCTGGCAAAGGGTAGAGAGGCGACGGGAGGCCTCGCTTCCATGGACTGAACGATCGAACACCTTTATCATCTCCTGCTTGAAACTGGGGAAATGATAACAGCAATCAGAATTGGCCTCCCACAGAGCCGCTCCCCAGTCTCTAGCTCGCCCGGTTAGCAGGGAAATCACAAACACCACTCTGACGCGATCATTTGAGTAGGTGTTGGGTTGGAGGGAAAAGACCACCTGGCACTGAGTCAAGAAGGCCCGACACTCGGTGGACTGACCTGAATAGTGCGAAGGGTTGTTGATCCGAGGCTCCGGAGGTTGATGGGAGTCGGGTGCCGGAGTGGACTCGTGACGCAGGCTTCCTAGCTGAGCGGATAAGCTCTCAACTGCGTGTCTCGCAGCTGCCAGCTCTTCCTCATGCCTACCTAGCATAACGCCCTGCAACTCCATAGCAGAGCGAATTGGAGAATCCTTTGTCGGTTCCATCTGGGATGTATGGCCAGATTATTCTGTCAGGCTCGAACAGAAAACAGAGAGGTTGCGGTTCAAATAAAGAGATAACTGGACTAGACTAGACTGGAATTAAAGTAAGGTTTTCTTGAAATGAGAGAGCGTCCATAAGCTTTAATGAACACAATAATCTGGCAAAGTGTAACATGACAGGGCAGGTATAAGTAGAGAGGTGAATTGGATCAAAATAGAAACAGGTGAGTAATGCATGCGCGCCAGCGCTAATTATAAGAGGGAACAGCTGAAGTAAACAATAGAAGATTTGATCAAACCTGACTCATGACACACAGACACACACACAGCCCAAACAGCTGCAGGGGAGATGTGTGCCAAGTCACTAAATCCAGCATATGGGAGTTCTCAACTGTCCTCTGCATTCTGTCTTTATTTTATGCACTGTGTTTGTCATAAAGTTATCTGTAGCTCAAATAACGGCTGAACTGTCAAAACACCAGTGGTGGAAAGAGTACTGAAAAATTTTTCTAATTTTTCTTACAGTAATTTGAGTATTTGTAATTTGTTACTTTACACCACTGCAAAACACCTCTCAAAGTGCTTATTCGCATGCAAAAAACATTTAAAAATTAACCTGCGTCAATTGTTTTTCATGATGGATGAAAGTTTCAGAGGTAGTGTGCCAATACAATTGACACAACATAAGGTTGAATTCATTTTTTTTACGTTAAAATTACGGATGAAAATTTGGGATTCAGTGTGCAATAACCTTTACAGTTACAGTTTTTGGGTCAACACTGCTGTATGCATGGGAGTGAATGGTCATGAATAATGCACACCTGGAGAGACAAAAGAGACTACCACACTGGCTAATATTCACCCATCAAGGGCAGCCAAAAGAACAATGTGACAAGACTCAAAGACTTTAATCTTTTTTTATTGTAATTGCTATATGTTTAGGAACTAAATGTCTCACAGGATTACAGTGCTACATGTGGCAAAATAAAATAAGTAATATTTTACAAAACAATATTCAAAATTAAAAAATTCCAAAGCATTGTCTAGCTGCAAAAGCTAGCCCAAACTATTTATAAATGCTTGTTGTATTACTTTGCTGTATTATGACCATGTAAACACTCTGGGTAAACGAGGTATGTGCACTTATAACATACACCATGCAAAAAAATATACATACAAAATATACACACACACACATATATATATATATATATATATATATATATATATATATATATATATATACACAGTTGAAAATATTTTTAAATATTTCCCAAATGATGTTTAACAGTGCAAGGAAATTTCCACAGTATGTCTGATAATATTTTTTCTTCTGGAGAAAGTCTTATTTGTTTTATTTCGGCTAGAATAAAAGCAGTTTTTATGTTTTTAAAAAAACATTTTAAGGTAAAAAATTATTAGCCCCTTTAAGCTATGTATTTTCGATAGTCTACAGAACGAACCACCGTTATACAATAACTTGCCTAATTACCCTAACCTGACTAGTTAACCTAATTAACCTAGTTAAGCCTTTAAATGTCACTTTAAGCTTTATATAAGTGTCTTGAAAAATATCTAGTCAAATATTATTTACTGTCATCATGGCAAAGATAAAATAAATCAGTTATTAGAAATGAGTTATTAAAACTATTATGTTTTAATAACAGATTAATTACAGATTACCAAGCGAGAAATGTGTTGAAAAAATCTTCTCTCCGTTAAACAGAAATTGGGGAAAAAATTAAACAGGGGGGCTAATAATTCTGACTTCAACTGTGTGTGTGTGTATATATATATATATATATATATATATATATATATATATATATATATATATATATAGCCAGCCTGGTGAGAGGGGTGCTTCTTTTTTCTCACTAAGTAAACCTTTTTGCAGGTATGCGCCTCAGTTTCTATTTAACTATGAGATTTAAATACTGCATTTTAGTTACCTTTTAAGCTGTTTTTTTTCCGCTGGATTAGCTAGTCAGATGTCATCATAACCACACTTTTTGATGTACTAAAAATATTTCCTAAATATTTGCAATAAAGAAAAATTAAAACAAGACTAATTTTTAAAATACTAATTTATTACATCATATATCATTAGGAAAAAATAAGAATCTGTTAAAGTTTTAAAGTAAAAAAACTGTAGCCTACTGTCATTTATTAGACAAAAAACAAACTGGCCAGCACATTCAACTGTCCTCAGTCACAATTTGGCCATTTCAATAAAAAAATTAATAATACAATAAATATTATTACAAGTAATAATAATTAATAATAATAATGATAATAAAACAATAATAATGAATTCTTCAGAATTTTTCTAGCCTCTTTGGTTAAAAGTACATTTAGAAAATTCCTGGATATCAACAATAGCCAAAATATATTCAAATTAATGTAATATGCTCCTCTTCTGGTGCTTAATTCACACCTTTTTATTGCTCATTTTTATTTCAGGAATAAGGTCCAAGATTTAGAATAAAAGTTACCTGTAAAATGTTTTCTCTGCTTAAAAACAATACAGTAGTGAAAGAACACTTCTCTTACATCAGATTATAGTCCCACCGAAGCAACAGGCGACAGAGGATTCTGTTTGATCTTAAAGTTTTTTTCGATGGATTATTTTCATTATTTATGATGGCATAGCAGTCAAAATAGGACAAATGAGCTCATGTATGGGACAAATTCTGGACCTTTGTCAGTGAGGAGTGGGTTTTCCGAACCCCCCCTGGCTACAGACCTGTAAAGTTAGAACAAATATTTTATGCTTATAGTAAACATGTTTTAATAGAATTGTGGCTGTAAAAGTGCACCTACAGGTGTTTCAGGCGCAGCTCAGGTTTTCTCCAGGTCATAATTTATTTTATTTATATTAATTTTGTCTAAAAAATTATTAGACCTGTTCAATTTCATCTGGAATGCATCCCAGATTGCCTTCTGAAGTGGTTTGAGCGATCAGATTTATGTCCGATCAGAATAAAACAAATGAAGTGACCAAACAGCCTCAAAAACACAGACGTGACTGGATTAGCGCCTTTTGCTGCGAAGTGACATCTGACGGCTGAGGACTCGGCTTACCATTAAAGCCTTTGTCGAACAGTTATTTAAAAAAAATAATGGCAAAAATAGGGAAAGAGAGGTCATGTACTGGACAAGTCAATAAATGTACAGGACGTCCCGGGCTAATGCGGCCAGTTAGCCTAGAACCTCATGGATAGGGACAGATTTTCATCTGTTGGGAAGTAAGTTACTTTAGCCTTACCCTGTTTGTCTTCTTGAACATATGTTCAATATTTTGCGATAATGATGCCACTGCCTGCCTTTTCTGCCTCTTCTGGCTCTTTTCGACCCATAGTATAATATATATATATATATATATATATATATATATATATATATATATATATATATTAGGGGTGTGACGAGACATGAGATTGGGTTCACGGGAACGAGATGAGATTTTTACACTATTTTAAAGAAATCCTTAAATGATGAAACAAATCAATGAAATAATCAAATATTTTGCTAATATATGAATGGAAAATAGATTTTTATTTAAAATAAATAAATAAATCACAAAATGCAAAACAATTAAGGTGTTTTTCTTAACTTGTAAAGAATTTACTTCCATTTTTATGTATGCAATTTCCATAATTATATGTATGCAATAGTTTTATATTATTTTAAATTGAATTCTATGCAATGAACATGCAAACACTGCAAAATATTTGTTAATATTTAAATAGAAAATAGCAAACTCTACTGGCATGCTTTTCTCCTATAGAATTACATTGCAATATTGATGGTCAATTCGGATTTTCTGACAGTGTCCGTTTTTTTTTTGATGACCTGCTTACATTTATCATCTTTTAAAGGTGACTCATATCCGATTGTCTGCATTTACACTGTAAACGGCAAAAGGCGCAAAGACCAGAAAAAAAGTGCGGGCGCTGACTAACAGCTGATAATAAAAGAGCGCTCTTTTCTCCATTCCTGTATTTATTCAGTTCGCATGGTTTCATTTTTTTTATTCTTAACAAGTTGTTTTGCTATAGTTTATGACAAAAAAACGCTCTCATTTGGCCATATTCTTTTAATCTAGGCCTTTTTAAACCAGCACGTGATGTTTGCAACAGTATTATATTATGTTGGTTACGTGGCGGATGGTGCGCTCTCTTTCTCTCTCGTGAACATGCTTAAATACTTGTGCTACATCACACATATAAAGGCTTTTTTAGTCACTGTGTGGAATTTGGTCACTTGAACCAGGAAAAGAAAACGTCCTCTTTTCACGTACAGCTTAAACATGTTTGGTAATGATGAAGGCGGGTGTGTTGAGTCTCCAGCAGTTCAGTATGTGTGTGCGCGCTTAGAGATGTGTATAGGTGGTGAGAATATTGTGTGGACTGTCCTATCGCAAAATGCGGCTAAAAGTCCTACACGATGGTAGCGTAATAGTTTGATTTCGGTGTTTAGATATCTGTACTGCACTTCAATAATGCGACCTTCTGCACATCTAAAGTGACATTCCATCGCGTGGTAATGTCCATGGTTAATTTGTGTGGCTCCAGCCTCTGCTTAGACATGAATAACGCAGCAGCCTTTGAACTCTGGTGAGAAAAAAAGCGGTTACATCACACCCGCCCGCCCAGCCGAGTGACATGTGCAACACAGAGGCCAGCCTTAACAGGTGTGTGTGCAAAGCACTTGATTTCGGCTTCCAATCTTCAGTGCTAATTTCACCCTCACGCTCCATCATGATAACATCTCAAGAGTCACGAGACAACTTTTCACCTGGACGAGAAATCTCGTCATGATTTAATCTCGCAAGATCTCGTCCAACGAGATCTTGTCACACCCTTAATACATATATATATATATATATATATATATATATATATATATATATATATATATATATATATTAGAGCTGTCAGTTGATTAAAAAATTTTACTAATTAATCACACTTTTTTGTGATTAATCATGACTAATCACGAATCAAAAAAAAAAAAAAAATCCAAAATACAGGCATTGCAAATATGGAAATTGGAAATTTATAATAATAATAATAAAGTATTAAATACAAACAATTGTACTCATTGTAAAGTTGAGAAAATTAATTACAAAGTAGAAACAATTTTGCCTAGTCCTCCTTTACATTTAGCCAGTTGCTAAGACAGTCACACACACACACACACACACACACACACACACACACACACACACACACACACACAGAGAGAGAGAGAGAGAACACGCAGTACAGTGCACTCCCTTCAGGTGATGCAACCTTAATTGTTTTATACTGAAACTTTCCTTCTCGCCCCTATTGAGACGCTAGGCGAATCCGCCTCTGTGCACCGCCATCTGGGTGCTGGTGTGGGTGGTCCCCTCAGTCTGGGCCTCAAAACAGGAGGGGGAGAGAGAGAAAGAGGGGGAGAAGAGAGAGAGGTTATTTCGCCGACCCTGGACCTCGCCACCAGTTGATCCTCTGCCAGCTGGATGGCCATCTCCAGATCGTCTGGCCGGTGGCACTGGACCCACTCCGATGTTTGGGAGGGGAGGCGGGTGATGAACTGTTCCAGTACCACGGCATCCACCAGCTGGGCGGGGGTCCGGCCATCCTTAACCAGCCATCTGTGGCAGGCATCACAGAGCTGCTGGGCAAATACGAAGGGCTGGAGAATAGCTCGCTTCAGGTGAGCGTACTCCAGGAGATTCTGAGCCGGTAGCTGCTGTGCAGCGATCTGGGCTTCGCCCAAGAGCAGCGGGATGACACGAACCGGCCACTCGGCCTGCTGCCAGCCACAGGCCTCTGCCATCTTTTCAAAGAGGTTGAGGAACACTTCCGGGTCGTCCTCGGATGCCATTTTCTGTAAAGTGATGGGAGGGTGGGCGGCAGACTCCGGATTCGCTCGCGGTCCTCCCACTGGGCCTCCATGAGGACTTGGAAACATTACTCCTGGATGTTCTTCAATTCCACCAGCGCGTCATGTTGTGGTCATTCTGGCAGTGAGGCTCTTCTACTTCCTGGGTTTCGGCACCACTGTAGTAAGGTTCGTTGTTGTGTGGGAAGAAGAAGACAGGGTCTGCGATATAAGGCAAGTATAAATTTATTTTATGCATAATCATGTGGACACCACAAGTGAAGCTGTGTGTGTGTTCTCTCTCTTCTCCCTCTCAGCTGCTCCTTCTCTCCTTAAGAAGGGTGTCTCTCTGGCCCAACAGGTGTTATTTATTATTTCTGATTGGCCTGGTGATTAGCCGCCGGGCTAAGAGCATGCTCTCCCCCCTCATTGGGGGTTCAATCATGCTTATCTCTCCACAACAACATTTGTTTGTTACTTGCACATTTTCTGAAGTCTTGACTGGAGTTTCCTCGCTCCTGATTGGGTGGTGACTCGCTTCTAGTGACGTCTTTGGTGTTGTCCTGGGTTGCCAGGGTAATGGACTCTGATGAGAGTCCGTTTGTGGAAGTTCGTGCGGTTTCGGTGGTCCTGAAACTTAAGAGGTTTGCATGGAGAGTTTGTGGTGAACCGATCACATGGCGGCGTGGTGTCCGGGCAGGCAAAAGGGGGCAGAGAGCAACAGCGAGCGCAAGCCAGCTAATGCAAAAAGCAACGTTTTACGGCTGCAGTGAGTTTTTAATTGAGCTGATTTGGTCCATCCCCATAGCACTGTCTTCCAATGAGCAGTTGCCATGAAGGGCGGGGCCACGCCCCGTACCAGCGTAGTAAGGGTCAATGTAGTAAGTTGAGGGGGCTCTCGCCTGAGTGATGGTATCAACCACCGCCATAGGTAGGTTACCTAAGTCTTCCTCGCGTCTAAGGACCACACATGGAGGTTCCAAAGATCCGGGCGAGGGTGCCAGATGGTGCCCTGTCCCTGAGAGGGTAGATCCTCTCTCAAAGGGATCTGCTAGGGGGGGGCCGCCGCGAGGAGTGAGAGTTCTGACATCTAAGTCCGGTTGGGCCAGAGAGGTGCAACTAGCAAGACCTGTTCCTCGTCCTCCCTGACCTTGCACAAGAGCTGCGCGAGCAGGCTCACTGGGGGAAACGCATATTTGTGCATGCCCCGAGGCCAGCTGTGAGCCAGTGCATCCGTGCCGAGAGAGCCCTCGGTCAGGAAAAAAAAACCACTGGCAATGAGCGTTCTCGGGGGAAGCAAACAGATTGACCTGGGCTTCCCCGAATCGTGCCCATATCAGCTGAATCGACTCGGGGTGGAGTCTCCATTCTCCTGGACGTAAGGGCTGCCGTGAGAGCGGGTCGGCTGCACGGTTGCACTCGCCTGGAATGTGAATGGCGCGCAGCGATTTCAGCCGCGTATGACTCCAGAGGAGCAGACGGCGAGCGAGATGAGACATGCGGCGAGAGCGGATGCCCCCCATACGGTTGATATAGCCGGTAAAAAATGGCGGAGAGCGAGGAACACTGTCAGCAGTTCTAGGCGATTGATATGTCAATGCAGCTGGGTACCCTTCCACAGGCCCGCGGCTGCATGCCCGCAACACACGGCCCCCCAGCCCGTGCTGGAAGCATCTGTTGAGACAACAACATGACTGGACGCCTGTCCTAGAAGCACTCCGGCCTGTCGGAACGAGGGGTCGTTCCAGGGGATGAGGGCGCGGTGACACAGCGCAGTAACAGAATTAATGGAGTAACCCGAGCGGCGTGACTGCGGATGCCATATGCCCCAGGAGCCTCTGAAAGAATTTCAGTGGGACCACTTTTTTTCTGTCGAACTCTCTTAGACAGTTCAGCATTAGCTGAGCGCGCTCTCCGGAGAGGCGCGCTGTCATGGTGACCGAGTCCAGCTCCAACCCGAGAAAAGAGATCCTCTGCGCGGGGGCGAGTTTGCTCTTTTCTCGGTTGACCTGAAACCCCAACAGATGGAGGTGCTGGAGCACCTTGTCTCTGTGCACAGTCAACTGTTCCTGAGAGTGAGCTAAAATCAGCCAGTCGTCGAGATAGTTGAGTATGCGGATGCCCACGAGCCGAAGGGGCACTAGGGCACTTGGTGAAGACCCGCGGAGATAGAGAGAGCCCGAAGGGGAGGACGTTGTACTGCCAAGCTCGGCCTTCGAATGCAAACCTCAGAAACTGACCGTGGCAGGGAAGGATGGAGACATGAAAGTATGCGTCCTTCAGGTCTATCGCTGCAAACCAATCCTGAGGACGAACGCACCGGAGGTTGCGCTTCTGCGTGAGCATTCTTAACGGGAGCCTGTGCAGACAGCGGTTCAAAATGCGCAGATCTAGGATTGGCCGTAACCCACCGCTCTTTTTGGGTACGATGAAGTACGGGCTGTATAACCCGCTCCTCATTTCGGCTGGAGGAACCGGCTCGATTGCATCCTTCGCCAGGAGGACAGCAATCTCCTATTGCAAGACAGGGGCGGACCTGGGGCTGACCCTGGTAAAGTACACGCCCGTGAACTTCGGGGCCGTTTCGCAAACTGAATTGTGTAGCCGAGTCTGATTGTGCGTATGAGCCACCGCGAGGGGCTGGCCCGCACCAACCAGGCAGGCAGAGCCCTTGCTAATGGACTCATTGCTACAATCGATGACATACCTGCAGTGGGGCAGCGCGGAGTGGGAGAGCTGATCCGGGAAGCGCTGTGGTCCCGCGGAAGAGCTGGAGATAAGAGAGTCACACTCACCTCGCTCCCGAACTCCGGAGAGGGGGCTTGAGGAGTGGGAGAAAGGAGACTGTCCTCCCAGATCCTGTGAGCCATTGGCAAAATGCACCGAACCTGCGAGCCAGAAGGCATAGCGTCCCGGACTGGCAGAGTTCGGGCTGTCACATCCGGAGAATTGGAAAAGTGCTCTTTCATTGAGGTTTTGGTGGCACTGAAAAGTGCTGTTGGAAATGGAGCCCGGCCCTCCACCAGGGAAAAAGCAAATTCCCTCTTCTCCAGATGGCCTGTCTCAGGGACGCTTTGCGGTCCGTTTACCGGACTTAGCGGCGCCCTGGGCAGGGGGGGCGGCCGTCTTACGGGGTGCTCGACGCGGCCACTTCGCCGGAGGCTCAGGCGCGGGCGGGGCAGCTCTCGTAGGCGGACGCCTGAGGAGCAGCAGATGTGGATGGCTCGGCGGGCGGAGCTGTGTTACGATCCCGCCGATAGATGACATTACCCATCGCATCAGACTGCTCTTTCACTGCCTTGAATTCCTGGGTGAATTCACCGACGGTGTCGCCGAACAGGCCAGCCTGGGATATGGAGGAGTCAAGAAAGCGAATTTTGTCGACCTTGCGCATATCTGCCAGGTTTAGACAGAGGTGGCGCTCCTGGACCACTAATGTGGCCATCAACCTTCCCAGCGCACTTGCAGTGGACTTAGTGGTCCGAAGAGCATAGTGGGTTGCGGTGCGGAGCTCGTGCAACAAGCCTGGGTCGGAACCACCCTCGTGCAGCTGGGCCAGCGCCTGCACCATAGCGTGCAAGGCGGAGGCAGCCTGGCCCGCAGCTTTGTAGGCTCTGGCTCCGAGGGAGGCAGATAACCTACAGGCTTTGGACGTGAGACAAGGCAGACCCCTCCAGGAGGAGGCGCCACGCGGACAAAGATTGACCGCAATAGCGCGCTCGACCTTCGGGATTGTCTCATAACCCTTGGCTGCTCCACCATCGAGAGTGGTGAGGGCGGAGATGCACGCAGATCGGGCAGAGAAAGGTGCCCTCCAAGACTGCGTGAGCCTACTGTGCACCTCCGGGAAGAAGGGGACGAGAGGCTTCGAAGGACTGGCCTTCTTATCCTCAACGTAGCACCCATCTAGTCGGTCCGGCCGCGGAGCTGGGGGATAAACCATCTCCAACCCTACGGCCGAAGCAGCCCGGGAAAGCACAGCCATCATATCTGACTCAAGATCTTTGACAGCGCTCCCCTGCCCGGAGGGAGCGAGCGGGTCTGGATCTTCATCGGACATTGACAGCTCACCCTCCGATGCAGCAGTGGACGTCTGGTCCCCGGTGTCATCAATCGAGAGGGCTACCATCTGGTTAGACGGATCGCTTCCTCCGCTCGAAGCTTGAATGGAGTGCTTGGAGGAGCGGGAGGCCCGCGAGCCCAGGGGCGGCGGATAATCTCCCACTGGAACCCTCAGACCTGGCCGAGTGCCCACTGCAGTGCAGGGGACAGCTGGGGTGGTTAGCCCTTTTGCAAGAGCTAACCGCGATCTTAACTGCGCAACAGTCATGCCATCACAGTGACGGCATGAGCTGCCTGCGAGCACCACATTAACATGCTGGACCCCCAGACATGCCACACAGTGCTCGTGCCCATCATCCGGGGACAGTAAACCACCGCATGCAGAAACGCACGGTCGGAGCGACATCTTAAAAAAGACGCGCTGCACGACCGTATTGCTCTTTTAGGTGTAAGTGCAATACAAACCGCTCGGGGAGGACCGGAACCAAAGGACGCCAGGCAAGGGAGAAACCCAGCTCGACCGTCTGCCGCCGCGTGTACCACTCTCTGGACCGGGAGACCGCTCTCGTTCACTCTCTCTCGCAGATTTATCAGGAAATCGGCTGGAGGAACCCTCATCGACTCTCTCAGAAGGCTGTGAAGTCGTCTGAAGCGAAAAAGATGCTTTGCTTGCTAGCTCTGTGCTCTTATAGCTAGATTAATTGCAACAAGCATCAGGTGCGCAAGCTGAAGCTGCCAACTCATTGGCATTTCATTGGCCCGTTTACATACTCTTTCAGTTGATTGGCTTTCTGAACGAAATCCCCATAGTGGAAGTTTCCACATAGCATTGAAGTTCCCCTTCCGAAGGGGAATGCCAGAGATCTCTTTGTCTCTACGAAATCTGGCAGGATGTCCTATATGACTATCGCATGACCGGGAGTCATTCAAAAGTCTCGTTAGGCAATTCCCGCTGAAAATCCTGTGAAACCCCATTGTTAGATAAGAATTCGGCTGAAGTTTGAAATTTGGCTGAAGGGTCCCTGAACATCTGCGGCCAAAGTATTGGTGAAGAGAGTTATCTGAATTGGCCCCCTGTTATCGTGAGGGTGTAAGCCCTCGAGCCAGTTCAATGACTTAGACAATTTGGTGTCCGATTTCCAAGCCTGGTTCAAACTGGTTTTGAGTTCTGCAACATCCTTGGCAGTGAGTTCTTACAGAGTGCATACACTGTTTATTTTAATTATTTTGCAAAAGCACACACTTTTGTCATTATTGTGCGTGTATACAAAAAAAGTAGATACCTAACAGATTCGAATGGTGTATACCACTTATTTGTGTGACCAAAAGCAAGTATTCTTAGTGTCTTTTGCACTGATAAAAAAAAAAGGATGCTAGTCATACTGGCGTGACCGGCAGCCTCAGAAAGTGGCTAAGAGGCAACTGTGCTAACCAAGTCATTAGTGTTTAAAATATAGTGGAATAAAACATTCCAAATATGTTTGAATCAGCTTAAATATATAATTATGTTACTGTCTCATATTTAATATATGTAATTATTATTTATTCATTTTAGATGAGCTGTCCCTGCCCTGTTGGATTGGCAGTAACTTGCTTTTATTTTCTTAATTCAAGTTCTATATTTATTGCTCAGTTTGTGTTTCAAAATCATTTATTATAGGTGAAGTGAAGATGACTGTTTCCTGCACTGATTTTGGATAATGAAGTTTATTAAATATAAATTTCAAGCACAAACCACAATGAGGGATTAAAATTTACCTTGTATTTCTGTTGTTCTTCTGAACGACCCATTTTACATCACAATTCAGAGAGAAATAGATTTTATAACAGTGACACATTGCTGACCTTACTCCTGCTTTCTTGACAGAATGAATGAATTCTCTCTTTATCTCAACACTTCTGTTATTTTGAACACAACCCTTTCACAGCCAACAGCTTTATTGTGTTTCTGTTACACCACTACATTCACAAGGACATCATAGCAGAGCACAGAGATCACCAGTACTGATAACAGACACTCAAGAGGTTACACATGCTGTGCTGCTGTTTTACTACAGTTGTGTGTGTGTGTGTGTGTGTGTGTGTGTGTGTGTGTGTGTGTGTGTGTGTGTGTGTGTGTGTGTGTGTGTGTGTGTGTGTGTGCGCGTGTGTGTGTAAATGTTATAAGACGATGTTTGTTTACTGACTGAATGTCAATATGTGTGTGTTTACAGTCTGGATCATGGAGGAGAGCAGAGGATTACAGCAGGACTGCACAAATGTACGTCCACACACAGACACACACGCACACACACACACAGCTGTAGTGAGTGTTGTGTTATAAATGTGTCTCTTCTTGTGTTCAGATGCCTGTTTTCTCACACTGGATCCAAACACAGCAAACACTCAACTCATTCTGTCTGAGAAGAACAGAAAGGTGAAGTGTGTGAAAGAGAAAAAACAGTCAAATCCTGATCATCCAGACAGATTTGATGATTGTCCTCAGGTATTGAGCAGAGAGAGTGTGTGTGGACGCTGTTACTGGGAGATTGACTGGAGTGGAGATGATGGTGTGTGTATATCAGTGTCATATAAGAGCATCAGGAGGAAGGGATGGTATATGTGTGTGTTTGGATCTAATGC
Organism: Danio kyathit; assembly: GCA_903798195.1. Taxonomy (NCBI): domain Eukaryota; kingdom Metazoa; phylum Chordata; class Actinopteri; order Cypriniformes; family Danionidae; genus Danio; species Danio kyathit. The sequence goes on from CAIGQS010000004.1 coordinate 1,399,762, forward strand.
TCAGTCCTGGAGTTTGTTCTGCTCTTCCTCCAGATTCACATTCATACACAAAAACACACACACTGATCTTCCAGTAAAGTCTCTCAGCAGTAGAATAGGAGTGTTTGTGGTTCACAGTGCAGGAACTCTGATCTTCTACAACATCAATGGAAACACAATGAGCCTCATGCACAAAGTCCAGACCACATTCACTGAGCCGCTCTATGCTGGGTTTAAGCTTTATTCTGGATCATCAGTGAAACTGTGCTGAAGGAGAGATTTACCCATAATTTTCTGCAGGATCAGTATGTAGCAATGAGATGTTCTGGAGTCTGTCTTTGTGTGCGTGTTTGTGTGTTTCTATCTCTTCATCACATTAGATGAGAGAGTAAACGTGTCATCTAGACAGTTAAAATATGTGTCTGCAGTGTTGGGCAGTAGTGTCACTACAAATTATGACAGCGTCCATCCTTACATCTTCTTAATATGTTTAACTCTTTATGCATTCTGGTGTAAACAGTATACGCTATTCATTAGCCTACAACAGTACAAACAAATTTCTACCCTCCTCTGGTAGCTGCCTAAAGTTCAACTGAAACTAAACACTTTCAAATATTTGCCATCTGGAGAAACATATTTTCGCATACAATATGAACTTCAGCTGGAAAATCTTCTCTCATTGATTGCTCTTAAATCATAAACTAAACAATCTTTTTGTCTGTCTTGATTAAATTAAAATTAAATTAAATATTATTAGTCCCTTATACATTAATTACTACTTCAACTTTGAATTTAGATAGAAATGTCTCAGGCAGATTGCATATCACATTATTTATATGTTTCTATTAATGCTCCTATTTTTACACTTTTCAACAGTGTTTTTATACCTATTTCAGCATCTAGTGTTTTTCTTTCTATGCAGATTTGCATCTGGTCTATTTGAACCCTCACTGTGCTGGCTGATTTTATCTGCATCTCAGTCCTGTAATGATAATCATTCCGTTTGACACTTCTTTCTTTAATAATTCCTTTTCTGAACCATTTGTTAATTCCTATGTTGTCTTATTTTGTTTTCTTTTTTGGTTGATAATTATTTCTTAAGGCATTCCCATCAAACTAGTTGTACATAATCTTGATGCACTTTTTATAAGCTGACTAAAAACTTACTGTGACGTGTGAAGTACTAAAAAAGGATCCAAGTTGCAAGTAAAATGATACTTTATTGACCGAGTCAATAATGGCAAGGAACAAGCTTCAAAACAATAATTAAACAAACAAAAGGTTATATGTAGCCCGCTGCAACGGGGAACAGGGAACAGGCAGGAAAAGGGAAGCAGATCAGAGTCTCAGACGGAATCCACGCCAATCCTGAACACAAACAGAGAGCGCATCAAAACAACAACGAACTGACACGATACAAGAGACGCGCTCCCCAGATATAGCCTAGATGACGAGTCGCAGCTGGCAGGCTAATCGGGATAGCACGTGACACAACACTGACGTAACAGACACACGTGGAACACCAAAACAAAACAAAACCATGTGACCAAACAGACAGTCAGAAGTGCGCACAAACCTACAAACGTGACACTTACTATATGTTTTGTAGGTTCCTTTCAGCACTGTTTTGACTTTTTCACTGTTATTCCTTAATATTTTGCTCCTAATTATTTCTTCACATATGGTTATATGTGACACAATCTGTTTTCTTTAAAGGTGCTGTATGTAAGTTTTTGATTCTTCTAAAGCATAAAAATACCATAATATGTTTGCAGATATTTAGGAAACATCCCAAGTGAACATACTTGTTTAACTGAAAAACAATGCTGAAGTCAGATATTCTGCTTTGAAAATGGTTTTTCCGTGCCGGAACGCTGTCTTTGTTTAGCCTGCAGAATGCCAGTTTAGCCAATTATAATTCAGCACTCCGGGTTGCCTTGTTGGAAAACAGCGTATTTCATTCATTCATTCAGAAAGGCTCTGAAAGCATGCGCCCGTGACCGAAATGGACAGTATCAGACGTCGAAATGAGACAGATTCAGTTCCACATGAGGTTATTACTTAGCAAATGATATAAACATTACGAACGTAAACATAAGGTGAGCAGGTTACATTGTAATCTCGTGTCCTAACAACACGCAAACAGCAGTTTGACTCTTTGCACCAGACAAAACACGACAAAAATGTAAATACAGCTTTTCAGAAGCACAGAATAAGCACTCACTCACGAAACGGTAAGGTTTAGAATCCATTCAAACTCACATTGTTAGCATTTAGCACTGAATAAAACACACGAGGCTTACCTGAGGTGCACTGTCATAGGTTTCACATGTTGAGCTGTGAGAAATAGAAACCGTTTCTAATATCTCAATTCGAGGTGTTGGTTAGAACTAAAACTCCTTTTAATATGGAACATAATTCCTTCTATCGCGTGTCATTGATTTTATTTAGAACACAGGTTTAAATCACTCGCTCCTGTACTCAATCTCTGGCATCCCACGCGTGTTTATTTTGATCTAGGAGTGCAATACCCAGTTCAACCACTGGGTGTCAAACTTACATACTGCACCTTTAATACTTTACTCTTTCAATTTTTTTTTAGTAATTTAGAACTATTAATTTTTGATCTATTATATGCTGTGAATTCATTTGAAAACTTTCACTGTGAAATTTTCTTACAATTTGCATGATAATAATTTATCATAAATTGACAGGAGTCTGATTTGATACAAGAATGGGTACTTACACTTTTGTTCTTAGTTTTCCCACTGTAATGGCTGTACTTGATTTGGACTATAGAAGCTGCTTTGAGGTGGACTGTCAGACTCTCCAACCTCGCAACGTGAGACTGGTTCATAGATTGGTGCTGCAGTTTTTTCTGTGGCTTTTTTCTTTCACTCAGCTGATGTAAACGTCTGGTGGAGCACTTTTTCTTGTTTGATCAGTTCATCTGTCTCTTGTTTTTTTTTTACCCCTTTTGAGTGTCTCTGAGCATAAGTAGTTTTTCAGCCCTGAGTAAATCCTGGGCACAAGTGTCCACAGCCAACAGTTTGTCCATTGTGTTTTTCAAACACCTTTTCCATTTGCCAGTGCACTCAGAGATGTCTGGTAGGTAAGAGACCACAGTCCCTCAAAGTCCATACCTATGTCCTCTTAATTAATATATAGAATTTAGCTCATGAAATAATAAGTATTTTCCCTCTTTCCCATTTTTTCCTCCATCAAATGTAGACTCCTTCCATCTATTTTTTCTTTTTTTGCTGTTTAACAGCTTATTTTTCTCTAATTCTCAGTCATTTTTATCACATGTAAATATGCTTAATTTTCTTTAGTTTTAGATTGTGATTTACGTTACTTGTTTTTCTCCTAGTGTTTCCTCACTAGTTACATAACATCTTACATTGTGTTTCAGTTTCTTTAAGATTTTTCATACCTATTTTAATTCAACAATACTACTTGGTGGCCTAGTATCTGGTATAACAGTTCAAAATCATTACTGCAGTAGCTCAGTATTCAAACTATGAATTTAACCACACGTTTGTTATCTAAAAAACAGTGTTTAATTATCAATTACCTTCTTAGCGCATAAAATCTTAACTATAATTTATTTTTAATTCACTAAAACATCTCTTTAACATCTCCTCAGTGTCTATGCTTTTCATCTGAATCATGGTGCTTTACTATAAATAGACAATGGCTCGGATAACAGCATGTAGCTGATTTTGAGACAGTCAACCTAAGCCACAGCAATTTTTTTCTGAATACATAATTCTCAAACATAGTTTTTCCTATAACATTTTTTTAAACTTATTTCTTACACATTTGGTCATTAAATCTTCAATTAATCAATATTCACCAAAGTCTTCTCTTCTAATTTTTTCCTTTTTCTTAACCAGCTTATCTATTTTTATTCATACATATGGAGATAAATTTAGTAAATAAAAAAAATAGTTATTAATATGGCTTAAATTGTTTTATTTCTTATATTAGTATAGCTTCTAGTTGTATTTCATATAATATAACTCTTTTTATTATTTCTCACTCTATCATTGGTATTTCCTTATTTAACTTATCTTATTACTTTATACTATATCTATTTTTTTAATAACTCGCTTCCTGTCTGCTCTGTGCAGCATTTTTGTTTTTAAATAGAGATTCTTAGCCTCCTGAAGCATACTTTCTTCCAACTGTCGAGCACACTTAAAACCCTTCAAACACACAGAGATCAATTCATAAAAATGTTTAACTAGTATATTGTTCTGTTTTTGCAATTAGTCTTTCAAATGCAGTAAATTGAATTAATTCTATGAGGCTTAATCCTTTGTATCACAATCACTTCCCTAAACTGCATCAATCTCTATTTTTATTGTTCTTAACTCACACAACATATCAGTGCTCCTTTTATAGTACAATATAAAAGGATAATTCTTTTTAACTCACTCTTATCGAAAACTTACCCTAGTCTCTCTAGAGCAAAGGTGGGGGCTTCTGCACACCATAGACTATCTTGCCTCTAACCAACACAGACAAATACAAACACTTAAATAAATAGACACTCTTCCTGAGTGTCTTACTCATCTTGAGCAGCCTGGTTTCCCCTGCTTCCTTGTTTGCAGCTTCCTCGCCATATTCACAGAACGGGTACTACATAAGACTTTGCACGCTTCACAAATACCTTAATCTGTTTTCATCTTTTAAAACTTTTAAATGCTCTATATCATTAAAAATATTCCCAAATATGGGTAACAGTTACTAGTTAACGTTTAAAATGATCCATCAAGGCCCTCTTATTTTTTTTTTTAAATAATTTTTCTTCTGGTATTCAAAACCCCTTTGTTTCCTTTTTTACTTTTAGTTCGTTAAAGCTGAAGAAACATTTCAAGTGCCTTTACCATCACAAGCAGTTCCTGGTCCAGAAAAAACAAACTTATTATTATTATTTTATTTTATACAGTATAAACTTAAATCACTTACCGTTTCATATCGTGGCCACTATTTGTGTTTTTTCTCCAGCCTGACATGCTCTGTGTCACTTGTCTGCTCATTTCCAGCCCCACTTTGGTTGGGCGCCATTTGTCGTAGTTGTCGACCTGCTCAACAATAAGACACTATCAGACTGGAGGTTTTGAATACCAAAAATTTGACTTTATTCAACATAATAAAGCAGAGATGTCTGAAAACAGCCCTTCAGGACAACCTGAAGTCTCCCCTAGACAATTTGAAGTGTTTCGAAATAAAGTGTGACCAAAATCTGTGCACAGACCGAACTGAATTGCATAGAGGTCTTTAAAAATCATATTAAGGGGTATTAGATCATTATGGAACAAAACGATGGAGTTAATGACTTTTGAATTGTTTACAGGATGGCAGTTTCAGAGACCTGGAGCAGCTTGTACATGAACTGGAAGTGCATCATTTAAGTAGAGACTATATTATGACAAATTAACAGCTTTATTTCAGATGTTTTCTAAACAGGTTGCTGAAGGTTTGAAGCTGGCCGGATTAACCTGACCTGGCACCGTAGGGGTGTAAAAACGACCTGGAGCTAGGTCCAGGCTAAAGGGGGATTAACAGATAAGGGGAAATCTGACTAATTAGAGTGTGTAAGCATGCATTGGTGTAGGAGCTGAACACGCAACAACACCAATGCATGGGCGCAACTGTATATTAGATACAGGCCAACACAAAAATGGGGACAAAGGACCATGTTAAATTATAAAATAGAAAAAAAAAAAAAAAAACACTGATTTACTAACATATGACAATCTGACAGAAAGTGTGTGACTATTGTAAGGAAAATAACATCAAAAGCATCTCAAATTTATAAACAAATAAACTAATTATTTTTTTAATTAATAAATAAATAAAAGATACAAATGTTATATTTGCTGTTGTATCTGAGCTCTGCAGGATAGTGGGTCTCAGGGTTGAAGATCTTCTGTCATAAAGGACTTTTCCTGCACATTTTCCCTGCTGTTTCTGTGCCTGTCTGTTTTTACACAAGTGTTTATGGCTGATTCTATAATTGTCCAAAGCCATACATTTTTTGGCTTAAAAAAAGCTTAGATATTTTTTTATATTTATAAAATATGTTACTCATTTTTGTAGATTAAAGTATGTTACAAGCCATGATAATACCACATTTTTTGTAAAAAAAAAAAAAAAAATGTCTTATATTGCCAGAAATAAGTATTTCTTGATGTCCGAATTAATGAATGTATTTTCTCCATCATGTATCATTGTGTAATCAAAATATTTTTTTCTACTTTTGCTTCTCCAATATTATTTTATTTGTAACTAAAAGTAATAAAAATTTCTACCAAAAATGTGTGTAGATCTTGCGTCAATTCTGTTACCGTACCATACTTTGCCTTTAAATTGGTGGAATTGCCTCACACAACTGTGTAGAAAGAAGATAAAGATTGTAAGATTCCAATCAGCCCAATGACGGAATCCAATGAATGGTCGAAGGTTAAATTTATGTAAGCCTTTTAAGGGCTTCTGAAATGAATTGTGTAATTTATTAGAATGATTGCAAGGTCTTCATGCTGCCGCTGCCGCGCCTTCGTATAGTCAAATGCGCCTTGAAAAGTCAATAAAATCATTTCACATCGCAATGATAGCGCAGACTCCACTTAATCTATTAAATACAATGAATTAATCAAAAAGGTTAACATTATCCAGATGAAAGTGTATCATGCCAATTACAGAATTAAACAATAAGAGCCAATTCAGAAGTAAATGCACAGCATCAATTGCTCAAAGATAAATCTAAGGGTATAGATGGAAGTCCAAATTATACATAGTGTTAAGCTTGAGAGCTCTGCACCACGGGCCAGTCTGGATACAGACTTGCGACCCCGAGACATTTCATCCTTCTCTTAAAATACCCTATGAGAGCAATGAATGGTTATTTTGTCAAAAATACATAGCCGGCCTCCTTAAAACAACAGCAATGACTGTTTGGCTTCTTATAACAGAATTAAACATTTTTTGTTGTTACAGTCTTTAACAGAAATCAACAGCAAAAGCATAAGAATACACATTTTGTACTCTCAGACACACACAAAAAAAACTTTCCATAATGATTAAATAAACACTTTATAATACCTACACAATATAAATCATTTAAGCATTAGCAAATAGTTAATTTATCATATGTTAAGCATTAAGTCTACATTATAAGACATTAGTAAGCACTTTAAAAATACAGGCAAATAATAATAACATTGTCTTTTATAAGGGATTTATAAAGCATAAATAGTCCTTACTAGATTAAGTCACAAATCTGCATGAAATTGTGGTTATAAAGTATTAGCATAAATAGTAATCATTATTATATTCCTAATTAATAAAATATATAATGTTAATTTGAATAGTTTATTAATCATTTACTAATTGAATGATCCTAAAAACCACCAACTACTCTTAAATACAAATGGTTTAAAAATATTGGAATACTTAATTTAGTAATGAAAAAATAATCAGTAACAAAGTATATAAGTGCAATTATTAAGCACATTATAAAGGTACTTATAGGTCAAGAACACATCATTTGTAGCTGTATTCATCAAGTGCTTACTAATGTTTTATGATGCAGACTTAATGCTTAACAAATGATAAATTAACTCTTTGCTAATGCTTATTAAATGATTTAAATTGTGTACTTATTATAAAGTGTTGCCATTAGCAGTACTGGAAAATCATACTCAAGTAAAAGTACCATTCCCCTTCATAGGGAACTCCAACGTGTGTCTGTAATAACAGACTTTTGGGAGTACTTCAGACGACCAATCGCTTCTGATGATAAGAAAACGGGCCAATGAAATGCCAATTGAGTTGGCGGAGCTGAGCTCCACAGCTGAGACTGATGAGCTCATCAAGGCTATATAAGCCAGCTGCTGGAGTCAGTTCCTCAGAATTGTTGCTTCAGAGCCGATTGTGAGCTGAACAACTTCTGCTAAACTGACTTCCAGAGAAGAAAGCCTTACCTTCACCAGTGCGGAAAGATGACGTGCGAGTGGAGGGCTGGGTTTCCCGTCCTCCTAGCGTTTCGCTGGTGATCTAAAAGAGATTTTCCTAAGAGAGCAACACAGTCAATCAACACATCTTTTTCAAGACGCTGTTCTGACTGTGCGTTTCTGGATGCGGTGGTTTCTATCTCCGGTTGATGGGCACGGGTATCGCATGACAGGTCTGGGGGTCCAGCATGTCGATGCGGTGCCCGCGGACAGCTCATGCTCTCACTGCGAGGGTGTGGTTGATGCATCGCTGAGATCGCGGCTTTGGTCACCCCCGTTGCTCCCCGTGAAAGCGGTTAGCACGCGGGCAGATCTGAGGATCACAGTGGGGGTTTGTCCGTCGCCTCCGGGCCCGCGGACCCCCCACTCCTCCACAGCGTGCCCCATCCAAGCTTCGGGCGGTTGTACGGTTCATCCCCCGGGATGCCCGCGCCTCCGCCTGATGACACCGGAGATCAAAGGTCCATCACGACATCGGAGGGCGAGCTGTTATGCTCAGATGACAGACTGGGCTCGCTTCCATCCTACGGGGTGCAATGCGCGGTCACAGTTCTCGAATCAGACATAACAGCAGCGCATCCTGGGCTGTTTCGGCAGTGCGGCTTGAGATGGCTTGTCCCCCAGTCTCACCGCTGGACCGAATAGAGGGTGTGACGTGCGGGCTGATCTAAGATTAATATTCCAGCCCCCGTCCCCTTCTTCCCAGGGGCGCACACACTGCAAATTTAAGATAGTAGATTTAACTACCTTAGAGTTAAAATTAACACTTCCTTAGAGTTTATATGGGAACCACTATAAAAGTGTTAAAATAACACTTTTGAAAGAGTTCAAATTATCAACACTCAGAGAGTGTTAATTAGCAAACTCTTATAGAGTAAAATATCTGTTAAATGTATGGAAAAATACCAGCAGCTGCGGAAAAAATACAGACGTTTTATAGAATTGTTTAAATTAACCGTATTTCATGAACCGATACAATGTTCAGTTCACAAAATCATAGCTCGGTGCACAAAAATGTAAAGTCATTAGATGCATTAATGTGTTCATGTGCATTTGCAATTAGCAAACAGATTCACTGCATTAGTAACTACACAGTTACCTTTAAACAAAAGAAGAGGCAGCATAACATCAGATACTCTTAGTTCATCTTGGACTTGCACACAGACGCTACTATCCTCCACAATGGTGACACAAAAAACGTTTTACAGTATTTTGCAGTTTTTTTTCCTGCATTTTACGGAAACATTCCGGCAGCTGTGGTTGCCAGTAAGCTACTGTTTTTAACATTTTACGTTCGTAAATTCAGTTTACAGAATATTTCCTTTAAAAATACATTCCACAGTCTGTATTTTTCATCGAACCCCTTAAATCCCAGAGCAAATACCTCACTAGTGTCCTCACTACAGATTAACATCAGAACATTTGTTAAACAGCAACACAAACACACAAATTTTAGATAGTAGATTTACCTACCTTAGAGTTAAAATTAACACTTCCTCAGAGTTTATATGGGAACCACTATAAAAGTGTTAAAATAACACTTTTGAAAGAGTTAACTTTATTTCCTATAATGTATAAACTTATTGTACGTTATACTTTTATAATGGCCATTATTGATTATTAAAACTGATATTCAGCAAAAGAGAGGGTATGTTTCGTGTTTTCAATGAAAATGACAGGAGGCAATAATGTTATCGGCTCCGTTTTGTTATAAATACGCGTACAGTGAAGATGACGCTCATATAAATATGCAGCTACACGACGCCTCAACATTTCTGCTCTCTGTTAAGTTAATATCAAAATGAAAATAGGCAGTTCCTTATATCATGTTTTCATGTTATTGTTAAGAAAGTGAAACAACGTAGCCAGTGTGATATGAATGAGGTTATGAAGTAAACTGTTCCCTCAGAAGTTTTACCCGACATGTCCTCAGGAGTCTGCTTAACATATCAAACTTGCGAAGTCTAAACTTACAAGCAGAGGATGCAGGACTGAACTGTGTGCAGGCTACTTAATATTGAGGGAAAAGCCTCAATCAGATGGGCGAATGTCTGCAGCCTCCGTTTTCCCCCATCTACACTGAGACGGAGCAGCAGCGTTTTAGAATGAAAACGGCCTCTTCAGCGTTTCCAAAATGCTCCGTTTTCGCGGCTTGAAAACTCCGGCGTAGTGTGGACGGATGGCGTAACCGTGGCAAAACTTGTGCGTTTTAAAACGAAAACGCATTAGTGTAAACGGGGCCTCAGAGAGTGTTAATTAGCAAACTCTTATAGAGTAAAATATCTGTTAAATGTATGGAAAAATACCAGCAGCTGTGGTTACAAGAATTGTTCCGTAAAAAATACGGAAGTTTTATAGAAACACTCAGGCAGTGATGACATTAATGAGATAATTGTCTAATTAAAGGAGGATTGAGAATTATTGATGAACAACTGTAAACAAGCAGAATCACTGAAGAAAATAAAACACAAAACACACAGCCAAAACCAAAGATGAAATCAACTGAAAATAAAACTCTTAAATAAAATAATAATTAATAAAAATAAAACAAATTACACCATAAAAATGTCATTTCTCAAGATCTCAGCAGAGATCATTAAACAACTCCACAAACATCAGGAGCTTCACTTATTACTGACCTTTGACTTTATTTCTGTCACGTAAACAAAAGCTCTTAATGACATTTCTGTTGTTCATTTGAAGTCACCATGATGGAGGACAGAGTCTGCTTTAGTTGGGCTCTTCAACTTCTTAATTTAAGACTTGTGTTTATTTTGGTTTCTATAATTAATTGTGTTGATCACAACATTTATTTATATAGCATGAAAAGCCAAGAGGAAATTTAAGAATCAGTCTGATGAGACTAACTATGGCATTAAAGCTACCCCGCCTGCTTGTTAACTTATTCAATATCATGTTAGTTATGTGTGAGAAATGAATAATAAACTTAAATGAAACCATAAGAGCTCCCGCAATAAACGACTGCTTAACAGGTTTAAATACACTGAGACAGGGATTCACAATGAGAATGTTTGGTCTATGGCAGAACTTAAAAACACACAGACATCAACAATTAGTCTTTGAATCTCAACAATGGTGACAAACAAAAAATCTAAATCAAATAAAAAAACAACCCAGAACAACACAAAACACTCTACTGAAATATTACCCCCCAAAAACAAAATAAAATAAAGACAAAGAAAGACATTTTAAGCACATAAACCTGCATAATTCACTCATGCTGCAATGCATGCTGGGAGCTTTGTACTATGCTGGCACCCAGCATGCATTGCGGGATGAACAGATCATGCAGCTTTTTTTTTTTTAGCAACCATGGTTGAGGTTCATATCCTGATTCTTGATGTCTGTGTGTCTTCATGTGCTGCTGCAGCTCTAAGGTTCAGTGCATGACATTCTAATTATTCTTTTTGAAAATTTCCTTTCTAATTGTTTGTTGACCCTCCATGTAGAGCAGCAGTATTGTCCCAAACAGCTTTAATAAAAATATATTTGTAAATATTTTTTATGAAATTAACTTATTAAACACCTCAAACTCCATCTATAACAACTAAGCACATACAGTATGTTTTCTCATTGCCTTACTTGCTATAACTGATCAATTCTAGATACACTCAGTTATAACAGCCAGAGAAACATTAAGATAGAAGACTAAAGGTTCAAGAGCTTAACTAAATCAGCCTCTGATCTCCATGATGGTGAGGTCTAATGACACATTTTCAATAAAAAAATATAAACCTCTGTTAATGATCAAATATTTTTCCAGAAATTAAGTCAAACTGTAATCAGTGAAGCTGCTAATGCTGTTATTTAATGGAGTTGTTTAATCCTCTGTTTTAATTCAGTTGGTTTGGTGTGAGGTTGCGTCTGTAGTTTTATTTCTTCTTACACTTTCTTATTCTTTCCGTGATTGTGCTTGTTAACAGCAGGTGTTCAACAGCAGGTGTCTGAACTCACTCATGTGTGGCATTTACTCTAGTGGACTAAACTAATTGACTAATTTGATTAGTTAATGAGGGTGTATGGCGAGATTTCAGACACTCTGATTAATTTCTTGAAAACAAGGGTTATCTACAAAGGTAGATACATGTTACTCTGTATGACAAGGAGGCTAATCAGCTTCTAACGCTGAGAGGGTTATTTCATCTTTATTTAACTCTAGAATTTCAACACTTTACTCTGAATTACCGCAACACCCAAAATTTAACACTAATGAATTTGCTGTGTTTGCGGGACAAATTTCAGATAAAGTGTGAATCTTTTAATCTGATTCAATCCGACTCAATTGAGTCAAATCAATGATTCGAATCTTCAAGATCCAAGTCATTGATATGAGCTAAATAAATCCCTAATCGATCTTATAACGTAGATTGATTTCTTACAATGGTTTTCCAACTGTTCCGAGCGTTCTGCTGGTATGAATGCACTAAACTGTTTTAATGAAAACAGTTTGCACTCAGAAGGTGATAGCAATGGCCACTTCCTCATTCATATAATATAAATTGTTAACATAACGTTTTTGATAATTAATATTTACGGATATAATTCCAATGCACAGAATGTCCAGTTGCTTGATTTATTAGATAATAAAATTAAACATTGGTTGACTACATTTCCTTATGCACATATCATAATTGGTGGAGATTTTAATATCACTCTTAATAGTCAAATTGATTGTTGGCCACCTGGCAAAGATTCCTCTGCGACTACAAATATAAAACTATTAATGGATAGATATGAATTGATAGATACTTGGAGACAAAAATTTCCTGATGATCCGGGACTTACTTGGTCCACTAAAAATCTTAGTAATTATTCACGCATTGATTACTGGTTAGTATCAAAGGACCTAAACCAAATGGACATCTCTATATCTACTCATCTCACCCCGCTGACAGATCATAAAGCAATTGCTATATGGATTAATATATGTACGTCTGAAAAAGTAAATGGGAGAACATCATATTGGAAGCTTAATAGCTCGTGCCTAAAGAACGAACAAGTTATTACAGAAATTAACCGTTTACTTAAATATTTTTTTAAATAAAGCAACCGCAGAACAATCTTTTGGTAAAAACTGGGAATTGTTTAAATACAAATCTGCAAAATACTTGAGATCATTTAGCAAAATGTGTGTACGGACTAGAAGGGCCGAGGAAAAGGATATTATAGCCCACATCTCTTCCATTATAGAGAAAGGGGTGGATAATTTATCAGATGATGACCAACTTGATCTAATAGAATTACAGAACAAATTAGATGAGGTTTATAAAAAAAAGCTGAGGGTGCATTCATTTGTTCTAAAAAAAAGTGGCTTGAAGAAGGGGAGCAGAATTCCGCTTATTTTTTTTCGATTGGAAAAGCAGCGTGCAAATCACAATACTATACACAAGCTTAATATTAATGGAACGGTTACCTCTGACTCTAAATTAATATCTAAATATTGCGCTATGTTTTACAGTAAATTATACACTTTCAACTACTCAGAACAATTAACATCCTCGTTTTTATCATCTTTAAAAAATTCTACAAATATATCATTAGAAGATAAGATGTTTCGTGACAAGCCTATAGAAATAATGGATGCCATCAACCATTTAAAAAATAATAAATCCCCTGGAACAGATGGGATGGTATCAGTTTTATAAAACTTTTGCCCAACAGATGGCGCCTTTCTTACTGCATGTATTCAATGAGAGTATTTCCAATAGTAAATTGCCACCAAGTATGAATCAAGGTCTTATCACACTTGTCCCAAAGTCAAAAAAAAGATCTCTTATTTATTGATAATTGGCGACCAATATGTTTATTAAATAACGATTATAAAATACTTGCAGCAATTTTTGCTGAAAGATTCAAAGATATATTAGACTCAGTTATTGATCAAACCCAATCAGGGTTTATGAAGAATAGACACATTGCTAACAATATCAGACTAGTTTTGGACATTCTTGATTACTCCCACTTGATTTCTGAGAAAAGTTATATATTATTTTTAGACTTCTACAAAGCTTTTGATACCCTTGAACATATTTTCATTTTTCTCAGTCTTAAGAGGTTTGGGTTTGGTCCTTTTTTTGTAATGCAATCCAAACTCTATATAGTAATGCTAACAGCTCAATTAAACTGAAAAATGGGACTTCAACTAGATTTGACATTAAAAGGGGCATATCCCAAGGATGTCCCATTTCTCCTTATTGATTTCTACTGGCTGCACAGTTATTAGCAGATCATATTAAACAAAGTGATCTTGTAGGCATCAATATAGCAGAAAGGGAAGTGATCATCAGTCAGTTAGAGGATGACACTACTCTCTTTTTCAAAAATTGTGATCAAGTTGCAGTAGCTTTAGGAGTAATAAATACATTTTCGGAAGCATCTGGTTTACGCCTGAATATTACCAAATGTGAATTATTATCTGTGAAAGATTGTGATGCTCCCTCCATTTGCAATATTCCGGTTAAAGAAAAAGTAGTTTATTTAGGAATTGTTATAACCAAAAATGAATCCATACGCTGTAATGATAATTTTACTTCAATTATAGAAAAAACTGAAAAAAAAACTTTATCAAAATCAGTGGCTTCAGAGAAATATCTCTTTAAATGGAAGAGTGCTACTTACTAAAGCTGAAGGTTTATCCAGATTAATCTATACTGCTTTGGTCCTACAATTAGAAAACAAAATTTGTAAAACAATAGACAATTTATTATTTAACTTTGTTTGGAGAAATCGTACACATTACATTAAGAAATCAGTTGTGATGAACACTTATGAAAATGGAGGACTCAATTTTCTAGATTTTAATACATTAAATTGCACCTTTAAAGTCAATTGGATGAAACAATTTTTAAAGTGCCCTACATCGATTTGGAATTATATCCCTAACTATATTTTTTCACAGTTGGGTGGCTTAAACTTTCTCTTCCCATGTCATTATAATATTGAAAAGTTACCTGTGAAACTCTGCATTTCACAAGGAAATGCTTCTTGCTTGGTCTCTTAATTATAAACACAATTTTTCTCCGCACTCTTTTTTCATTTGGAATAACCGCAATATACTCTATAAAAATAAGTCCTTATTTCTTCAAAGTTGGTATGATAATAAAATTACTTTAGTTCATAATCTCTTTAATGAAAGTGGTCTTTTGCTATCATATTATGACTTCTTACAGAAGTTAAATTTTCCTGTCTCACCAAAAGAATTGGCCATTGTCTCTGATCCTGTTCCTGCAGGAATTATTACACTGTTTAAAGGCTTGAACAGAACGCCATGTATCACACCATCTCTTTGTGATCCGCTTGAAACTACAGTGGGTAAAGCTTGTCTTGTTCCAAACTCAACTAACAAATCAATCCGTGCATTGTTTCAGAAAGAAGTTGTCTCAAAATCATATGTTATTACTTACTGGAGCAATTTTACAAATATTTCAAACTGGAGAAAAGTTTGGCTTTTGCCACGCAAATACCTTATTGTGAACAAAGTCAGAGAAGTGTCCTTTAAATTAATTCACAGATTCTACCCAGTGAGCAGCTATTTAAAAAGATTTAAATCGGATATTAACACAATGTGCGCTTTCTGTAATTTACAAAGTGAAACAACTGTACATTTATTTTGGTACTGTTCCTACACAAAAATATTTTGGGGTAACTTTTGCAAATTTGTGATTGAGTTTATATAGTCCAATTTTTCTTTGTATTGGGAAAATGTGTAATTTGGTTTTATTTATACAGAGACTAATACTGAGAAAGCATTCTACTTCATAAATCTTTAATTTTTACTTGCTAAATATCACATCCATAAATGCAAATTCTACAATAATAAACCACTTTTTAAGGTATTCATAAAAGAATTAAAACAATACTTTGAAACACTTTCCGGTTCAGGAAACACTAAGGCTAGGAAAACATTATCTTGTCATGCCCTGTTTAAAATTCCCCTGTAACATCAGTACTTCATTTTGAGTTATTTACTCTTAATATTGTATTTTTACTTAAAGCTTTACTTTATATGTATTTCTTGTTTAACTTATTGTATTTTTTTCCCTTACTGTTTTATCCCCCTGGCATCCTCTATGTTTCTTCTAAACATTCTAATTAATAATGTTTCATTATACTGTAATAATTTACTGTTCAGTTAAAAAAAAAAAAAGTGAAGTGTCCATCATTACACACTTCATTTTACCGGTCGAATGAGTGCATCATCCGGGTAATTAAAGTGCACTTATTATTTTATACTATTTATACTACAAAATGGCGTAGAATAGTGCATAAGTATGCGGTTTGGGACGCACCTTAAGTGGTACAAAGCTAAACAAAAAAGACTTTTATTTTGGCGTGGTGTGTGACGTCATAAGGCTGCGCCACTCCCGTGCTGCGATTCAGTTGTAGAAAGGTTTGTTTTAAAGCTTTTACACTTATATAAACCGATTGCTTAAAGTTTCAGGTTTTTTATTCAATGCTAAATGATGTACCTGCCGTTGACAACATTATTTTAATCCTTTTATACAACGTAGTATTATTTACTCACAGAAATGAGGGCTATTGTTTGAATAAAGATAGGACAAACTTTATTTGTCCCTGAGAAGAAATTTGTCTTGTGCAAAAAAAGTGCTACAATGTTGCTGTGAGCAAACAATAAAGTAAATAAAACAAACAAAAGAATTAAGAACATAAAGTTTGAAAACAGAAACATGTGTGTAACGAGTGTTTTAAAGAAGGTTTAGTTATTAAATAACTATATATAAGAAATGGAGTACTAGTTTTAATCAGCTCATTTGTGGCTATTGTTTCTTGCTCAGACTTACTCTTTTACCTGATTTCTTTTTGTTAATGACTCTCATATAAAGAAACTGTTGAAGCAAGTGTTGAAGAGAAGTGATTTTGTTTCATTGTTTTATTTATTTAAACTGAACATTTTTATTGTTTTGTTCATTTGAAACAGGATAAAGTGTCCAAACACAGAGAAAAACTCCTGCTGAAGCGACTGATCTCCACACTGTTATAAAGATGGCGTTTATTAAAGAGGAGAGTGAAGATGTGAAGATTGAAGAAACATTCAGAGTCAAACAGGAAGATCTGCAGGAACAAACAGGTTAATTTTCCTTCTCAAAGACCAACTCAGTCATTTGATCCTCATTCAGATATATTTTATTAAATCTAAATTAAATCCATCTTGCAGCCCTGAGTGTGCTGCCTAGTTCTCCTAAATGCACATAAGCACTCATTGAAAGACAGGAATGAGTTTCTTTCGTCACTTGTTCTCATGTCTTTTGTCATTCGTTTTATGTATTTCCCGTTTTCTCTACCTTCTTAAGGTTATTGCTTTTCTTGTTCTCCTATTGTTTTAAAGTATCCTTAACCACTGATGCTATATATATATATATATATATATATATATATATATATTTATTATAATTTTTTATTTATTTATGTTTTTAGTTTAACTGGGCTGATGATATTTGACCTACAGCATTCTCATAGAAAATATCTACTATTAAGGTTATGGTGTTGGCTTACTACTTTCCATTTGCATATGTCACATTGATCACAATTCCCTTTTTTTATCAACTTCTTTATAGGTTTAAACTTGTTTCTAGTAGTTGTTACTAGTTCTCACAGATAGTATCTGAGTTAGAATTACATCATTATTATAATAACTAATTACCAGGGCTATTGTGTTTAAACAGGGTTTCCCCGGGGTCTTAAAAGGTCTTAAGTTTACTGAAATATTGTGCTGTAGATCTTAAATCTTTTTAAACAAGTCTTCATTTTCCTTTGTTCATGTTTTGCTACCCAATCTGGTCAAAACCCATACAATCACCAACAATCATCTCAATAAAACTTTCAACTTTTTATTCTAAAAGGTCATTTTAACTCTATTTATCATAATTGTTTAATTATTTTGCTCACAATAACATTAGTTTAAACGTGCTCCATGTATTTACTGCTGAGGACATCGACCTGGACAGATTGTTGTGCAAAGATTTAGTTTATAGTTTTTAAAACGTTTAAAACATTTGTTCATTTTTAATTATTTTTTAGAGAAGGTTTATGTTGGAAAAGTGTATAGATGCAAGTAAAGCTTGCTTGTTTTTACACAATATTTAAAATCTTTTGCTAAGAAATATCTAAAATATTGTAATTTATTGTTATTAATTTATTATTGTATTATTAAATGTATTAAACTATAATTTGTTTTGTTAGGGCAAATAAAAATCTTATCCATCTGGGCTATATGAAAAATTCCTTAGCCTTATGAGTCTAAAATTTCATTCATAATGGTCTTAAAAAGTCTTACATTTTACCTTGGTGAAACCTGCAGAAACCCTGTTTTAAAGTTTGTCAGAACCTGGATGCCCCCAATTTTAAACATGCTGAATGAAATACAGCATGCTGATGATATGCAAACATTTGAGTGTAAAGTTCATCAGAAATTCTCTGAATATTGACCATATTCTTCATGTACCAGCAGGTGGCGCCATTGGAATCTTTTTGCTTGAGACTTTTTTTTAAAGAATGAATTTTTAGATCCTAAAAACCGTGTTATGCTGCTTAGGCATGGGACGATAACCATTTTCAACGTATATCGCGGTTTGGAAAAGTCAAGGTTTTAAAACGGCCAAAATTTTTTGCATTACCATTCCTACTGTATATGTAAGGTTTTTCTTACATTTTGTTTTGAGTTTTTTAGGACAACAGTATCTCCAGCAGAAAAGATATCCAAAGATGCTGTTTTAAATCGTAAAGAAATCTGTGTTTTTTAAATTAATGAAAACCGCAGAAGTCTATGATTAATTTGACTTATTCAGCCTGACATGTTTACTGCTCCAAAATACTTTAAAAGTTTCTCAAAATAAAATATATTGTGTTTAAAGGGGAAAGGATGTTTGTTTTTTACCCAGACATTTAAACAGAATATATTTTAGAGCAGTAATCACAGTACAGTGATATTTTTATTCAAGGTTATCATACTGTCAGAATCTTATACTGGCCCATGCCTAATGCTGCTTGATGTTGCAAAGTCATATTTTCTAATTTTATTATTTTTCTTTGTATGTATAGACATGAACACTTGTTTGTAGAGCAAGTAATGTGACCTTTTTCTGTCGTTTATTATTCCAGGTCATTTATCCAATAGGCAACTGAAGTTCTAAAACAATAGCATATGTAATCAGGTCACTGCTATGACATGATTGATAATTGTCGCTGTTTGTCATTGTACTCTGGTTATCCTGAGAGCTGATTCTGAGTATTCTTAGGGCTTTTCACACTTCAAATTGTTAACCCTGGGTCATTCTAATCCTGGATAAACAGACTCCTGGGTTATATGCAATCATGTTCCACACTGCTCATGCTATACCAGGGGGCTATTCCATGAACCAAGTTTAGAGAAAAAGCCAGGCTTATTTTGGTAAGTCAGGTTTATTAATGGCGGATTCACTTTCATAAATCAAATTTACGATAGTTCAAACTCAGTTACTCTGGCAACTTATGCTGGGAAACTAGCCTAGTCTGGGGCAGGTTAACTCTCAGGCTAAGTCTTAAAGAGCATATTGTAGGTTAAAAAACTAATTCAAAAAAGGTAGAATCATTTGTAAAAATACTCTATAATACCATAAAATACCATATTAAAATGTTTTACGAGGCGCAAGGGCACACATTTTAAAGAAAATGTGTCTGTTTTTCCACTTCCTTTTTTTTCTAACCACCCCGGTGACGTCACATCAGGTGCTTATTTGACAGGCGCGCGCTGTTTGCAGTGATCAGAGTAGCATCAGTTGTAAGTTTTGGTGTTATTTATCATTTATCGTCGTATATTATTGCGTGTATGGGGGCTGCACAAACTCCAGCCTGTCAGCATATCAAGTCCAAAGTTTCCTGTTGCGATTTTCGTTTATTTGTTCGTGAAATGGGATGAATCCGAGAAGACCGTAAGCTGACGCGAAAACGGCGAAAAACACGCTCCTGGATCAGTCAGAGGGGCAGCTCGATGAAAACGAGAACTGTACACGGTAAGACAACTCATTTTTCTTTTATATTTGTCAACTTTCAAATCAGTAGGCATGATTTTTGACTAAATAGAAGCAACGAGATGTGTTTACGTTGGTGTAGCCTACAGTACAGTACAGCACTGCTGTTAGCTTGTAACGTATAGCATATTAAATATGCTTTTTTTAAACCATGTAAAAATGTAAGCATATGATAAGACAACGGGTACCATCAGTTTGCTAATATTATAAATGTCTTGTATAGTTATAGCGTAGTGACTTTGTTTGCTCAGCTAATTAATAGTTTATTGTCATGTGGTGTGTTTATAAGGCTTTGGGAGACACATCTGCATTATTTCCACAGCATATATGCATCAGCCCTCTGACGGTGGAATACTGGAGGTCATCACAGGCTCGACGAGAATGCAGAACTGTCCACTACATATGGGCTCTCCTTTCTAGATCCTTCCAGTGGGTTACAAGTGTAAAGCTGTCAGCATCTTTTTACACAGCATTCACAATTTAGCACACATTAAAGTCATGACAGTGTGGCACCCACATAAATGTTGGCCAACTTACTGAAAAGTAATTTAAATAAGGTTTACTTTTAAATGGGTCAAATGATATATTTTTATTTCAGGATTATATGTTTGTTACCTACTTATACATGCACTCACACAGATTCTTATACATATATAAAGAGTCAAAATGCTGGGTATTATCAGTGCTTATTTAGTTTTATTTAGTTTTAGCTATATTAATAAAACTGGAATTTGAGTTGAATTTGAATTGGGTTTATTTAACCATAAAAGCAGATCAGATCTTTTGATCAAATCTTTGTATTTTATACAGTAACACAACTTGTGATTGTATTTTTTAAGGATTGTTGCCTAAATGAGATCCAATAAGGATCATCTTATACCCAATGCAAAAAAAAAAACAGGCAAAAAAGACATATTTTAAAACTTATTTGAATTGTTTTAGTATTTGATGTTGTTTTTATTTTAATACAAAAGCTCTGAAAAGCTTTTGTATAATAAAAAGAGTTTCAAGTACCTTGTTTACATGTTTCTGCATTATTCCAGACGTTCTGTGTTATTTGTGTTTTGTATTCACTTATCTACAATTAAAAAATAGGGTCAATGTGGCATAACTCTGTTAAATGATCATTAGTTTCTGTTACTGGTAAGTATTAATACTTATAGATGATCAGTACTAGCTTTGCTATTGCCAAATAAGATTTCGTTATCTTACATATCTGCCTGTAAGCCAACTGGTCTCTCACTGAGAACCTGCTCTGTTCTCCTCACAATACAGCTCAATTACTCTTCTTTGACTGCTGTTCTGTCTACTGGTCTCTCCACAGACTCATAATAGTATGGCTGTGGTCCGTCGTTTGTGTGAATAGCTCAGAATATCTTATCTCGGCATCAAAACGCGCACCGCGATCAGTTGTCTTCTAACTGTACGTTCACACCGAAAGCAGCAAGAGCGTCAAAGGTCGCTCTGGCCGCCCTGGCAACAACGCTGTCTGCCTTGAGCTCCGGCGGCGAGAGCGTCAAAATTCGCTACACATTGATCTCGTATTTAAAGGAGCCGTTGTTACACTCCCCCATAAAACATGCTTTCTAGCGTGAAGATGTTGCACACTTATTATCAAATTCACTTAACTGCCGAAGATCTAGTTGCATGTGGTTTGGCTTTGCTCCACTATGTGTCCATATGCTTGAAATATTCTGAAGCAGCAATACTGTTTTGTATTGTCGCATGAAATTCCCGCTTTTTTTATGAAAAAAAAAAATATATATATAACATTGATGCACATCAGTAGCTCGCCAGTAACTTTTTAAATTTACGTTCCAGTAAGAAAACATTGCAAATAATTGGAAATCCAGCGACCGCAATAATTAAACCCTTGGGAACAACTGTGGTCGGAACCAAAGTTCACAGTGACTGTGTTCTCTGACTCCTCTCAAGCGGTGGACTTCTACATTCTGATTGCTTGCCGCCGAAACGCGTCATAGCTCATTACCATAAAGTTGACTTGATTTCAACTTTCCTCGACGCTCACACCGGCGAAGACGCACCGCGCTGCTCCTCGCCGCTTATCGCCGCCTGCTCCCATTGAAAATGAATGACTTCCGGCTACTTTGATGCTCTCGCCGCTTTCGGTGTGAACGTACAGTGACTGTTATATGCGCGATACCCCTCTTCTGACGTCACTTCCGGTCTGGCGATTTTTTTTCAAATGCGGAAGTACATTTCTAAAAACTCCAGATGGCTTAATAATCAACTGTAACGTATATTTTAAGGAAAATCTAGTTCCTACTTTACTCTTACACACATTGACTCACTGGGGTGTCTAACCTACAATATGCTCTTTAATCTTTTTAAAACAAGTCTTCATTTTTCCTTTGTTCATGTTCTGCTACCCAATCTGGCCAAAACCCATACAATCACCAACAATCATCTCAATAAAACTTTAAACTTTTCATTCAAAAAGGTCATTTTAACTCTATTTATCATAATGGTTTAATTATTTTCCTCACAATAACGTTTGTTTAAATGTGCTCCATGTATTTACTGCTGAGGACATCGACCTGGACAGATTGTTGTGAATAGATTTAGTTTATTAGAGTTTTTAAAACTTTTAAAACATTTGTTTATTTTTTATTTTAAAGAAAGTTTTTTTTTTTTTTGGAAAAAGTGCATGGATACAAGTAAAGCTTGCTTGTTTTTTTCACAATATTTAAAATCTTTTGCTTAGAAATATCTAAAATATTTTAATTTATTATTATTATTATTATTATTATTATTATTATTATTAAATGTATTAAATTATAATATTTTTATGATAGACAAATACAAAATCTGGGCCATTTGAAAAATGATTTAGCCTTCGCCCTTTATGAGTCTAAAATGTCAGTCATAACGGTCTTGAAAATTTCTTAAAGGCTTACATTTAATTTGGTGAAACCAGCAGAAACGCTAGTTTAAAGTATGTCAAAAAATGTGGATGCCCCCAATTTTAAACATGCTGAATGAAATGGACACTAAAATAATTAATTACTATAAAACATTGTACAGTATTCTAAACTTTATGATGTTGTGGGATGATGTGAGACAAAACAAACACATTATAGTAAAACAATAACATTTAGCATTGCACTGACTACAACTGGCCAACAAACTAGTCTAAAAATGACTTTTGCTGCTTAAGAAATGGATTACAGCATGCTGATGATATGCAAACATTTGAGTGTAAAGTTCATCAGAAATTCTCTGAATATTGACCATATTCTTCACGTACCAGCAGGCGGCGCCATTGGAATCTTTTTGCTTGAGAAATTTTTTAAAGAATTAATTTTTAGATCTTAAAAACAGTGTTATGCTGCTTAGGCATGGGGCGATAACCATTTTCAAGGTATACCACAGTTTGGAGAAGTCAAGGTTTTAAAACCGCTAATATTTTCTGCTTTCCCTTCCCTACAGTATATGTACGTTTTTTTTTTTTTAAGTTTTAAGTTTTCCCATCTCTGGGAAACATCCATGCACACTCATTCACACTAATACACTACGGACAATTTAGCTTTATCCAATTCACCTGTACCGCATGTCTTTGCACTAGTGGGGGAAACCGGAACCGAGGTTTTTTTTTACATTTTAAATTTTTTAGGACAACAGTATCTCCAGCAGGAAAGATATCCAAAGATGCTGTTTTAAATTGTAAAGAAATCTGTGCTTCTGAAACTAATGAAGACAGCTAAAGTCAATGATTCATTTGACTTATTCAGCCTGACATGTTTACTGCTCCAAAATATTGTAAAAGTTTCTCAAAAGAAAATGTATTGTGTTGAAAGGGGAAAAAGTGTTTGTTTTTTACCCAGACATTTAAAAAGAATATATTTTAGAGCAGTAATCACAGTACAGTGAAACCGTGATATTTTTATTCAAGGTTATCATACCGTCAGAATCTTATACTAGCCCATGCTTAATGCTGCTTGATGTTGCAAAGTCATTCATTCATTTTCTTTTTGGCTTAGTTCCCCTTATTAATTTGGGGTCGCCACAGTGGAATAACCAGCCAGCTTATCCAGCATATGTTTTATGCAGCGGATGCCCTTCCAGCTGCAACCCATCTCTGGGAAACATCCATACACACTCATTCACTACGGACAATTTAGCTTACCCAATTCACTTGTACCGCATGTCTTTGGACTAGTGGGGAAACCAAAGCACCCGGAGGAAACCCACGTGAACGTGGAGAGAACATGCAAACTTCACACAGAAACACTACCTGACCCCGCTGAGGCTCGAACCAGCGACCTTCCTGCTGTGAGGCAACAGCACTACCTGCTGCGCCACCACATCGCCTGTTGCAAAGTCATATTTTCTAATTTGATTATTTTTCTTTGTATGTATAGTCATGAACACACTTGTTTGTAGAGCAAGTAGCCGTTTATTATTCCTGGTCATTTCTCCAATCGGCAACTGAAGTTCTAAAACAATAACATATGAGATCAGGGCCCCGTTTCAGAAAGAAGGTTAAGTGAAAACTCAGAGTATTTTAACCCTGAAATGAGAGAAACTCTGGGTTTTCTGTTTTAAAATGGCAGGTTTGTCAAACTGGAGAAAGCAGGGTAAGTCAAGCCTGTTTCTGAAAGAGAGGTAACTTTAACTCAGAGTCAGTTACCGTGGTCACTTACTCTGTGAACCCAACCTGGTCAGGAGCAGGTCTTATTCTCTAAACTCAGAGTTTCTGTCGGTCTCCTCCCCTTTTTTAAAGACGAAGCGGTATTTCTCGCTTAGCCTTACGTTTCCAGCCACCTATTTTTATGTGCAGTTTGGATAGGCTATGAGCATAAAAAAATCGGTTGATGGAAACGTCATGATGCACATAACTTTTGAAATATAGGCATAAAAACATGCGCAAAACTGAGTAGGATAAACTTTTTATTTGATAAGAAAAGAAACTTACGTAAACTACGCAAGCACTTTTACTGAACAAATTCCAGTACATGCATTAAAAAAGGTTTGTTGTAAGAGATCATATGATGATGAAAATGTGTGTGAATGGACAAACCAGCAGACTGAGCACACTGTAAAACATCTGAAATGTTGTTTTGGTCATTCTAAAATGCCTTAACCATTTTAGTATTAATGTTATTATATTATTAATGACCTCCAGAGCGTCTGGAGCGTGTCAAGAGCGTCTGTTCTTCGTGTCTCATGGCTTCAAACGCCTCCATGTGTTCATCGTGTGCTGGCATTGTCCTATGAGGTGAAAGTCATTTAATAAATAAAGAAAAGATTCATGCAGCTTCTTCTACCGCAGTAAATTCTGTTTTTACTGTTGATATTTGGCGCCAGTTAATGAGGAAGTGACGATTTTGTTCTCTTTGATTCATTGGATGGAAACGCTGCTTTATTCGCACTTCTTTTATGCGATATTCCAGTTTTGCAAATAAATTTTAATTCTCATTTTTGGATGGAAACAGCTATTGCCTACATTTCAGTCACACAAAGAACAAAGTTACGTACGAGAATGGCTTGTCCTTCTTTAATGAATAATTAGCTTAAAAATTCACAAACCTTCAACAGGGACATGTACTGTAACTAGATTAATGGGATTATTACTCCTTATTACTGACACGCTCCCCACAGCATTCTTCAAAACGGTGTTTAACTGTTTAGAAATGGATCTCCTAAAAGTGGTAAATGCTTCACTTCTCTCAGGGATTTTTCCAAACTCACTTAAAACTGCAGTTGTTAAACCCCTCTTGAAAAAGAGCAATCTGGATAACACACTATTGAGCAGTTACAGGCCAATCTCAAATCCCCCTTTCATTGACAAAATCATTGAAAAAGTTGTTTTCAACCAGGTTAACATGTTCTTAAACTTCTAGGGGTGTTTAGACAATTTTCAATCTGGTTTCAGAGCACATCACAGTACAGAGAGCGCTCTTATAAAGATAATCAATGATATCCGCCTAAATACAGATTCAGGCAAACTAACAGTGCTGGTATTGCTGGATCTTAGTGCTGCATTTGACACTATCGATCACAGGATACTTCTGGATAGGCTGGAAAATTGGGTTGGGCTGTCTGGGACGGTCCTCAAATGGTTCAGATCTTATCTTGAAGGGAGAGGTTACTATGTCAGTATAGGTGACCATAGTTACATTCTAAGTTACATTCAGTTACATTCAGAATAAAGTACTATTACTTGTCTATAAATCACTAAATGGCCAAGGACCTCAATACATTACAGATATGCTCACTGAATACAAACCTAATAGATCACTCAGATCTTTAGGATCAAATAAACTAGAAAATCCAAGATTCCACTGTGTATGAAATGTGCTATATAAATAAACTTGCCTTGCCTTCTAAAAACTATTTTTAGTACCGCTTATATTCTTATTATTCAAATATTTTTAATGATTATTCAAAAGTCTTCAATTTTTCCACAACACACATATTGAACAACAAATTAACATGGTACAAAGCTGCAGACATACTCGCACTCCATAAAGAAAAAGGGAGAAAGAGAAAAATATAAATCTAAATCTATAAATGAAAATATATAAAACAAATTAGGAAATTAGGGTTAAACTCTCACTTAGGATATAATAACCCCTGGGCGTTCAATGTAGGATAGTAGTGATGGGAAGTTCGGCTCTTTTCAAAGATTCGGCTCTTTTGGCTCGGCTCCCTTAAAAGAGCCGGCTCTTACGGTTCCTAAATGGCTCTTTATTTCAGTATCACTCCTAGCCTTCTATTTTAGCCCAATTTATCAATTGTGAATGTTTTGTGTATTGGTAAGCAACTTTTTAATTCCTTTTTTTCCATAAAAAAAATACACAGTTACTATTATTTAACATTTTAATAAAACTTTAATTGAACAATTGAACACAATCAGGGCTTGACATTAACTCACCGGCCACTGTGGCTAGTAGTTTTCCAACGTTACTAGCCACTCTGCATTTTCACTAGCCATAATTTTGTTGTTGGGAAAATAGATTTTATATGCATAAATTTGACTTTGACATGCTAAAATACTTGATTTAAATTTTGTGTTATGTCCCCATGCCTCGTCATTAATTTCACTTTTTGTGTGTCGTGTATGAGCTTGCTCAATGAGCATAAGCAAATGGTTCATGGTTTCATTAGTGTTATATTGCAATTAGTTTTTCTTTCACATGACCTTTAAGGGTTTACCAAATTTATCTCTGACCACACCAAACAATAATTATTTCTTAGCCACAAATGTGTTTTAATGTGTCAAAACAAGCAAAATATAGCTGTATACTATCATTTTTATTTACACAAAACATTTCTTAAAAAACAAAGAAAAGCAATTGATTTAAAAAAAATAATTATTGTCATGTATCTAAAACTATGCACAGTAATCTGTCCTGACTAAAGGTCTCTCGGATCACCAGTTAACTACACATACGTAAATGGAGAGTTAATCTCCCATTAAAGCAATATTGTAAAAAAAAAAAAAATAAATTTTAAACCATATTAACAAAAATAAAAGCAAATAAAACCGTAAGCAAATGAAAGCAGGTGAAAAACATACCATGTGTGATAAGGATCTGTTCAAAGTGAAAGCAACCGGTGCTGCTTACAAAAAGACAAATTTTGAGCTCTTGAAAGCAGCAAGACTGTGGGTGCATGTTCATCACTTTTTGTCTAGTCTATTTGAAAGAGAACCGATCACAGTTGCGTTTCCAGACACGGTTGCTTCACGAAAGGAAACAAGAGTGTGCACGCGTTTTAAACAGTCGCGCGAATCACATCGGCTGTTAGCGCGAGTGATCCTTGTGGTACGATCCTAGTGGGTCCTCCCATGTGATTAGCCGCATGGTTGTTCCCAAATGAAGCCCCGCCCCTACTTACGGCAGAAGATTCGGCTCTCCCCGACGGGAGTCGGCTCTTCTCGTTCGCTTCAAAGAATCGGCTCTTAGAGCCGGCTCGTTCGCAAACGACACATCACTATAGGATAGGAAAGGCTGCCAAACCTCAGAAAACTTTTTTGTAGAGCCTCGGATGGTGTACTTAAGGCGCTCGAGTTTAGGATGTAATAACACTTCTAATATCCAGTGTTTGTGGGATAGCGGGTTAGTTTTTTTCCACCTGAGAAGAATCAGGTGTCTGGCCAATAAAGTAGAAAAGGCAATGATTTCTACGTGATTAGCTGACAGGCACATTTCTTCTGGCACTGTACCAATAATTGTGGTCAAAGGATTAGGATCCAAATCTTTTTACATATAGATGAAAATGATTAAAAATATCGGTCAAAAATTGATGTAATCTAGGGCATCCCCAGAACATATGACTCAGATCTGCTGGCTCCAAACCACATCTGGGGCAAGATGAATCTGACCCTGGATACATTTTTTGCCAGCTTGCTCCTAGATAGGTGAAGCCTATGAAGCACCTTAAACTGAAAAAGACCATGTCTAATACATACAGAAGATGAGTGTACCAGTTCTATGGCATTTTGCCAGACTGTATCTGATATTTCTAGTCCTAGCTCGTCTACCCATTTTTGCTTTATACGATTTAGGGAAGGGGAGGCTGTTCTTTGGATCACTTCATATAACATGTACATCGTAAACCTTTAATATGGGTCAATATGTACCAGTTCATCTATCCAGCATGCTTCTGGTTGGTTCAGTGAAGGAGAGAAGTGTTATAACGAAACTACGGACCTGAAGGTACCTTAACAATTACACTGGGGAATCTCAAGGTCTGTTCTTAACTGTTGAAATGAGATAAATATGCCATCTTTAAAGAGGTCCTTAACACCGTTAACTCCCTTCCTAGACCATATTTGGAATTATGAATCTATAAGAGAGGGAGGGAATAACAGACTTAACAAAATGGGAGCAGAAGGCAATGCTTGTTTATTATTAAAGTGAAGTCTGAATTGTGACCATATTCTGAGTGATCCATTAATAACTGGGTTATTTGTAGAATATTGTTTACTCACTGGAATAGAAGCTCAAAGTAGTGAGCGTAAAGACACTGGATTAGACGTGTGCTGTTCCATCATTAACCAAAGTGGGGCCTCGTCATTACAGATGTTGGGAAACCAGAATAACAGTTTGTGTAAATTGGCGGCCCAAAAATAGTATAGGAAATTTGGCATTTGACCAATCCACCCTCTTCCTTCTTTCTTTCCAAGAATTCCTTTCTTATGCGAGGAATTTTCTTATCCCAGAGAAATGTAGAAATACAATTATTCAACTCCTTGAAAAATGACTTGGGATTAAAAACAGGCACGGTCTGAAATAGAAACAGAAATCTTGGTAGTATTGTCATTTTAATGGAATTGATCTTCCCAGCCAATGATAATGGAAAGGTTGATCACCGCGTCATGTCTCATTTGGCTTTGTCTAGTGTCGTTTTAAAATTAATATTGAACAAATCCTTATATTTGCGTGTCACACTCACACTTAGATATATATATTTATCAGGACTTACTGAAAATGGAAAGCATTGGAAGGACATTTGCAGTGCTCTATCATTGATAGGGAAAAGGAGACTCTGCTAGATTGACTTTGTATCCAGAAACATTTCCAAAAATCTGAAATTATTGTAAGAGCTTTTTAAATACATGTATCTGGATTTGACAGAAAAAGAAGATAATCCGCATATAGCAGGAGCTTATGTTCTTGTCCCTCTCTAAAAATTCCTTGCAAGACATCTGAGTTCCTTAATACAGTTGCACGAGGTTCAATGGCAATGTCAAAGAGCAGAGGGGACAGAGGGCAGCCCTGTCTCGTTCCGCTAGAGAGTGGAAAGCATTTAGAAATGATGTTATTTGTTCGAATGGATGCTTGGGGCCTGGAATATAAAATTTTAACCCAGGAATAGAATCCAGGGTCAAAACCAAATTTTTAAACGCTGTAAATAAATAGATATAATCTATTCTATCAAATGCCTTATGGGCATCTAAAGAAATTAAGACCTCTGGATTAGTATTATTTTAGGTGAATAAATAATATTAAATAAGCGACGAAGGTTGTAAGATAACTGTCTCCCAACAATAAAACCAGTTTTACCAGAGACAAGAGCTTCAGCAAATACCTTGCACAACAGGGAGGTTAGCTTGGCAGAAAACTTCTTATAAAACTCGGCCGGGAAGCCATCAGGGCCTGGTGCTTTTCCGGTTTTCAATTTTTTGATTACATTTTCAATTTCAGAAGGTGTTATATTTCCTTCTAAGGCCAAATGATCTGAATCGCAGAGCGATGGTAATTCTAAATAATTAAAAAAAACTCTCGGTACGTTCAATTTCGATTACCTCAGAGCTGTATGGAGTTTTATAGAAGTTTTAAAATTGATCAGCTGCTGAGGATTCTTTTCAGTTGGTAACACAATAATAACCTGCCAGCTCGTTCACCATGTTCATAATGAATCTGGCGTGATCTTATGTAGAGATCCTCTGCATTTTCACTTGTCAAGGAGTCATATTCCACTTGCTGAAGAAGTCTTTTCTTATGGAGCTCTTTGGAAGGTGATGTTGAGTGTAGCTGATCAATTGTATTCATTTTATTCATAATCTCTGTAAGCCGTTTTGACTTTCTTTTATTTGCACTAGCTTGATATGAAATAATCTGTTCTCTTATATATGCTTTCAGAGTATCCCATAGGATGCCATAACTTATCTCTGGGGATTCGTTTGTCAAGGAGAAATGTTCTTGCCATGAAAATAGCCTTGGTTGCTGACATGGCAATAAATAAAAAATACATTACATTACATCGTTTGTCAAGGAAGAAATCAATTTGAGCATCAATAAATTTTACAAATCATCGTCTGCCAAGAGTCTTGAGTTAAACCGACATGTATGTTGGGGGATTACATTGCCTGGAAAACATAGATTTAGTGAGACTAGACAATGGTCCAAAATAACAATACTACCATACTCCACTTCTGACATTAAGAGAAGTAACGTCTTGTCCAGGAGAAAATAGTCAATCCTGGAATTGTTTTGATGCACAGGTGAATAGAAGGAAAAGGGGTGCTTACACCATATGGCTGAAGGAAGGAGTTGATCCATTGTGCTGGCTGACTTAATGTATTACTTTAGGGCTAGAGCGATCCAAAATTGGGTGCAAAACACAATTTAAATCGCCTCCTAAAATTAAATTGTGTGTGTCGAGACTAGGCAAAATTGAAAATAAATCACTGAAAAATTTTACATTGTCCCAATTAGGAGCAAACACATTGGCCAGGACCACAGACATGTTAAAAAGTTTACCTTGGATTATTGCGTATCTGCCATTTTTATCCAACACATTTAACTCTATACCAAACTGTACATTCTTATGTATGAGTACAGCAACACCCCTACTTTTGCTATTGAAGTTAGAATGATATATTTGTGTATAGCCTCCTCTATTAAGTTTCGAATTTTTTTTTTCAACCGATGAATCTCCTGTAAATATACAATATCAGATTTTAACATTAATTTATGGGAACACCTTATTATGTTTCACTTGGTGATTTAGCCCCCGCACATTCCAGCTGGTAAAGTTTACTTTACACCACCCATTTTATGGAGGGCTGTCGAAAACATTTATCAGAAGCATCCGAAAGGTATATGTGGGTTTTGTATGTAGGGGGGTTTGGGGGAGAGAGAGGGAAAAAAAAAAAAAAAGAGGTGATCGCACATACACTTATAAACACGAAACAACACAATATTGAAACCTTGCACACACTTCCAGCTACTCCCACTCTTAACTAGCTTACCATGTGGGACCTCACGTATAAAACAAAACAATTTGAACCGTTCTTGATGTTTTACTACAAAGCTACCCCATTATTGACTAAATGTACTTAAGAACTAGAAATAACAACGAACATGTGCTATAGTGGTTATTTAAAAGTTAACCGGAGAGTGACATTAACATTTGTATTTGACAGCCCAGTGTACTGTCGTGATTGCCTTCATTTCAAAGACTTTCTTCAAAATATCCTCTTTTTCAGAAAAGTAGTGGCATTTAATCACGAAGGCGCATTGTGGTTCCTTGTCGTCCACTGGTTTGGACCTTTTCTCAAGATCCTCGCTTCAATCTCTGAGCAGAGCAAGCTCCTTTTTCATGATACTAAATTTGTTTTCCAGGGTAGTAAGAGAGTCGGAGTATTTAACCAACACAGACTTCAGACCAGTCACTCGCTCTTCCGCTGCTTCCACTCTGGCGTTAATGTGCTCCACAGCATTGCGTAACTCTGTCAGAAGCTGGTCAATTTGATTGCAAAGTTCATTTGACTGTGCAAAGGGCTTTTCTTCAATTTTAGCAATCAAATCAACCTTTAGTGCATCAGTAGTTTGAAGAACCGCACTGTTATCACTCGCCGGAGCCGTCTCTTTCTTAGATGCAGCTTGCACTTTGGGGTTAGCATTAGCATGCAGGCTAGTAGCGGATTCTGCCTCCCTATGGTTGTTTCGGCCTTAATTCATCCAGATTCAAGTTGAAATTACGCTCAGAACAGCTAGACTCCGACACTTAAATGCTTATTTTCCAGTACAGGTAAGTTTAAGGTAATAGTATTTAGGATAAGAGCAATATTAAACGAAATTTTAAGTTTCAGGTAAGGACCCTGAACAGTTTGCGTCTTTACATGGTGCCGCTCCAACCGGAAATCCAAAACAAACAATATAACAACAATAATGAAACATTAATGAAACAAAATGAAACACAAAACCCTCAGCACCCATAAATCAAATGAAAGTGAAAGGAAAAAACGCAAATGATTTCAGGCCAGCAGATTCGTCAGATTTGAAAACAGGGAAACATATTGATGATAATAATAGTACAGGGAGAAAACATAACAAGAGAAATAAAATGAGAATTTGGGCAAAAAAAAAACAAACTTTTGCTTCTTACCCACGGAGCGGAGGGGTCAAGGGAAACGAGAGGAGAATGGCATATGTGGAGGTGTGGATGTGAAGGTTGAGGTTGTCGATGAACCCAGCCGGTGAGTAGCAGCCACGGGTGCCTAACAGGAAACTCCGACACTGCCAACTGCGGGATGAATGCTTTCGGCAGCTGACTCCATGTCAGCGAGATAAATCGCTAAGTTGATTTTGTTCAGGAAACACTGCACTGAAGTCCTTGGTGACGCACTTGTTCACAGACGTCAAGAGCACTTCAGTAGCAAGACAGCGGTCCTTGCTCCGTTGCTTCGATAAAGACTACAAGTTTACACTGCTTGTCTCGACCCGGTTTCTCTACTCATTTTCCCACACTGCAACAGTTCAGTCAACTTCTCTTTCTTCCACACACCACATAATGCCGCTCTCTTCAACTCTCCTCCTCTTCCTTTATACTCTCACCCATTTCCTTTTTGCAGTCCCATGGGTGGAGACCAATTAAACAATGTTGACTGTCGTCACAGAAAACACCAACAATCATAAATGCTTGATTATATGCTGTCATGGCTTTGCAATCAAAAAATGTTGTTATAATAGAGGCCAATGGGGAAAAAAACAGCCATGAATATAACGAAAAGGGAGTAAATTTGCCCTTTATTTTAGGGATTGTAAATTAAGGCCCAATCCCAATTCTTATTTTTGCGTTTTTTTTTTTTAAAGCATGACGGAAAAACATGAATGTGGTTATGAATATATTAAACCATATGTTTGTTTGTCGTAAAAATTCGTAATAATGACAAGAAATACTAATTTGTGGATCTCCTTACTTCCGGGTTCAGCAATACTGCCGTTGTGGCAGGTGTATTCTGGGAAAGTT
This sequence comes from Danio kyathit, assembly GCA_903798195.1. NCBI lineage: Eukaryota > Metazoa > Chordata > Actinopteri > Cypriniformes > Danionidae > Danio > Danio kyathit. The sequence continues at coordinate 1,433,537 of CAIGQS010000004.1, forward strand.
TTCTTACCCCTTGGTTTCGAGTGTGCTCCTGAAAAATCTTCGTTCGAAGGGGAGTATACCCCTTGCCCTTAGCCCTACGCCTTCAAGCTAAAGAGAATTGGGACACCACTACCCCTTGACATGAACATGCAAAACGAGGTGTAAGGGGAAGGGTCAAGGGGTAGAATTGGGATTGGGCATAAGTGTATTTTTTATTTTTTTTTTCAAAGGATTTTCCCAGAATATGACAAAATAAGAAAGTTTTGACCAAATTAAGCCTCAAAATCACCTCCGAATGGATGAAAAAGACCCAAAAGCACACAAGGGTAAGGTGCACATTCCAGCTTTTATGCAGATGCTGTACAGGTATGTCCAGGGCTGGACTGGGGCAAAAAATCGGCCCTGTCATTTTGGGCCAGAGCAGCCCACTAAATACAATCAAAATGCTACCCATCTGTGCATGTCCAATATGTTTATCAACTCCTATTTTATAAAAACACAAAAGCCATAAATATGAAATAAATACAGACATTAATCTCAATTTAATTTCTGTATACTGTCCATAAAGTTTTTTGTTAGGTTCTAAAAAATACAATATTCTCTCATTCATTTATTTTCCTTTGGCCTAGTCCCTTATTTATCAGGGGTTGCCACAGCAGAATGAACCACCAACTATTCCAGCATATGTTTTATGCAAAAGATGCCCTTCCAGCCACAACCCATTATCGGAAAACATCCATACACACACACACACACACACACACACGTAAACTACACCCAATCTAGCTTATTCATTACACTATTCACTCAGCCTATATTAAATAATAAACAACAAAAACTGCCTGCTGAAGCATGGGTAAATCTTCAAAGGGAACAGTGTACTTTATAACCTCATTCACCTCATCCTGCTTGCTGTTTCACTATCTTAACAATGAAGTCATAATATAAGGAAGTTTATTTCATTTTGATATTATGATTAACAGACACCAAACGGCCTCGTGTAGCTACATAGGCTATTTATATGAGCTTCATCCTTACTCTGCATATTTAGCTATAACAAAACAAGGCCTATAACATAGCTGCCTCCTTTCATTTTCATTGAAAAATATGAACTTTAGCCCATCTCTTTTGCTGAATATCAATTTTAATAATCAATAATGGCCATTATAAAAGTATAACATACAATACATTTATACAATAAAGGCAAGCAATTAGTCAATGTGCAGAATCAGTGTATGTGGTTACATAAATTAATACATTCACTTATTTTTGCACTCAGCCAAAACAGAGTTACCTGAGAACAAGCAATTCAAAAGACAGAAGAGTCGTTAGATAGAGACAACAAGATGAATTCAATATCACGTTTAATAGTGAGATGAGATCTAGTAGTGGATTTTTGATGAACTGTCCGACATGCACTATATTCTCACCTGGGGTTTATGCTCAAAGCACCCGCTGACCTACTGGCTGCAGCTCATGACAGAGTGTGTGTGTGTGGTCACGCGATGTGCGTTTTTAGCCGTGTTATATGGATCGAGAACTTTCCAGAACCGCAAAATGAAACGCCAGTGTGTTTTCTGCAATTTCTCTGCACCTTACTTCCGTTTCTTCTCCATCTCTCTGACTCTCGACTATTTTGACAAATACACACCGAAGTTGCACACTCACACAGAGCCCAAAATAGGAGTTTGTGATTGGGTCAGCCCAATGTCAATAAAGAAAAGAACCAATGGGCTGCAGATTATGTCACATGGGCCGGTCTGTCAGAAAAAAAGCGTCTTACTTTCAGAGCATCACAGATCACAGCATCGCCAATTAATTAGGCAGAAACAAAACGATAGGCTGCTAGCGTTTTATGGGCCGATCAGATCATAACACGATGATCAGTCCGGCCCAAAAAGTACGTCGGCCCAGTGGGAAACTGCCCAGTCTGCCAGATGGCCAGTCAGTCATGTCTGGGAGGCAAATGTTCAGCTGTTACCAGTCAGGCACCGAATGAACAAGTATTCTGCTTTACAAATTTTAGAAAAACATTTTGTTGTAATTATGAATATAAACGAATTTAAATAGGCCATTTACAGCTTTCAAATCTGTGTCTTATCAATATGACCAAAATGACTTTCATGAGAAACTCTGAAAACTGGACTGACAGTTTCAATTTAAAATTTAACTTCTGTTAAGCGGCTTTGACACAATTTACATTGTAAAAGCACTAGATAAATAAAGATGAATTGAATTGAATCTGCTTAAATGTGTACACGTTATTGTACCAAACAAAATATGATCTGATTTATTTTACATTTAATGTGCATCAAAATTAGTGTGTGTAGCCAATGTCTCCAGTGTCCTTTCACTTTTCAGCTTTTTAATGAGAGTTTTTAAGACTTAATGAAAACTAATGTTTTATTTATTTATTTTAGACCTAATTGAAGAGAATGAGGGGAGTAAAGAGGAGGAACATCATGTCAAAATTGAGGAAAAAACTCATTTACAGACTGATGGTATTTTGAAAAGGAGAGACAAGAATCGTTTCACCTGCACTCAGTGTGGAAAAAGTTTTGGAAGAAAAGACCATCTTAAGATTCACATGATGATCCACACTGGAGAGAAACCATTCACATGCACTCAGTGTGGGAAGAGTTTCAGCATATCATCATCCTTTAATCAACACATGAGGATCCACACTGGAGAGAAACCATTCACATGCACTCAGTGTGGGAAGAGTTTCAGCAGATCATCAATCCTTTAATCAACACATGAGGATCCACACTGGAGAGAAACCATTCACATGCACTCAGTGTGGGAAGAGTTTCAGGTGCTCATCACACCTTAATGAACACATGAAGATCCACACTGGAGAGAAACCATTCACATGCACTCAGTGTGGGAAGAGTTTCAAACAATCATCATCGCTTAATAATCACACGAAGATCCACACTGGAGAGAAACCATTCAAATGCACTCAGTGTGGGAAGAGTTTCAAACAATCATCACACCTTAATCGACACATGATGAGCCACACTGGAGAGAAACCATTCACATGCAATCAGTGTGGGAAGAGTTTTAACCAATCATCAAACCTTAATCTACACATGAGGAACCACACTGGAGAAAAACCATTCACATGCACTCAGTGTGGGAAGAGTTTCAACCAATCATCAAGCCTTAATGATCACATGAATATCCACACCGGAGAGAAACCATTCAAATGCACTCAGTGTGGGAAGAGTTTCAGCCAATTATCATCCCTTAATCAACACATGAGGATCCACACTGGAGAGAAACCATTCACATGCACTCAGTGTGGAAAGAGTTTCAGCCAATCATCACACCTTAATCAACACATGAGGATCCACACTGGAGAGAAACCATTTACATGCACTCAGTGTGGGAAGAGTTTCAGCATATCATCACACCTTAATCAACACATGAAGATCCACACTGGAGAGAAACCATTCACATGCACTTAGTGTGGGAAGAGTTTCAACCGCTCATCATCCCTTAATCTACACATGAGGATCCACACTGGAGAGAAACCATTCACTTGCACTTAAGCCGCGGTCACACTGGACTCTTCTCCCCTTAGACTTCCATTCATATGCACACGAATGCGTCAGACCAGAAACGCAAGTTTATGCGTCAAGTTTCGCGGTTCACTGCTTTCAAAGTTCAAGGTTGGTGAACTCTGACCTGCGAAATCGCATCACTTGACTGTGTGAGACCAATCAAAGATCAAAACACGACCTCTCTGGTGTAAGGAATGAGCTCTTTGGTTTAAATAACATTTAAACTCTGGGGATTTGAATCTAAAGATTCGAACATGATCTACATAGAATTATTTAAAGCTTACACTTAACCTACTCATTAGTCCAGCAAATAGAATGGTCAGCGTAAAGCAATTCTGTATTATATTATTTTGTGGCCAACAATAACAATATAAAAACAGTATCTAATTATTTAATAAGCAAGGTAACAGTATCTGAAGCTGAGACAGTAACTTATAAAAGCACACAATACACCAACACGGATCTTAAAACGAAACAAAGGTTTATTGCTACTCTACAACACACTAATCTACATAACAAACAAACACACATACGTAAACACACACAAGCAGTTTGAGGAGAGTTGTGACGGAGAGCGAGTAAGGATTCAACTTCTAGCATTTGCTAAGTTCTTAGCATTGCAACCTGAGAGAAACCATAGAAGCAGAGAATTTCGCTATTCTTTACTACTTAAATGTAATTCACACCAGTTTAGCAATGGATAGAAACTTTGTTTGTTACTTGCTATTCTGATGGAATTTCGGTTTCCTCGACTGGTCCAAAGGAAATCCCGGCGAAGCTGATTTGTCAGAGTAGCAACTTCAATGACGTGCTGGAATTCTCTCGTCGGTGGAGTGGGGTTTCCTTACTTTCAGGGAAGCTTGGAGTCCGTTGCTAGGGATACGAATGTTGGACGAGGCGATGTCTTTGTGAAGTCCTTCGGCTCTCTGCAGAATTCTGTAGTTATGGCAGTGTTTATGTCAGTTCTGATAAGTTCACCCGATGGCTTGTTGTTGAAGCGGTTGCGCAAGCAGATCGGGGGGCAGCGAGCAGCGAGTGAAGTCCGTTGCCCCCACGAGGCTTCCAGCAAGGCGATGTAACTGCCAGCACGAGAACAGCAACGACGGTGATGAGAGGCAAAGACCCGGCAAAAAACGACGTAAACTTTCATTGTTCAAAGTTTTATAGGTTTGATTATAGGTGTGGCCTACACAGGTATTGTCCAATAAGAGAAGCTGCGAGGTGGGATTACACCCCCATTTCCTCCTCTAGGAGGTTGGGTTAGCCCTTCCTGTGAGAATCATGCATTACCTGCCTTTTAATCGGAAGCTATTAAAATAAAGTTTTATAACATGGACAATTTTACTAGTATGGTTTCTTCATATAAACCAATGCATTTGACATGTTTCAAGCTTTCGATCAAGACCAAATATGGAATGTTTCACAAACGTTGTGTAGATTTCATGCAACAGCAGCGGCTATAACTCATTATCTATCCATAATGGTTACGTTACACCTATGGAACATGTACACACATAAACCTACAGAAGCGTAAAATAAGCATACATTACTGAAATAAACAGTTTAACTTGAGTGTCTGTTTAAACTTTGGAAGAATCTGATCGCTTATGTGTCCACATTTCTAAGCATGTTTATTCCCTCGCAGACGCAGGTCGCGGTGTGAAACAGCAGGGGTTTGTTGAGCACTGTCAAAAACCGGTTTGGGGGAGTCTTTAAGTGTAGCCTCCTTATTGTTTCAAGACGTATAGTTAATTAGGACGGAGTTGTGAGATCGCAAGTGGTCCTGTGGATTGCCTTTTGCTGCATGTCTGTGGGTTGCTTTGAAATTGAAATCATAGCTCAGACACGTAGGAATCATTCAGTTTTATGGTGCGTGATTTGTTCTGTTCTGAAAAGATCCGTTGACTCCCCACACTGGACAGAAATTTAAAATATGGACCAATCGCTCACTTTTATAATGTCTAATCATCTTGTTTAATCCCGCCCCTTTTTGCAGCGCCGTACAACAGAATTTTGCATGCTTAAACTCTAGTGTGACCACAGCTTTGGTGTGAGATGAGTTTCAGCAACTCATCAGACCTTAATGAACACATGAAGATCCACACTGGTGTGAAAGAGTATATGTGCTTTGAGTGTGAGAAGACTTTTATTACAGCTCCAAAATTGAAACCGCACCAGACGATTCACACTGGAGAGACCGTAAAAGTGTTCACACTGTGACAAGAGGTTTAATCAGTTAACACATCTGAAAACACAAAAGAGGATTCACACTGGAGAGAACCCGTACAGAGCTGATCAGTGTCTACAGACGGCGCAACTTAAGAAACACATGGACAAAAAAATGCACACATGACATGAATGCAGCAAAATATTTGCTCATGTGCAAAGGATGTTTCATGTCTGAATAATGTTTGAAAAGGCTGAGTGACGGTATACTGTTTTCCAACACTCCTACACTGTGGGGTTGTAAATGTGTTGCGCTCCTCGCGTTTACCGTAAACACAATGATGGCGGCTGAGAGAAGAACAGTTTCATAAACATCTGGCAAACAGCACCTCAGCGGCTTAATCTCTTTGCAAGTGATTGTACAGGTGCGGATACATCTGTACTCTACTCTCCAGTGCATTCATGTAGCTAGTGTTGTTTTGGATGATGTTCTCTGTCTGACTCCCTGAATGAGAAACAAATCACTGGGAAGACACCGCACATCAAAGAAGGTGGAGCTCCAGGGCGGTTAGTTTGCAGTATACCAGGGCCTCAAGTTTAGAAAGCCCATTCAATTGTCCTCTGTTGCATCTCTTATTAGTAAAGTTTATTTACTTTTAGGTTCAAGATTCTTTCTAGTTTACTGCATTTACTTTTTTGAGTAGAATACAAAACTTGACAAATATTTTATGATTTAGGCAGCGCGACAGGTATTAAGTTTTACCATATTGATACATTGTGATGATCCCAAGACTCCAGATTGGAGAATGTGATAAATCCTGATTAGATGTCTGCATTACTCCTCAATGGCTAAATAAAAGTTGTTGTGCTAGCTACCACAGGACGCTGTGGCTACTCAGGAGTCCTCATGTTAAGACCTGCCATCTCATTGACTCTTTAACCCTATGGTTTTGTGATTGTTGTGATTATATCCTAAGTTCTTTATCTTCATTATTATCCCTAGACATTTGTTGGTTCCTTTGATTGATTGTTCTATGAGTTACATTTTATAATAAATAATTTGCATTCAGGCTATTTTGTTGGCTTATCTCTCTTTTGTGGTGCGACTTAAACAAGCAGGTCATAACACTTTGTAAAATGTGTCCAATTGTATTCGAGATCTTGTCCTTTTGGTCATGGCCATAGGTGAGAGTAGGTACCTAGATTGAGCAGTAAATTGAGAACATTGCCTTTTGTCTCAGCTCCTTCACCACAACAGACAATCACATCAACTGCTTTCCTGCTGCTGCAGCACTGATCCATCTTTAAATCTCACATTCCATTCCTCATGAAAAAAACGCAGATACTTGAACTCCATTTGGGGTAAGGACTCTCCTCCTGACTGGAGATGGCCACCTTTTTCCAGTCAAGCACCATGGTTTCTGACTTAGAGGTGCTGTTTCTTTCCCTGCCATGTCACACTCAGCAGCAAACCATCCCACCGCATGCTGAAGGTCCATGTCCTTTGAAGCCAAAAGGACATCGTTATCTGCAAATGGCAGACAGTCCTAGCCTGCACCTAAAATTCTGTCAGTAAAAATTATTATATTTTTAAAATCAGCCTCAAAAATAACTCATTTACAAAATAAAATGAATAAATGGATGGATGGATAGACATTGTAGTGGTGGAAGGGGAAGTAGGATGGCTTGTTCCACCATAAACCAAGATGGAGCTGTCTCAGTGCGCGAGATGTCTCAGACTGAAGGCGTAATAATAAAATAAATGCTCAGGAAGCCCCAACCCTTTTTTTAACAACTGGCTGTTGCAATGTACTCCTATGAAACCTAGGGTGCTTATTGTTCCAGAGAAATGAATTGACTAAATTATCAAACTGTTTTAAATATTGTAAAGAAATATTTACAGGGATATACTGAAGTAGAGAAGTAACTTTAGGAAAGCAATTCATTTTGATTATGATAGTTTGTTATTTTGAGTACCTCAGAGCAGTGGTTCTCAATTCTGGTGCTTGTGCAAAATGAGTTGACAACCGTCCCAAATTAATTTGAGCTCTTATTACTAGATATTAGAATCACACCTGAGAAAACACAAAAGCAGAGATTTGGCTTATCTTTAACTGCTTAAGATCAGTTTGCACCAGATCAGCAAGAGACGACATTTGTTTGAGTTTCTTTCGCCGACTGGCCACGACGAAACACAGCGTTCATGATTGGTTGGTGACTCAGCTTCAGTGACGTCCTTGGGATTCACTCGCTTGTAAGTGGAAGTTGTCCTGGATTACCGGGGTGACAGACTCTGCTGAGAGTCGATTTGCAAAAGTTTTTTGCGGTTTCGGTCGTTCCTAAACTTTAAGTGGTTGCATGGAAAGTTCTTTGCAACCCGATTGCATGGCGAGGCAGTGTCCGAGAGCAAGGCAAGAGGTGGCAGAGAGCAGCAGTGAGCATGAGCGAGCTAATTCAAAAAGCAAAGTTTTACTGTTGCAGTAGGTTTTTAAGTGATCTGGTTTGGTCCCTCCTAGTGGCACTGTCTTCCAATGAGCAGTTGCCATGAAGGGCGGGCCCACGCCTTGTACCATTATGCTCAGGGTAAGTCATTAACAGACTGCTTGGTAATTTCATGTGGTAAAATATCTTGTAAGTTTGTTACTATCTTACATCAAATGTTACAAGACAAATACTGTTTCTGATATTAGTTTTTCATTTACACCAATGTATTGCAAATATCACTAGCTTTTGTTTACCAGACATCATACATTTCAGACATACAGAAGGATTCATCTGCTATAAGGCTTAAAAACCATTAATTAACTTGGCTGCAATAAACACATGTAGTATTCAAAGAAAGCCACTGACCCAGAGGGACAAATTTAGTGATCTCCTTAAGTCTCTGGAATTTTTTTTAGTAGCACACAATTCTTAAATTCACAAATCCAATTTTTGTTAATTCACAAATTGTCTTTTGAAATTATGAATTGGATTTTGTAAATGAATAGGGCTGTGCATGGATTAATGTTATTTTGTTTATTTTATTATTTTATTTTATTATTTTTGAGACTGAAAATCTTACATTTGAGAATCTTACATTTACATTTATTTGGGAATGGGAAGACATTCCTCTGGCATGGAACAGTCAATGAAAAGGTTTTGGAAAGTGATTTATAGCCTGCGCTCACTCCCAGATTGGAGGCTCCTGGAGCAGATGTAGACCTTCAGCAGTAGTTGGAGGTAAGAGGGTGCAGTGCCAGTGATTTGAACTTGATGCGAGCCTCGAGCTGTAACCAATGCAGAGAGATAAAGAGAGGAGTTAAATGGGCTCTCATTGAAGACCAGATGAGCTGCAGCGTTCTGGAGCATCTGTAGAGGATTAAGGGTGCAGGATGGGAATCCAGCTAGAAGAGCACTGTCGGTGTCCAGTTTTGAAATGACAAGAGTTTGCACTAAAAGTTGTGCAGCATGATCTGTTAAGAAGAGTCTGTTTTTTTCTGATGTTTAAAGTGCAGATTTGCATGATGGAGCTGTGTTAGCAATGTCCTCTTTAAAGGTGCTGTATGTAAGTTTTTGATTCTTCTAAAGCATAAAAATACCATAATATGTTTGCAGATATTTAAGAAACATCCCAAGTGAACATACTTGTTTAACTGAAAAACAATGCTGAAGTCAGATATTCTGCTTTGAAAATGGTTTTTCCGTGCCGGAACGCTTACTTTGTTTAGGTAAAGTTAACCTGCAGAATGCCAGTTTAGCCAATTATAATTCAGCACTCCGGGTTGCCTTGTTGGAAACAGAGTATTTCATTCATTCATTCAGAAAGGCTCTGAAAGCATGCGCCCGTGACCGAAATGGACAGTATCAGACGTCGAAATGAGACAGATTCAGTTCCACATAAGGTTATTAATTAGCAAATGATATAAATATTACGAACGTAAACATTAGGTGAGCAGATTACATTGTAATCTCGTGTCCTAACAACACGCAAACAGCAGTTTGACTCTTTGCACCAGAGGAAACACGACAAAAATGTTAATACAGCCTTTCAGAAGCACAGAATATGCACTCACTCACGAAACGGTAAGGTTTAGAATCCATTCAAACTCACATTGTTAGCACTTAGCACTGAATAAAACGCACGAGGCTTACCTGAGGTGCACTGTCATAGGTTTCACATGTTGAGCTGTGAGAAATAGAAACCGTTTCTAATATCTCAATTCGAGGTGTTGGTTAGAACTAAAACTCCTTTTAATATGGAACATAATTCCTTCTCACCGCGTGTCGTTGATTTTATTTAGAACACGGTTTAAATCACTCGCTCCTGTGTTTTAAATCACTCGCTCCTGTACTCAATCTCTGGCATCCCACGCGTGTTTTTATTTTGATCTAGGAGTGCAATACCCAGTTCAACCACTGGGTGTCAAACTTACATACTGCACCTTTAAGGACAACTGATCATCCAAAATCACCCTAAGATTTCTTACCGAACTACATGGGGTAATGGTGGATGATCCCAGCTGGATTGAGAAATTGTGTTGAATGTATGGAGTTGCAGGGAAGGTGATGTAATCAGATGAGTAAGCAGTTGGTGATGTTTTTTCCAAGCCGATATCCTTCAGGCAGTTTGTTGTGAGTTGGAAATTTAGATAGAAAACTTGGAAATAGAAAATATTCTTTGAGTAGAAAATTTGGAAATTTAGTTGAAAACAGCCCTTTGTAGTGTTTTGGCAATAATCACTATCAGTTTTATTGCCAAGTGTACTTCCAGTGTACATAAAGTGACAAGTGACAACACAAAATTAAATATGAGAAAAGAAAAAGGCGATAAACGTTAAACATTAAACAGAGATGCAGTTAGTCAAAAATATCTGGATGTTGAATTGTATGTACAGATTTGTTGTAAATACACAGGTTATAAGGTGCTGTGTACCAATGCGAATGGAGAAAGTAATGCATTGTATATTGTTATAAGATGCTGTGTACAAGTGCGTATGAAAAAGTATTGCACGTTTATTGCACGGTAGGAGAATATTCAACTGTTCATGAGGTAGATGGCCTGAGGAAAGAAACTTTTCCTGTATCTGGCTGTTTTATTGCTTGGTGCTCTGTAGCGCCGACCAGACGCTAACAGTTCGAACAGGTAGTGTGCTGGGTGAGAGGCGTCCAGAGTAATTTTGCGAGCCCTTTTACTCACTCTGGAAGAGTACGGTTCTTGAAGTGTTGGAAGGGTAGTGCCAGTGATTCGTTCAGAAGTCCAGACTATTCGCTGTCGTCTACGGAGGTTGGTTTTGGCAGCTGAGCTGAACCAGATGGTGATTGAAGTGCAGAGGATGGATTGGATGACAGCTGAATAGAACTGTACAAGCAGCTTCTGTGGCAGGTTGAACTTCCTCAGCTGACGAAGGAAGTACAGTCTCTGTTGGGCTTTCTTTACAATAGAGTCTATGTGAATGTCCCACTTCAGATCCTTAGAGATAGTGGTGCCAGGTGGAACCTGAATGACTACACTGCAGCCACAAAGCTGTTCATGATGGTGAGTGGGGGAGTGCAGGGGGGTTTCTCCTAAAGTCCACTCTCATCTCCGCTGTTTTGAGTGTGTTCAGCTCCAGGTTGTTGTATCTGCACCATAAAGCCAGCCGCTCCACCTTCTGTCTGTATGCAGACTCGTCACCATTCCGAATGATAACAGTAGTGTCGTCCGCAAACTTCAAGAGTTTAATGGAGGGGTCTTTTGCGGTGCAGTCGTTGGTGTACAGGGAGAAGAGCAGTGGGGAGAGAACACATCCCTGGGGGGCACCATTGCTGATGGTGCGGCTGTCGCTTGTGATTTTGCCCTTTCTAACTAGCTGTTGTCTATCTGTCAGAAAGCTGGTGATCCATTGACAGACAGAACTAGGGACAGACAGCTGGGTCAGTTTGTTCTCAAGCAGTGATGGGACAATGGTGTTAAAGGCAGTACTGAAGTCCACAAATAAAATCCTTGCGTAGTTCCCTGGTTTGTCCAGGTGTTGTAGGGTATAATGCAGTCCCATGTTGACTGCATCATCCACAGACCGGTTTGCTCTATAGGCAAACTGCAGGGGGTTCAGCAAAGGTCCAGTGATGTCCTTCAGATAAGCCAGCACCAGTCTTTCGAATGACTTCTTGGCCACAAGAAGCTTGTTATGGCAACAGGTCTGTAGTCATTGAGTCCTGTGATCTTTGGTTTCTTTGGGATTGGGATGATGGTGGAGCATTTGAAGCAGGATGGAACTTTGCGCTGTTCCAGTGATCTGTTGAAGATCTGTGTGAAAATGGGAGCCATCTGATCAGTGCAGGTTCTCAGACAGGCTGGTGAAACACAGTCTGGGCCTGGTGCTTTCCCTCTCTTCTGTTTACTGAAGATCTGATGCACATTATTCTCACTGATCTGAAGTGCAGGGGCGGGGGGGAGATGGCTGGAGGTGTTGATGGCTGTGTAGGGAGATGGTCCGGGCGGGTGTGAGGTGTCTGGTCAGAGGTGTCAAACCTACAGTAGAACATATTCAGCTCGTTTGCAAGATGTTTATTGCTGTCGATGCTGGGGAATGGTGTCTTGTAGTTAGTGATGTCTTTCAGGCCTTTCCACACTGATGCAGGGTCGTTGGCAGAAAACTGGTTTTGCAGCTTTTTGGCATAGCTCTTCTTAGCCACACCAATCTCCTTTCAGTGTGTTCCTGGCCTGATTGTACAAGATCCTGTCCCCACTCCTATAGGCATCCTCTTTTGCCTGACGAAGCTGTCTAAGTTTGTTGTGAACCATGGTTTATCATTGTTAAATGATAAGTAGGTCCTGGTTGGGATGCATAACTCCTCACAGAAACTGATGTATGATGTTGCAATCTCTGTGAGCTCGTCCAGGTCAGTGGCTGCAGCTTCAAAAACACTCCAGTCAGTGCATTCAAAATAGGCTTGTAAGACCTGCTCTGTGTCGTTGGTCCATATCTTAACAGTCCTTAATACTGGCTGAGTAGTTTTAAGTTTTTGCCTGTAAGTTGGTATAAGATGAACCAGGCAGTGGTCGGAGAGTCCTAGAGCTGCTCTGGCGATGGAGCGATATGCATCCTTTATTGTGGTGTAGCAATGGTCCAAAATGTTATTGTCTCTGGTGGGGCATGTGATGTGCTGTTTGAATTTAGGCAGCTCATGTGTGAGTTTTGCCTGATTAAAGTCACCGAGAATGATAAAAGCAGAGTCCGGGTGTCGTTGTTCAGTCTCTGTGATCAGATCAGACAGCTGTTGAAACGCAGTACTCACGTGTGCTTGCGGTGGAATGTAAACACCGATCAGAACAAACGAGGAAAACTCCCGCGGTGCATAAAACGGCTTACAGTTAATGAAAAGCACTTCCACATCAGGACAGCACTTCTTCTTTAACACAGTTACATCCGTACACCACCTTCTGTTGATGTAAAAGCATGTCCCACCACCGCGCATTTTGCCCATTGACTCCGTATCGCGATCTGCTCTGTACAGCTGAAAGTCCGGTAAGTGTAATGCGCTGTCCAGAATGGCTTCGTTCAGCCAGGTTTCTGTTAAACACAGCACAGCAGAGTTGTTAAAGTTCTTGTTTTTGCGTGAGAGCAGAAGTAGTTCGTCCATTTTGTTAGGAAGAGAGCGGAGATTCGCTAGATGGATGCTAGGCAGCGCCGTTCTGAAGCCGCGCTGTCTCAGCCTGACGAGCGCGCCGGCTCTTTTCCCACGCCTTCGGGTCTTGTATCTCTTCCACAAAGCAGCTGCTCCGCCGATGACAATGTTCCTTAAAATGCCAGAGAAATCAAAATCCAGTTGGTGATTAGTTGGTGTGTACTGCCGAATGTTCAGCAGCTCGTCCCTGGTATAACTGATTGTGCTTGATAAACATAAAACAGGACAGACTAACAGAAATAGTGCAAACACTGAAGAGCTCCACACCGAGGCAGCCATCCGTGGCGCCATCCTGAGTAGGAGACTGTTTTTAACAGTGTACGCAGCAAACCAGTGGACAACAAGGAACCGACACGCGCCTTCATGATTAAATGCCACTATTTTTCCGAAAAAGACGATAATTTTAAGAAAGCCATTGAAATGAAGGAAATCACGACAGTACAATGGGCTGTCAAAGACAATACAAATATTAATGTCAGTCTCCGGTTAACTTTTAAATGACCACTATAGCACATGTTGGTTGTTGTTATTTCTAGTTCTCAGGTATATTTTATCAATAATGGGGTAGCTTTGTAGTAAAACATCCTGAGCTGTTCAAATCGTTTTGTTTTATACGTGAGGTCTCACATGGTAAGCTAGTTAAGGGTGGGAGTAGCTGAGTGTTTGCAAGTTTACACGCAAGGTTTCAATATATTGTGTTGTTTCGAGTTTATAAGTGTATGTGTGATCACCCCTTTTTTTCTCACTTTTTTTCTTTCCTCTCTCTCCCCCACACCCCCCTACATAAACTTAATAGAGGAGGCTATACACAAATATATCAGGGGCGTTGCTGTACTCATAAATAAGAATGTACAGTTTGTTATGGAGTCAAATGTGTTGGATAAAATGGCAGATATGTAATAATCCAAGGTAAACTGTTTAACATGTCTGTGGTCCTGACCAATGTGTATGCTACTAATTGGGACAATGTACAATTTTTCAGTGATTTATTTTCAATTTTGCCTAGTCTCGACACACACAATTTAATTTTAGGAGGCAATTTTAAATTGTGTTTTGCACCCAATTTTGGACCACTCTAGCTCTTCGAGTAATACATTAAGTCAGTCAGCACAATGTATTAACTCCTTCCTTCAGACACATGGTGTAAGCGACCCCTGGAGACTTAAATATTTTTTAAAAATCCTATAAAGAGTTATCTTCCAAGCAATTTTCCTTTTCACCTATGCATCAAACCTATTCCAGGATTGACCATTTTCTCCTGGACAAGCAGTTACTTCCCTTAATGTCAGAAGTGGAGTATGGTAGTATTGTTATTTCGGACCATTGTCTCACTAAAGCTGTTTTTCAGGCAATGTAATCCCCCAACGTACATGGCGGTTTAACTCAAGACTCTTGGCAGACGACGATTTTGTAAAATTTATTGATGCTCAAATTGATTTCCTCCTTGAGACAAACGAATCCCCAGAGATAAGTTATAGCATCCTATGGGATACTCTGAAAGCATATATAAGAGGACAGATTATTTCATATCAAGCTAGTGCAAATAAAAGAAAGTCAAAACGGCTTACAGAGATTATGAATAAAATGAATTGAATTGAATGAACAATTGATCAGCTACACTCAACATCACCTTCTGAAGAGCTTCTTAAGAAAAGACTTCTTCTGCAAGCAAATATGACTCCTTGACAAGTGAAAATGCAGAGGATCTCCACATAAGATCACGCCAGATTCATTAAGAACATGGTGAACGAGCTGGCAGGTTATTGTGTTACCAACTGAAACAATCCTCAGCAGCTGGTTTTATAGCAGCAGTTAGTAAGGATGATGGCAGTATTATTACTGATCAACAAGAAATTAATGATCAATTTAAAAACTTCTATAAAACTCTTTACAGCTCTGAGGAACGAAATTGAACATATTGAGAGCTTTTTTTTAATCATTTAGAATTACCATCCCTCTGTGATTCAGATCAGTTGGCATTAGAAGGAAATATAACACCTTCTGAAATTAAAAATGCAATCAAAAAATTGGAAAAGCACCAGGCCATGATGGCTTCCCGGCCAAATTTATAAGAAGTTTTCTGCCAAGCTAACCTCCCTGTTGTGCAAGGTATTTGCTGAAGCTCTCATCTCGGAATCACTCCCCCCCTCCATGACATTGGTTGTTATAACAGTACTTCTTAAAAAGAATAAGAGTCTACTTAAATGTGAATTTTATCGTTCGATCAGCTTACTCTGCTGTGATTATAAGATCCTGGCTAAAGTGCTGGCAATCAGAGTGGAGTCAGTCATGAGAAAGATAATTCACCCAGATCAAACTGGTTTTATTGTTGGGAGACAGTTATCTTACAATCCTCGTCACTTGTTTAATATTATTTATTCACCTAAAAATAATACCAATCCAGAGAGGTCTTCATTTCTTTAGATGTCCATAAGGCATTTGATTGTAGTGCCTGGACCATCTAATATGTCCGGTACTTTAAGAATTAGCTCATAAGTTCGAATTAATTTATATTAATTCTCGGGGATCGAATCAAGAGATTCAAACGACTGGTTCACAGTCAAAATTAGGTTACCACGCTTACGTTATCTATTGGTCCACCCGAATAGAAATAAGCAACGTAACTTTATCTTTAGTAAATCTATGTTATATTATTACTTGGCCAAAATAACAATATAAACAGTTTCACAAGCAAGGTAGCTAGACCATATAGCTGAGGCAGTAACTTAAAAACACATAAAAACTCCGACAAGGATCTTAAAATGAAACACAAGTTTATTAAGCTACACACGCATTAACTACTCTAATGTAAAACAAAACAAACACAAAGATACACACACACACACAGTTCTGGAATGAGTTGAGTTACTGAGAATGACCAACTAAGAGTCCCAAACGTCTCGCACGTGATAAGTTCTTAGCATTGCAACCTTAGAGAACCACCAAGCAGAGAATCTGACTAGGATTTACTGTTAAACTTAATTAACACCAGCTTCAGCCAGGAATGAAAGTTTGGTTTGTGTTTACTTGCGTGACCAGTTCCGCTCGTCAGCTGGTTGAAGGGAACTCCGGCGCAGCCGATTGGTTGCCGTGCGTTGACGTAGTGGGGATGTCTTTGTTGAAGAGGGCTCTTCCTTCGTCTTCTGGAGCGTGGGACCCGTGATTCCGGTGACGAAAGTTTGACGTCAGCAAGCGGGAAGTTCGGTGAAAGGGAATTCTTCCAGCGCTTGATCCTTGAATGACTTGGGAAAGCAAAGTTCAGAGAGGTTGAATGACTGACCGTACTGCTGGATGGGACGGCGGTCCGCGTGTTCGCGGGAAGGCAGTTATGCGAGCAGTGCAGGGTCAGACTGAGTTCATTCGAGTTGCGAACGTACACAGAAGCGGCGTGGGCTCCTGTGAACGGTCTCGTTGCCGTGGTGCGGTTACGGCGGACAGACGCAGGTCTTATGGGGTGCTTCTTCCGAGAGCAATGTCCGGCGTCGCGGTGTAAAGGCGGGAAGCGTGCAACACAAAGTTTGTGCGTGGAGACCCCTCGTGAAAACCAAGCGAAAGCAATAAAAATTCAAAAGCTGAGGGCTTTATAGTGGGCAGGACTTAAGCCCGCCTACTCCATGGTTGACCAATGGCTGTGGCTACTGAGCGAGGCCATGCCTCTCCTCTCCCCAGTTGTTCACGCCCAGGGAGGAGTAATCTGTGCTCACGCGCTGAGCATAAAACTTAGTTTACTGTTATCAAAAATTAAATGAAACTTTGTAATTAACTACTATTTGCAGATACAATTTTATCGTTTCCATCAATGTTTTCTGAATACCGAGCTCTACAGTCCGACATCAAACACTAAGGAACTTTATCAAATACAGTTAATTACGAGCGTGCCACACGTTGCCTTGTTTCATTTACATGCAATATTTAAGTGAAAAACCCTTGCTTACATACATAGTACAATATACAAAACTATTCGCAATAAAGCATTAAAGCAAAAAACACACTTTTAAACGTGAATTGTCCGAAAATCACATTTCTCTTTGTTCAGAGGATAATGCTGGGTTATCCTCCTCGGGCAGGAAATGAGGCGGGGGGGGGAGCCAAAAACCCCAAGACAAAGACAGAGGGTCTTTCTTTCATTGGTTTTGATATTCAGTTCCTAATAGTCATGTGAGAGGCAGATGGCCCAAATGGGCCGGAGA
>CAIGQS010000004.1:1578147-1688795 GCA_903798195.1 Danio kyathit
ATAAATGAATTCTGCTTAATTGACACATTTTTTGCAAATTCCTTTACATTTTTGTAACTTTGTTTCTTCCACTGTGTGTATGAGTGTGTTTTGCTGATGTTTCATCCTGTCTTATGTAAACAATATGATGCATTCCTTGACTTTTCCCTCAGTGCCTGAATAAAAATATCATTTGTATAAATTTAAATAGGCAACGCAGTGGCTTGAGAGTCTGTAGAAGGTCAGAGCACCGCTCGACTCGTCCACAAAACCACTCCTATGCTGTCCTGCTGTTGTCTGGAGAAACTAAGATGAGTGTGTTTTTATTATTGTGCCAGACAGTGAATGAGCCATCATAGCACTGAAGACTCCAGGACTTCTTATTCTGCCCAAACCAACAGGGATTACCCGAACCTTTCCTCTTAATGCTTTTATAGGACACTGCTATATAAACATGTTCGCTCCATTGAGCCTCCCAGTAACAGCGTCCAGTCAGACTCTCTTTACCAAAACCTGATAATTATCACCATCAAATCTGACTGGATGATCAGGATAAGACTGATCCTCATACACACCGTCACCTTTCTCTTCTCCTTAGTCAGAACAAGGAGAGTGTTTGCTGTGTTTGGATCCAGTGTGAGTTCAAAGGTGTCTGAATACACACACACACATTACAACATTTACAACTCAACTACAAACTCTACAACACTGTGTGTGAAAGAGAGTGTTGTGAGAGAAAGAGTGTGTGTGTGTGTATGTGTGCGTGTGAGAGAGTTTGTGTTTGTGTGTGTGCGTGCGTGTATATGTGTGTGCGAGTGTTTTTGTAAGTGCGTGCGTGCATGTGTGTGTGTGTATGTATGTGCATGCATGTTTTATGTGTGGTGTGTGTGTAGTCTAGTGATGTGCGGATCGATACTAAAATATCGATATCTCCGATACCAGCTTTGTATGTTCTAGTATCAATTATCTTATCAAAATATCGATATTTTGGAGCAAATATGTATTTTATTGGAAATAGAAATACAGCAGAAAGTAACGCGGGGCTGGGGGATAAACCATCTCCAGACCCACGGCCGAAACAGCCTGGGAAGCACGGCTGCAAAGTCTGCTTCTGGATTCGACGCCACGCCCATCATCCCGGAGGAAAAGAGCAGGTTCGAATCCTCATCAGACAATGACAACCAACCCTCCAAGGATGGTGAGGATGAAAGCGCACGCAGATCGGGCAGAAAAAAGTGCCCTCCAAGACTGCGTGAGCTTACTGCGCACTTTCCGGGAAGAAGGGGACGGAAGGCTTAGAAGGTCTTGCCTTCTTATATCCTCCACATAACACCCATCTAGTCGGTCCGGCCGCGGGGCTGGGGGATAAACCATCACCAGACCCACGGCCGAAACAGCCCGGGAAAGCACGGCCATCATGTCTGCTTTTTAGATGCCAACACCGTGCTCTCCACCCCGGAGGGAGGGAGCGAGCGGGTTCGCATCCTCATCAGACAATGACAGCCCATCCTCCGATGCAGCGATGGACATCTGATCCTCGGTGTCATCAAGTGAGAGGGCGACCACCCGAGGATGGAGCGCTTCTCTCACCTGAAGCTTGGATGGAGCGCGTGGAGGAGCGAGAGGTCCGCGAGCCCGAGGGCGGCGGATTTACTCCCACTGAAACCCTCAGATCTGCCCGAGTGCCAACCGCAGTGCGGGGGACAACTGGGGTGGGTCGCTCTTTTGCAAGAGCGAGCCGCGATCTTAACTGCGCAGCAGACATGACATCACAATGATGGCATGCACTGCCCGCGAGCACCGCATCAACATGCTGGACCCCCAGACATGAAACGCAGTGCTCGTGCCCATCATCCGGGGACAGGAAACCACCGCAACCAGAAACGCACGGTCGGAGCGGCGTCTTGAAAAAGACGCGCTGCACAACCGTGTTGCTCTTTTAGGAAACTTGCTTCCTATATACATACCGCTCTTGGAGGACCGGATCCAAAGGACGCCAGGCAAGGGAGAACAACCCAGCTCGACCATCTGCCACTGCGTATACACGCTCTGGACCGGGAGAAGCTGCTTCTCGATCTCTCTCTGTAGACACAGGTTGGAGATACCCTCATAGACTCTCTCAGAAGCTCGTGAAAGGCTCTGAAAGCGAAAAGGATGTCGTTGCTGAGCACATGCTAGCCTTTTATGCCAGGCTGATTGTCATTCAAGACAGCTGTGCACGCTGACGCCGCCAACTCATTGGCATTTCATTGGCCTGTTTTTATACTCTTCCAGATGATTGGATTCTGACGAAATCCCCATAGTGGAAGTTTTTCCACATAGCATTGAAGTTCCCCTCCCGAAGGGGAACCACAATTACCCTAGTTTCTCTGAATAATGCCAACTTAGTTGGAACTACTTGTTCTTCCACCTACAAACACATGTGCGTAATATGGCATTATACAACTGCAGATCACGCTAGCTAGCCACTCAGTCCACTGGCTGGCACATGTTGTTCAGTCACGCTGTCATTGGATATGGGTGACCGTGAGCGAAGTTATGTAAGGAGCTACTTTACTTCCATAAACTCAAACAATGCAGTTTGTGACACGAGTAACAAAACAGTGAGGTACTGTTGTAATACCATAAGCCTAATCAAACATCTACATAGAAATCACAAGACAGAATATGACAACGTCATGACTAGGCAGTCAGATGAGGAGGAAATGAGAGGTACAGGTGCTGCTAGGGCGAGACAGACATCGCATTCAGAGTTCTTAGGTGCAGCAGGCAGGCACTATCCAGGTACAGAGGGAGAAAATGCGGCGATGTGTATTTTGGGGTCTTGGGTTTTTTGTGACAATGATAAAACAACAAAAAAAGGTTCAAAACACTTTCATGGGAACCGAATTAACATGTCATTAAACGGAGAAGTGTGAATGATTTTTTTAAGATGTTCAGGCAGGCATTTTAAGATATACATGCTCAGATGCTGTCAATAAATATGTAAGTTGGCTTTTTTGTATGATAATTCTTCATCAATAAACAAGAATAACCCGTAATATGGCTCGTACTCAGTATGAAGTGACACTTTTAAGTACACTACCTGTTACTTTAATTTCCCAAACAGTCATTTTTGGGCAGTATCGGTATCGGATCGATATCGCCGATACTTGCCTTCATTTTACTTGGTATCGGATCGGAAAGGAAATCAGTGGTATCGCACATCACTACCCAGATAGCAAGCCGACATTGAATCAATGTCGATTATTGGTTATAAGCGTCAGTATCAGTCGTCGATCAAATTTCGAAATTGAATCAACGTTCTTTATTTGGTCGGTACGTCGGAAGGTTATTACATCAAGAATAAAACATTGATTCAATGTCGAAATGAAGTTGACTCTTTAACATATAGGCTAACCGACGCATCTGGTCGAAATCATAACATTGGTTCAATGTTGAAACTTGATTAGAGGACTCGGAGTCGGTTCTGCGCGAGTCAGCGTGACGTGCGCGTGCTCATCATTTGAATCAACTAACGAACAGAAGGCAACGGACGAAACGGTAACCTGAAGGTAAGTACGTTATATTCGACATTTCACATGTTTTATTTGTCGTTTTCCCAAGAATTTATGTTAAAATGTAACTTTTAGATGTGTAACTTAACACTTTACTAATTCCTATACGTTTTTAGTAAGCTTACATGTCGCCCTGTTCGTGCCCAGGCCATTAACTGCAGCTAATCTATGAAGGTCAATGAAAAGCTATTTTTTTTTATTTAATTGGCGATTTCAACACGATTAATTTCACTTTATGACTTCAATGCTTTCTAACTTGTGTAAAAATATAAGATTATCTGTCAAATCGATTTGGAATGAGCAAAAAAACAAATGTAATATATTGCTTATCTAAAGTATAGGCTAAGTTATGAGAAACGGTTCGCAAATAACATTACGTATCATCGAGCTAACATTAAACGAGATTATTTTAACACGTTATAATGATAACGAAGTGAATAGCTGTCAGTTCATTGTTTTGTTGCTCTTTTTCCCTATATTTAGTGATGAACTCCTCTCCAGAGACGCTCCACAGCATTGAATGGGAAAAGCTTTGCCATTTCGTAAGTTGCCCATTCGATCTGTCACGAGTCAAGTTAGTTCTTTGTGTTTTCGTTGGTTCTGTTCCTGATTTCCTTTGTTCACAAACCATGCTTGTCTGTGTTTTTTTCTAATTGTTGTGCTATGTTATGGTGTGCATTTTTTATTTTCCTGTTTATTAAAATATATTTTGTCTACATGCTTCTCTCTTGAGGTTACTGTAGTTTAGTCGTAACAGTATCTAAACAAATGTTTGTAAACGCATTTATTTAAAAAATATTTTAAATCATTAAGCTTTTTAGAATCGCACAAGAAAATGAAATCTAAACGAGATCATTTAATTTCTCACAAAATACACTGTAACTTAATATTCTGAGTGAGGAGTAAACATTTACCTTGGAATTGTACTTTGTAATAGTAGATACTGTACCTGGTGAGATTTCCCTACTGAGTAACATGTTTTTTTTTCTACAACTTTTTAAATGGCAGTTTCTCTGGAATCTCCCGTTGAAGACGTCAGGATCTTTAACCTGTGTCAGCCTGGACAGACGTCTATTCCAGTTCTGCCTACACCACACTAATCTGTCTGCCTATGTATGGATCACTGACTATTATGTTCTCTGAAGGTATTACTGAAGCAAAGCAACAGCACCCATGACTGAAGTTTCTGTTAGTGACCAATATATTTGAAGTCTGAGATTTTTTTTTAATTTTTTTTTTAGGAGTTGCAAATTATTTTTTCACACAAACACACCAAACGAGTGGTTGTGCCTATAGTACAGTGTATTGACAATCTTATAGCCGTTTTTATGGTTGTATTAAATACATTTTTATTGTTACAAAAATCTTAAGTAATTGTCACAACACGATGCACATTTGAGTTTTAATGATAAGGAGAATTTCTCAACAGGGCTCAACACTAAGGTATTTTTACTGGCCTGGTGTGGAATTTAAAACTGAAATTAAGATGGAGAGCAGGAAGTAAAAAAACTGAATTGGAGACACGAAGGAAAGTCCGTATGTTTTAAATTCATACCATATTACAAAGAAGAAATAAATAGAAATATTATGAAGAGGACCGTTTTCTACTGAAATAAAATATATTTTCCTGCCATTAAGGCAGTAAATACTCTAAGCTACTCAAATGAAAAAACAAAACTATAGTAAAAACTATAATGATTTTGAATGAACCATACTATAGTTAATTGCTTAAATTAAACTGCTGTTGTAATTATATGCTGTAATACAACACAACTGTAGTAATAAACAATTATCCAATAGGCTGTACAGTTTTCTATGCTATAATTATACACCATCACAATACAATGCCGTTTACACTACAGTATTTATTACAGTTAGTCAGTTTACTATACTACAGTATGCTGTGGCATTCATTAACAAGAAGTTGTACTATACATTATACACTTAACTATTATGTGGTTCAAAAACATAGTGATTACTATATATATATATATATATATATATATATATATATATATATATATATATATATATATATATAGTATATATAGTATATATATATATACTATATATATATATATATATATATATATATATATATATATATATATATATATATATATATAGCGTCGTCCTGGAAAAAGAAAAAGAGAATGTTAGTGGAGAGGGGGGTGAATGTTTTCACAGACCTGACCATCCAGACCAAAGGTGTGACAGCCCGTCCGCATTTCCGTGGGAGTCCCCGGCTCGGTGTTGCACGTTGAAGTGGTAATCCTGGAGCGAAAGGAACCACCTGGTGACTCGTGCATTATTGTTCTTTGCCGTGGCCATCCATTGAAGGGGAGCGTGATCTGTTACGAGGGTGAACCGTCTTCCCAACAGGTAATATTTCAGCTCCAGGATTGCCCACTTGATTGCCAGGGCCTCCTTTTCCACCGTTGCTTACTTTGTTTCCGCAGGGGTCAGTTTCCGACTCACGTACACTATTGGGTGTTCTTCATTATTTTGGACCTGGTAGAGGACCGCCCCCAGGCCCGAGTCGGATGCATCCGTCTGGAGGATGAAGGGGCAGCTGAAGTCTGGTGCATGTAGTACCGGGGAGGATGTCAGCGCTGCTTTCAGTGCCTGAAACGCCTTTTCTGCCCTCGGGCACCAGCTTATCCTTTCGGGCTGCCCCTTCTTGGTCAGGTCTGTCAATGGGCTGGCTATGGATGAGAAGTTAGGGATAAAGCATCTATAGTAGCCCGCTAACCCCAGAAAGGCACGTACCTGAGTTTTCGTTGTAGGTTGTGGGGAATTTTTAAGGGCTTCGACTTTGTTCTGTTGGGGTTGAATTAGCCCTCTTCCTATATGGAAACCCAGGTATTTTGCTTTGCTTTGCAATTACCCCTAACTTCAGCATCTTTTTGATCTCTTCGCTTATAGCCAGCCGGCGAGCTTCTGGCACCCGATAAGGCCTTTGCCGGACGATGGTGCCAGGTGGAGTCACAATGTCATGATGGATAATTGACGTTCGGCGCGGTTTTTCACAGAACACATCCTTGAACTGACCAACCAGGGCTTGGAGCTCCCCCTGAAAGCTGTTCTCCTATGTGTACCACTGGTGTATTTTCTACGAAGGCCACCAGGGGGCCCTGTGTTGCTACCCACCGCTTCATGAGGTTGATGTGGTATAGCTGTTCTTCCCTTCTGCGTCCTGGCTGACGTGCCCGACCTTCTCAACCACCGTGTATGGACCTTTCCATGATGCCAGGAACTTTGATGTGGTGGTGGGTATCAGGATCATTACTTTGTCGCCCGGATTAAACTCTCTTGGGTGGGCGGGCCGGTTATACAATCGTTGTTGGGCGCGCTGGGCTTCAAGGAGATGTGCTCGGACGATGGGCATGACTCTGTCTATTTGTTCCCTCATGTCCCGTACGTGTTCAATTATCGAGCGATGGGGTGCTGGTTCCTGTTCCCAAGCCTGTCGGGCTACATCAAGCAAACCGCGGGGTTGGCGGCCGAACAACAGCTCGAACAGAGTGAAACCTGTGGATGCTTGAAGTACCTCTCTGATGCCAAACAACACGTACGGGATCATGATGTCCCAG
Source organism: Danio kyathit (assembly GCA_903798195.1). NCBI lineage: Eukaryota > Metazoa > Chordata > Actinopteri > Cypriniformes > Danionidae > Danio > Danio kyathit. The sequence continues at coordinate 1,585,277 of CAIGQS010000004.1, forward strand.
TCGCACCCATCCTCTGCCACCACTCATCGGAGCATCCGCTTTAAGGTCTAGTTGAAGCGTTCGACGAGGCCATCGGTTTGAGGATGATACACGGATGTTTTAGTTGTTTTACATTTAGGAGGCGGCAGAGGTCGGGACATGAAGGGGGTGCCCTGATCGGTCAGTATTTCCCCCGGGATTTCCACTCAGCTGCACAGCAAGAACAGCTCTTTGGCGATTGCGGCTTTCTTCAGTGGGATCGCTTCGGGTGGGGTAACGGGTTGCATAATCCAGGATTACAAGGATGTGTTCATGCCCCCGGGCCGACTTCGGCAAAGGCCCTATCAGGTCCATACCAATGCGGGTGAAGGGTACATCAATGATGGGTAACAGTATTAGAGGGCTGGGGGGAGGTCGGTGGGGAGACGTTTTCTGGCAGGTGTTACAGGCTTGACAGTATCTTTTTACGTCTCCTTCCAGCCCTGGCCAGTGAAAACGGTCTCGGATTCTCTTTGTGGTATTGCCTGCTCCTAGATGACCTGCCATGGGGAGAGTATGTGCCAGCTCTAGTATGGTCTCCCTCTTGCATCTCGGGACCACCAACAGAGTTTTATTTCCCCCCGCCTCTCTGCGACACAGCACAGCAGACCGTTCATAATTATGAAGTGTGGGAGGGGGTGAGGAGTGGGAATCGGTCCTTCCCATCTACAGCTCTTACTTTGGCCCAGCAATGCTTTAATGTTTGGTCTTCTCGCTGGGACCTCCCAAAGTCGCCTCCTGTAGTAATCTGTCGAAAAAGATCAAAATACAGGTTAGGCAAAATTGTAGACTCACCCCCTCTGTCGCTTTCGGTGGCCAGCAAAGCTGGCTGGCGGTCCCGTCGAGCCCGAGGTTTTGGCTGTCTTCTAGGACGCGGCGTTGTGGTGTTGCGATGCACCAAGAGCTCATCAAACCCCGGCCAGTCCCGACCTAGGAGGAGAGGTACTCGGAGGTCTGGAACCACCCCCACCTCGATGGGCCAACTGCCACCTTTAGCTGTGATTGTTACCCTCTGAGCTGGAACATAGCGGGTATCTCCGTGCACGCAGGTAATCGGAATTCGGGCTTTGCTTTCTCTTTTGCATTTAATTATACCAGGATGCACCAGGGTTATGGCACTGCCCGTGTCTAATGTGGCTGTCATCGATCTGTCCATCGGGCTGGGAACCGCCGGTCTGCTGACTGGTCTGGATGTACCCTCCACTGGTCGCCATGGTGGGTGCACCCTCCGGGGTGGCAGAGCCGCTCTCTCTCCCGTATCGCGAGCCACATGCGCTTCGGCGAGGTAAGGCTCGTAATAATTTTTCAATCACCACCTTCTTAGCGACCTGGACGCCGGAGGGGTCCCCCCCTAATAGCCAGAGTCGGCCCAGGCGTGAAAGCTGGGCAGCTTGGGCTCGAACCGGACTTTTCTCCTCATATGTCCAACTAGAAAACTGCTGGGCAGCGCTGATAGCGGAGAGCCCCACTCTGGCTAATATCTCTTTTTTTAACGTTAAATAGTCTTCATTCTTTGGGGCTTCCAGGGAGTAATATGCTCGTTGAGCTTCTCCGAATAAGAACGGGGCTAATATGCTCGCCCATTGTTCTTTTGCCCATTTTTCTCTCTCGGCTATTACCTCAAAGGTGTGGAGGTAGGCATCAATATCGTCCAGGTCACTGAGTTTAGTTAAGTGCTGGTGGGCATTTATTTTCATCTCGGGAAGAGGTACCCTTCCGACCGCCTGGAGGAGCTGATGTTCCAACCTCTCCTGTCGAGCGGAGAGCTGCTCGGAGATCTTCTGCTGTCTGGTGGTAATTTCCGCTAGGTGGCGTATGACCTCCTCCATGGACATGGTGTCTCGCAGTAGCGCATGAAGAAGAGCGGGAGTGAGAGAGAGCGGATGCCGAGTCTGTAAACAGAAGATGGATGAGTTAGAACTGTGTTTCCTTTTGCATAGGGCAAGTCTGTTTATTTATTTTATTCCACTCTAAAATGCCCATATTCTCCACCAGTTGTGGCGAGTTAGAGGGAATAAAAACACTCTTCAGAGGGTTTGTATGAGACTTTTCCCCGGAGGGTGATTTATTTACAACGTGTAGGGTAAAAGTGAGGATATGGTGCAGAAGGGCTCTTCTGGCCGGGAAGCGTGCAGGTGATCCGGGGAGAAGAGGAGGCCGTGCAGAAAAAGTGTAGTGGTGTTCTCATCAGCTGCTTGAGTCCGCTGGAGGAAAGAGATAGACAGAGATTAGCGTGGAGTCATTAGGTGAAATGAAGCTCACTCGGTGGTGTTCTCTGGTAGCTTTTATCTCTGTTTCTAGATTACCTCCAGGTGGGGTTGATCGCTCATGATGAGAAGCAGCTGGGGTGAATTTGGGACCATGGCGACGTTGCATTGGTATACTCGCCACAATATATATATATATATATATATATATATATATATATATATATATATATATATATATATATATATATATATTTATTTATTTATTTATTTTCATGCGAATAATGTTATCTTCCAGACATCCTTATAAAAACAAAACAAAACAAAAAACAGATAAAAGCATAAAACCATTTATCCTAAATTATTAATTTTATTATTATCATCGTTATTATTTGTTTGTTTGTTTTGTTTTTTTGCTAGTGGAGGGGCAAACACTAGTGCTCCACAATAACAATAATCTAGTTTTGCTCGCAAGGGTAGCCTTTCTTTTTTGTTCTGTTGATGAACCAGCCACAAACATCCAACGCTGCTGCACATCTCATTATGGTTGTTTACTTTATTCTGATGGAATAAATATATGTAATATCTCTTTATTAGCTCTTTAAAAGCTCTCAAACGAATTATCGCGTTCAAAAAATTTTGGAACTCTACAAAAACTGTTTCGCATTTCTCATTTTGGCTGATTAATCTTCTGATAGCGATTACTAAGTAGAAGAATCACTTTCTGCCCTCCATCTGAATTTTCCACATCATTAATAACATCATGTGCAAATCTATTATGTTTACTTTTCTAGTTTGCTTTCACAAGAGAACAACATATCTGCGCATGAGGAATTGGTAGCCCACAAGCTCTTTTTAAACACATGGCAGTGTGCATCACATCAGTCATGCTGCTTCTCGATTGTATGATCACATTTGCATGCATTTTGAAAAATGTTCAGAGGCAAATTTTAAACTTAAGTGTCAAAACTGTCCTGAGCATCTTTCATGCGGGCCCTGGGCCATTCTGATTACTGAGCCCTGCTCAAGTTAAAAATGCATTTTAAAGACTACAAGTTAATTGGAACATTGAGCTGCAAGATGATAAATAGTCCTAGATTCACAATTATGAGATATGAGACCTGGTGAAAAAGGCATCATCATTAAATGCATAGTTCACTCAAAGATGAAAAATGTACTCAATACAAACATATCAGTAAATTAGAAGTTTTCTATATTTTGTGATTCATGTTTTTTATTTTTCCCCATTTATTAGGCTTTTGAATCGCAGTATGAGACCTTGATCTTACTTCTGACAACTTTTAACCTTAAAAAGTTGGACATTTATTAACGTTTTTAGTAGTCTTAAGTCAATATTTTCTGTGGTGTTGTATATTATGCTACAAACACCTTGTAATAAACTGGCAGTACAATTCCTTTATTTTACAGACTTATAAAATAAAGTTATTTTAATAAAGTTATTTTACAGACTTATTTCTCTGTATATTATTTCTTGAACATTATATTATTTCAAACTACTAAAATGTCAATAAACATCAGTTTTGCATAAACTGTTGAGTTGAATTTTCAACATCAAAAGTTGACAGAGCAGAGATCAAGATCCCATAATGCAATACACAACCATAAATAAACCCAAAACCCAAAATACAGAAACTGTTAATCAACATATATATTTTTATAGTTTATTTACTCACATAAAGTGGTTATAAGCCCTTACAAATTCTTTCTTCTTTTGAACACAAAGGAAGATATTTTAAAGAAAGATGAAAACCAGTATCCATTGACATCCATTCTAGGAAAAACAACTATGTTATTGGTTACATGTTTTGTGTTTAACAGCAGAAAGAAATTAATCCAGATTTTGTGATTTGAAAAGTGATTAAGTGATGACAGAATTTAAATTTTTGAGTGAACTCAACCATATAATAGGTCTGAACTAACATAAGGCAACAATAAAAATTTAAACCTGCTTTATTTCATATTACATTTTAACTGCAAATTCTTAAGAACAATGATTTAAAATGAATTTTTGCATATAGTAGGCGACAACCTTATTATATTTTCATCAATAGCTTGTTAAATCGTTTAGCTTTTATTTTGTTGTATAATGTAGCTTATGCATAATCTCAATCACTGACAAAATACTAGCTATAGAATCCTTCAGATAAACAAACAAACAAAGAACAGCACACATAGTATGTAACAAATTCATATAATAAAATATGTCTTAAACTTATGACTACAAACAAAACCCAGAGCATGGGTTTGTATTTCTATTATGCTTTAGAGGTTCACCTTTTGCATTTATTTAACATTCAAAAATATATAATTCTCATAATGTCATGATTACCATTGTTAATGTCCGCACTGCGATGTAAGATTTTATCCCATTTATGCCACTCCTAATTCCCACCCTTAACATATATATATATACACACACACTGCATGATATTGGGAAAATATGCAATATTGTTGTAAAGTATATTGGGATAAAGATTTTTTTTTGCTATAACATAGAGAAATGTAAAGAAAGTCATCTGTGTTATGATCATACGAAAATATTGTAAACTCATAAAATATTCAACATTCTAAAATTTTCTTAAATCTAATTCAAATCGGTCCAGTAAGGTGCAAACGTTTTGACTTTAAAACACAATGCATGACTAAAATACCTTGGTAGATATTCTGTTTTCTGGTTTGGTTTTACCATAGACATGTAAACACAAAATGCATTTATCTCAAACATAATTTTTATTCACTTTAACATTGTTAATTTTCAAGTTTTTATCAGCATCTTAAATTTTGCATCTTTTAAGCAATGTATGTCCTTGCATGTCTTTATAAATAATTTTTTTAATTTTTCTAAAAAACGTTTACAGTCCTTAAATCATTGGTATGGATATACTGACATCTTATCAACATCCACTTAAATAATATAATTAGGTATTAACATGTAAACATTGTTAACATCTAGGGATGCATCGATATAATTTTAAAATATTTGACTCGTGATGTTACTTTTTCCATTATAATTGTTTATTCATTTATTTTATGTATGAAGACAGGCAAGAAAATATTTTGCTTAAAAGGTGCTCTAGTTTTAAGATGCTGGGTGGTTCCATATGAATAAAAAACAGTGTTTGAGATAAATGCATTTTGTGTTTACATATGGTAAAACCAAACCAGAAATGGTTTATCGAGGGTTTTAGTCATTCATTGTGTTTTAGTCAAAATGTTTGCACCTTCCTTGACAGCTTTTTTTTTAGCTTGAATTAGATTTAAGAAAATTTTTGTATAATTAATAGTTTATATGTTTGAAATATTTTAGTATATCATTACACATATATGATTTTTTTGTAATCTAACAAAAATAGCATACTCTAGGGAAAAGTTATTGCAAGAAATATAGTTATCGCATTGTTTAACAACAATGTCACATATAGCATAATTCCCAATATTGTGCAGGCCTACTTGTGGCAGTAGACAGGATTGATACAATCTAGAAGCAGCAGAATTGAGAGAAAAAGTGGTCTCACGAGATAAAGAAGGCAGCTGAAAACATACAGAGCACAAAAATGAGAGGGTGATCACCAGGGCTTGTGATGCACATCTCTAAGTATTTAAAAAGAGTTTGCGGGTTTACATATACAAGTCAGAATTATTAGCCCCCATTGAATTTTCTTTTCTTTTTAAAATATTTCCCAAATGATGTTTAACAGAGCTAGGAAAAGGAATCACCATATGTCCGATAATTTTTATTTGTTCTGGAGAAAGTCCTATTTGTTTTATTTTAGCTAGAATAAAAGCAGTGTTTAATTTTTCAAGGTCAAAATTATTAGCCCCTTTAAGCTTCAAGCATCGATAATGATTTGCCTAATTACCCTAACCTGCCTAGTTAACCTAATTAACCCAGTTAAACCTTTAAATCTCACTTTAAGTTGAATACTAGTATCTTGAATATCTCGTCAAATATTATGTACTGTCATCATGGCAAAGATAAAAGAAGTTATTCGGTTATTAGAAAGAAGAAGAAGAAGTTATCAGTTATTAGAAATTAGTTATTAAAACTTTTATGTTTAGAAATGTGTTGAAAAAAAATCTCTCCGTTAAACAGAAAATGGGGGAAAACATAAACGGGGTGTTAATAATTCAGGGGGCTAATAATTCTGACTTTAATTGTATACATACAGTGGGCGAAATTAGCATTGAACATGTCACCATTTTTTTTTTTTTTTTTTTCAGAAAATATATTTCTAAAGATGATGACATGTTGACTTGACATTTCTGCTGGATGTTGGTAACAACCAACCAAAGAAATCCAAATATGCAAAGAAAACAAAACAAATTAGTTTACAAATGAAGTTATGTGTAATAAAATGAAATGACACATGAAGGGAGGTGTAGAAAGGTAGTGAAAGTCCAGACAGCAGCTGAAATCTCTCTGTAGTTCTTCAACAACCCTCTGCCCTTCCTCAGTGTAAATGAAGATCAGATGCTTCAGTCCAACATCTACATTAGCAGGATGATGAAGATGAACCCAAAGGGGACATTTCAGCAAGACAATGATCCAAAACACAGCCATGGAGACTCTCAAATGCTTTCAGAGAAAGAAAATCAAGCTGTAGAATGGCCCAGCCAGTCACCTGACTGCAATCCAATAGAAAATACAAAATAAAGCTTAGATTTGATAGACAAGATCAACAGGACAGAAAAGTAATAGATACATTTCAGTAGTTCAGCACTTTCTTCTTGTGTCATTCCATTATTATTACAAATAACTTTTATAGTTTTATTTAGCCTTATAATATATATTTTTTTATTTTGTATGTTTGTATTGTTTGGGACTTTGCCAAAAGTTGGTTCAATTCCATGTCAACAGCTCCTTTATAAATATTATTCCCAGGAAAAAACATGACAATGTGTTAAATACTTATTTTCTTCCATTTTGTATAATAATTAATTAGTTGTATTTTTACTGCCAGTATTCCTTCTTTCATGGCATTCCTTTCAAAATAAAATAAATAATTATTAGGGATGCACCGATACCACTTTTTTACAAACCGATACGAGTACGAGTATTTTGATTTGTGTACTCGCCGATACCGATACCGATACTTCATAGATTTGGTTTTAACTAAGTTTATTTGTTCGTTTTTTTGCTTTGTTTTTTGTTTTTTGCCTGTAGCAAGGATGAACACCAAAATCTTTAACAGGAGGCTGTTCCAAGCCAAAAATATACACATTGTTGAAAACCCTGTTAACCCAGACCTTGTCTATTAACGATTAAGCTTGGACATTTAAAGGATGAGATATCCTTGCGGCTTACATGTGTGCACGACTTCACACATTACACAAGGTGTGTGCAGTGTACGTTACCTTATAGAGTCACTGTCATTGCATATTGGGGACGCATTAAACCCTGTTTTGCACCATTCTTTCATATTCATGAGTCCTGCCTTTGATCCGCGGTCAATTAATCAAAAAGTACTAGATGTTTATGGGTGGGTTGCGGTTAATAGCTCATTTTAAAAATCACGCAACCATCATCTCACAATGTTTATTAATAAATAATCTTGTTTTATTAAAATAAAAGTGATTTCGCAATGCAGAGCCACTGACAAAGCCAACTGCAGAAAAACAAAGCAACCATCGTGGCAACCGCAGTGATCTCTTTTTCCAAAGTTCAGCTGTTCTTTTTTGCACTTGATTATTATGTGTTTAATGTTAAAAAATCAATAATGAATAGACCTCAAAAGTGTATCCTGTGTGTGTGTGTGTGTGCGTCTTCACTGAAGCCTCTCGCTTCTAAAACCGAAAGTTGTTTATGTCAGGCAATATTTCGGCTTTTAATCGAATGAAAAGTTAATTTAAATAAGCCAATATTTAAAAACTGCAGTAAAGTAACTGTGACGTGCGGCCACACATCGAAACTGAGGTCTGATCAAATCTCTCTCTCGCTGTCATCCAGACAATGATACGGAGACGCCGCACAAGTCAAGCCGCAAAACGGAGGCTGGTACCAGTTTACAGAATAGCTGAAGCCTTTGCGAAATCTGTCAAAATACAGCACTGAAATGTATAGGCATAAATGTCTTTGAGCCAAAAAGTCTAGGCTATCTGTAGGATATCTGACGCAATCAGAGCCGATGGTATGTACAGTTTGTGTAGCCTAATAATTATATTAATTCTAATAAAATGAAAACCAAAATCAACAATTCATTTCATTTTTCGTTTGATAAAAAATATACGGAAACGAAAAAAGTCAAAGGGTGACTAGTTTGTATTAATTTGTTTTAATATGAATAAAAATATGCTTAGCCTGTTTAAGCTTAGCGGTTATATGCGCTGCCAATAGGCAAGCCATTCAAAAATATTATTTTACTGTGTACTGAGTTATAATGTATATTTTACAATAAAAACTAAATGTAGCATGCCTCGCTGTCATTTAAAATGCAATTCATAACACCCCAGAGCTGTAGGCCTGTGTATGCAGTGTGTAAACGTACGGGTATATTCATACTGCGCACCCAGTGCCGGCGCGTCCATATAGAGGCGACCTATCATATATAATAGTGAGGGCGGCAAACGCGCCCCCAACGTACTGACTTTCATCTGCAACATCAACACAATCCCCCCTAAATAAAATATACGGGCCGTGAAGTTCAGCACTTGTCTTGCCAGTGTATGCTGCTGTCTGTCCTGTGTGTATAGCGCCGCAGTGCGTGTCAACAGCTGCTGAAAAAGCGCGCGTGACAGCTCAAAGCCGGGATCGATTTAACCACAAGCAAGATCATATCATTATAAATATTACATTAACGATACTTATCGAAATATTTATACATTTACATGGTGTTTGAGATTGTGTGGTCTGTAAAAGCTGTCTGATCTTTAAAGAAGCTGTGAACTGACACGCGCGCGGTGACCGCAGTGATGTTTAAACTCAGGCGCTTTTATTTAGCCGGTAGTCTTTAGATTTTTTTTTACATAATGTTCCATTTCTTAAAATTTATTTCCTTTTTTTATTTATAGTTTATATATAAAATGAGTGCTAGCTTGTTTGAGTGCTTAGCTGTGATCATTATGCAAGGATCATATTTCATATTCGGTTTATTCTTCAGTAGCCTAGGTTATAGATTCGTTAATAATGTATTTTATAAACAGATTGTTTAAAAGGACTAAGCTATTAATATATAATACATTAGGCTAATTAATACATTAAGGCACTGAAGTCAGGTAGGGCAACAAATCACATCCATAGTGAATTACTGTTCAGCGGTATCGGTGCGTGGTATCAGCCTTTCATGTCCAATACGAGTACGAGTATTTTAACCAAGTATCGACCCGATACCCGATACTGGTATCGGTGCATCCCTAATAATTATGTTAAGGTGAGATGGTGGCTCAGTGGTTAGCATTGTCGCCTCACAGCAAGAAGGTCCCTGGTTCAAGTCCTGGCTGGGTCAGTTGGTGTTTCTGTGTGGACTTTGCATGTTCTCCCCGTTTTGGCGTGGGTTTTCTTCGGGTGCTCCAGTTTCCCTCACAGTCTGCTATGTAAAATATGCTAGATAATTTGGCAGTTCATTCTGCTGTGGCGACTTCTGATGAATAAAAGGACTAAGCCGAAGTAAAATGAATGAATGCATGAATTAATTAATAAATAAATGTATATATATATATATATATATATATATATATATATATATATATATATATATATATGTATATATATATATATATATATATATATATATATATATGTATATATATATATATATATATATATATATATATATATATATATATATATATATATATATATATGTATATATATATATATATCATGGGAATCAATTTTGATGTTAGAAAGTGTGGATTTTTTTTTACAGATCGGTCCTACAGTTATTAGTACTAGCAGTTACTTTTTCTTCACTGTCTTAACTATTGATGCTTTACTGTCATTTTTGAACATTCATTCATTCATTTTCTTTTCGGCTTAGTCCCTTTATTCATCAGGGCTCGCAACAGCGGAATGAACCACCAACTTATCCAGCACATGTTTTGGGCAGCGGATGCCCTTCCAGCCGCAACCCATCACTGGGAAACACCCATACATACTCATTCACACACATACACTACGGACAATTTAGCTTACCCAATTCACCTATACCACATGTCTTTGGACTGTGGGGGAAACCAGAGCACCCGGAGGAAACCCACACGAACATGGGGAGAACATGCAAACTCCACACATTAACGCCAACTGACTCAGCCGAGGCTTGAACCAGTGATCTTCTTGCTGTGAGGCGATCGTGCTACTCACTGCGCTACCATGACACCCTCATTTGTAAACATTCTTTTGCTAAACAGTCAGCATTTTTTTACATTAGTTGCAATTGATCAATTTTGTTATTTATTTGTTTATTCTGCTTCATGACCTTAATCAGTCTTAACATTCATGTTACATTGTATGGGCCAAACACTGTAGATTATTGTACATATTATAGCATATATAGCTATAATATGCAAATATATGAAAGATATATGCAAAATCATACAAAATATGCATACCCAAAATTTCTACAAATTTTTTTATAAAAAATAGTCTGTGATTTTTCTAAAATTGTGATTTGTGCAACTCATGGAATGTGACTGTTGTGTTTGTGAGAGAGAAAGAATCAAAGTAAAAGTTTACTTCCAAACTTCAAAACATTTTGTTCATGACTTTACTGAAATATTGTATAGAATTTTCACTGCTATGGGTGTTCAGTTTTGCTACAATAATGCTAAATACAATTTATGTACTTATTTATTGTATTTAACAAAGGATGATTTGTTAATTGGTTAATGATTAGGCTACTCCATAATCGATTGATTGTCGATAACCCTTTCAATCTCGATGACCAATTACTTTTGATTTTTAACATTATTCGAAACGGAATATTTTACTGGCGGTTCATTCCGCTGTGGCGACCCTAGATAAAAGGGATTAGGCCGATTAGAAAATGAATGAATATTTTACTTTTAATTTATTTACATCATTTTATTTAACAAAGCAGGGGTGCGATTCCGAAAACCATCGTTAGCCAAGGTCATGTTCCAATGAACATTCGCAAACTGCATTGCAAACTTGGCCCGTTTAATTCAATTCAATTCATCTTTATTTGTATAGCGCTTATACAATGTAGATTGTGTCAAAGCAGCTTCACATGGAAGATTATAGTGAATTGAAACAGTGTCAGTTCAGTTTCCAGAGATTAAGTTCAGTTCAGTTTAGCTCAGTTCAGTGTGGGTTAATAATCACTACTGAGAGTCCAACACTGAAGAGCAAATCCATCGATGCGCAGCTCTACAGATCCCGAACCATGCAAGCCAGTGGCGACAGTGGCGAGGAAAAAACTTCACCAATTGGCGAAAGTGAAGATATAAAAAACCTCGAGAGAAACCAGGCTCAGTTGGGCACGACCATTTCTCCTATGGCCAAACGTATTGTGCAGAGCTGCAGTCTAGGCGCAGGAAGCTGGACCTCGGCGAAGACTCGTCTGTCCTTGGAGCGTCACAGGAATCAGTCTCATGCTCTCACTCCAAGATGACCACCACAGCAGCTGCTCAGGATACGGCCTGGTCCAGAAAACCTTAGGATCATCTCGTCACTGGTCTTGGATCGCATCAGTGGCGCTGCATAGTCTGAGGGCCTCGGGATGAGTACCCCCAGGTGGAAATACAGAATAAGGAGAATAATTAGCGTAGCTGCTTTTCATAGCGTATATAAACAAGAAGCAAAATGCTGCGTGGGGCACATCATGCAGCATATCGCTATGTAATGTATTGAGTGTATGCTTTGCCAAAAAGATAGGTCTTTAATCTAGTTTTGAAGAGCGAGAGTGTGTCTGAGCCTCGGACATTATCAGGAAGGCTATTCCAGAGTTTAGGGGCCATAAATGAGAAGGCTCGACCTCCTTTACTTGATTTTGCTATTCTAGGTACTACTAGAAGCCCTGAGTTTTGAGATCGTAAAGAGCGGGTTGGATTGTAGCGAGACAGGAGGTTGGTTAGATAAACAGGAGCTAGATTATTTAAAGCTTTATAGGTAAGGAGTAATATTTTAAATTCAATACGAAACTTAACAGGCAGCCAGTGTTAGGAGGATAAAATTGGGGTGATATGATCATATTTTCTAGACCTGGTAAGAACTCTGGCGGCTGCATTTTGTACTAGCTGAAGTTTGTTAATAGAGGATGCTGGGCAGCCAGCAAACAAAGCATTACAGTAGTCTAGGCTAGAAGTCATGAAAGCATGGACTAGCTTTTCTGCATCTGATATAGATAGCATACTTCGCAATTTAGCGATATTTCTCAGATGGAAGAAAGCAGTTTTTGTGACATGGGATATATGATTTTTGAAAGTTAAATTGCTGTCTAATATGACACCCAGATCTTTTATAGTAGAGCTAACGCTAACTTTGTATCCCTCTAGTTGCAGGTCGAGTTGTGAGAACTGCTGTGTACAGGATTTAGGCCCAATAAGTAATAATTCTGTTTTGTCTGAGTTTAAGAGAAGAAAATTGTTGGTCATCCAGTCTTTGACATCTTTGATACAATCAGTTAGCTTAGACAGTTCAGACATCTCATCAGGTTTAGTTGAAATGTATAACTGAGTATCGTCTGCATAGCAGTGAAAGCTGATCCCGTGTTTTCTAATAATGTCCCCCAGGGGAAGCATGTATATTGTAAACAGCAAAGGGCCTAAAACTGATCCTTGAGGGACCCCGTACTTTACTGGCCTTACTTGTGAAAGCTGTCCATTAATATTCACAAATTGGTAACGATCGGCTAAGTATGACCTAAACCATTGAAGGGCCTGACCTTGGACACCTGTAGAATTTAAGCAGTCAATGAGAATATTGTGGTCAATGGTGTCAAATGCGGCGCTAAGATCGAGTAAAACTAAAAGTGAGACGCACCCTTGGTCAGCAGCTAAGAGTAAATCGTTGGTTATTTTTACTAATGCGGTTTCTGTACTGTGATGAGGCCTAAAACCTGACTGAAACACTTCAAAAATATTGTTTGTCTGCAGAAAGGAGCATAATTGGGTAGAAACAACTTTTTCTAGTATTTTAGACATAAATGGAAGATTTGAGATAGGCCTATAATTAGCTAAGTTGCTCGGGTCTAGTTGTGGTTTCTTAATAATAGGTTTAATAACAGCTAGCTTGTAAGGATTTGGAACATGGCCTAAAGATAAAGAAGAGTTGATAACATTAAGGAGAGGTTCTCCTATAACAGGTATCAGTTCTTTCAGTAATTTTGTTGGAATTGGATCTAAAATACATGAAGCTGGTTTAGAACTATTTATAACTTTATCTAGCTCTTCCTGTTCTATGATTTTGAAGCATTGTAGGTTATTTTGATTCAGTTGAATGTTTACTGGATCTGAAGTATAAGGCTGTGCAGAAAGTTTAACATCTATTTTCTGTCTAAAGCCTTCTATTTTATCACTGAAAAAATTCATGAAGTCATCACTACTGATTTGCGGTGGGACATTTTGTTCTAAAGATGATCGATTATTTGTTAGTTTAGCAATGGTGCTAAATAAAAATCTAGGATTGTTCTGATTATTTTCAATCAGTTTGTGGAGGTGCTCGGCCCTGGCAGATTTAAGAGCCCTCCTATAGCTGGACATACTGTCTTTGTACGCAATTCTAAAAGCCTCTAAATTAGTTTTTTTCCATTTACGTTCCAGAGCACGGGTTGCTGTTTTGAGAGCGGGAGTATGATTATTGTACCATGGTGTAGTTTTATTCTCTCTAGCCTTTTTTAATTTGATCGGTGCCACAGTATTTAGTGTGCTAGTAAAGATGGCATCCATACTGCTGGTTACTACGTCCAGGTCATTTGAGTTTGCGGGTGTATTTCGAAATAAAGAGAGATCAGGTAAGTTATTTATGAATTCATCCTTGGTGGACGGAATGATAGTCCTACCAGGGCGGTATATTGGTGCAGATCTGTTAATTTCAGGTAAACGCAGCTTATATAGTAAGAGGTAGTGGTCCGTAATATCATCACTTTGTGGTATAATGTCTACATCAAAGACCTCAATTCCATAAGACAATATTAGATCTAATGTATGCTTTAAGCGATTGGTTGGACCAACAGCATTTTGTTTTATCCCAAGTGAGTGTAGTAGATCCATAAAGGCGAGCCCTAGTGTATCATTGGAGTCATCTACGTGGATGTTGAAGTCTCCTACAATTAGTATTTTATCAGTTTTAACTAGCAAATCAGAAATAAAATCAGAAAACTCTTTTAGAAAATTGACATAGGGTCCTGGGGGTCTATATATGGTGATTATAGCGAGAGATAACATAGATTTTTGCTTAATATCCGGTAGCATAACATTAAGAGCTAATAACTCAAAGGAGTTAAACATAAGTCCCTTTCTCTGATTAACATTAAGAATATCACTAAAGATTGCTGCAACTCCACCACCACGACCGGTTTGACGAGCCTTATGCTTGTATGTGAATCCTGGAGGAGTTGCTTCATTTAAGCTAATATAGTCATTTTGTTTCAGCCAGGTTTCAGTGAGACAGAGTGCATTTAATTCAATTCAATTCATCTTTATTTGTATAGCGCTTATACAATGTAGATTGTGTCAAAGCAGCTTCACATGGAAGATTATAGTGAATTGAAACAGTGTCAGTTCAGTTTTCAGCGATTAAGTTCAGTTCAGTTTAGCTCAGTTCAGTGTGGGTTAATAATCACTACTGAGAGTCCAAACACTGAAGAGCAAATCCATCGATGCGCAGCTCTACAGATCCCGAACCATGCAAGCCAGTGGCGACAGTGGCGAGTAAAAAACTTCACCAATTGGCGAAAGTGAAGATTTAAAAAACCTCGAGAGAAACCAGGCTCGGTTGGGCACGACCATTTCTCCTGTGGCCAAACGTCTTGTGCAGAGCTGCAGTCTAGGCGCATGAAGCTGGACCTCAGCGAAGACTCGTCTCTCCTTGGAGCGTCACAGGGGACAGTCTCAGGCTCTCACTCCACGATGACCACCACAGCAGCTGCTCAGGATACGGCCTGGTCCAGAAAACCTTAGGATCATCTCGTCACTGGTCTTGGATCGCATCAGTGGCACTGCATAGTCTGAGGGCCTCGGGATGAGAACCCCCAGGTGGAAATACAGAATAGGGAGAATTTAGATTGTTATCTGTTATTATTTCATTAATGATAAGTGTTTTAGTTGCTAGTGATCTTATGTTTAGGAGACCAAGCTTAACGAATTTTGTATTATCACTTTTTATTGGATTTTCAGCTTTTATTCTTAGTAGATTTTTTCTAGAGCACACAGTACGTTTAATTGTTGATTTAATAGCACGAGGAACAGACACAGTCTCTATGGGGTAAGCTAGACACGTGTTACTCTAATTTAAGTGGGTCGAACAAGAGTCTTTATGGATAAAATGTGCATTTTGTGAATTTTTACTTACTAGTCAGACAGAACGAAGCATCTTGGAGATGTTGTCCGACAGCAGTTCAACTCCAGCTCGGCTCAGGTGCAGGCCGTCCGGACGGAAGAGCCTAGGGCGCTCCCAGAAAAGATTCCAGTTATTGGCAAAGAGCAGTTTCTGTTCATTACACCATGTTAATAGCCATTCATTCAGAGCAAAAAGTCTACTGAACCTTTCATTTCCTCGGCGGTAGGTAGGAAGCGGTCCAGAAACGATGATCTGCGTGGTGGGCGAGGTGCGTCGAACCGTCTCGATGAGGCTCCTGAAGTCCCTCTTCAGGATCTCCGACTGGCGGAGCCCGGTGTCGTTCGTCCCCACATGGAGGACAACGGCACCGAGGCTCTCGCCAGTGCTCAGGATACTCGGAATCTGTGTAGAAATATTCTTAACGCGAGCACCAGGAAAGCAAAATGTGCGTACTTTATTACCTGAAGTGGAAGCAGGACGGACGTGGCGTACGATGGAGTCACCGATGATAGCCACATCGTGACCCGTCTCGCGGAGAGGGGCGAATCGGTTCTCCGTGGAGAGCTCGAACACAGGAGGAGGAGAATCCTTGCCCTGGGGTCTCCTTAGCACCTTACGCGGTTGCATCCAGGGGCCGTGGTAGCCGGGTGCCGGCGTGAACGACACCTGGGCGAACCGCGTCCGAGGCGCGCTGGGCCTGGACCGAGGAACAAGCGGGGTTGAGGTAGACGGAGTGTCACGGCTGTATTGTACACTCACCTCAGATGAGCGAACTGGAGCGCGGGGCACATCGAGCAAGGCTCTCTGTGCCCTGAGTTCGGCTCGCTTCATCTGCAGAAGGCGGATGCGTTCATCCAGCCGTTCCAGCTCCATGTCCAGCGCCTCCATCGATGTCTCTCCTGCACACAAGGACAGAGACACAAGCGACATCATACAGGGTAACGAGCAAATCCAGTAAGTGAGAAAGTTAGGGGATGACAGCAGTCGGTAGCTTTAGCTGACTAGCGGTGCTAGCTGGCTAAAGCTACAAACAACAGGCGGATGCTCGAGAGACAGAACGTTTTGAAGTATATTTATTTGTATAAAGTGTTAAATGTTGTATAAAATGTATTAAGGGTTTGTTCCCCCTAAGTAGTATTAAGCGAATGTGGAGGTATTCGATAATAAAAATGCAAATTGCGAATCTATGCGACAGAGCTACAAACACACGCTGCGCGGCTTGCGTAGCAGCGGCAGTGACGTCACTCGAGCATGCGCGTATATTTTGATGAAGTGTTGATGAAGTGTTCTGCTGTTTTTCAGCTTACAGGGTATAAGTCAGTTTAATTTTTTATTTTGTTTTCAGAACAACAGTATCTCCAGCAGAAAAGATATCCAAAGATGCCATTTTAAAATGTAAAGACATCTGTGTTTTTGAAACTAATGAAGACAGCAGAAGTCAATGATTGATTTTCATTATTCAGCCTGACATGTTTACTGCTCCAAAATATTTTAAAAGTTTCTCAAAATAAAATATATTGTGCTCAAAAGGGAAGAGGTTTTGTTTTTTACCCAGACATTTAAAAGAATATATTTTAGAGCAGTTATCACAATACCAGGAAACCGTGATATTTTTATCCAAGGTTATCATACCGTCAGAATCTTATACCGACCCATGCCTACAATGGAATACACAGGAGTAATTGTCTAGACCAACAGGTCAGCAGGTCAACAAAACATAACCGTTCTTAATTAAAAATTTTATTTTTATAGAATTCTGGCAGTCATTTGGAAAAGCTTGCATTTGACTATTAACACCAACATCATGGTTTAGAACAATAACTTTCTAATGAGACCATTTATATATTCACAGCAAAACATAAGTTAGAAACGTTACCCACTCCAGCCATTAAGAGTTCAAATCAGTATTCATGCAAGAACAACAAGTTGCTAACGAGACCATTCATACCTCCATCACTCAGCAACATTAGCTAATTAGTAACATTAACACCCACTCCAGCCGGCCATTGAGAGTTTAGATCAGTATTCATGTAAGAGCAAAATATATATTTCAATAACATGTGTATGTATGTTTATATGTATACCATTGAAATATATTTTGTACTTGCATATATGTAACAATATAAGCATAAATATAGGCCTATTAAGAATACAATCAACATCCAAACTGGCAGCTTGCATACAACACAATTAACTTAAAGCGGCAAATAACTCAGTTGTTTATAAACAGTTGTTTCCAATTCTTTAAGACTCCAGGTCCACTCGAGATGTATGTATATATATTCTATTTTATTTATTTTATATTTCCCCAAACTAAGTATAAATCCACTCTAAAATGTGTTATAGGTCTCTTTTTTTGGTTGTTTTTATAATTTGGTGAATTTCAAGACCCTAACACATATAATTATATATAATCACTGTTCACTATAAGACTGTTCATATCCTCATGCTCTCTGAGGAGGCTTTAACAACACAATCTTACAAAGCAAATGGTTAAACAGTTTTATTGTCGAGCTTATTGTTTTTTCTCTTAATTGTTGTCCTATATAAAATTACACACAAACTCTATTATCCATTATTACAGATAATTAAATATATATTTACTTTGGGTTTTATCTTTGAAAGGAAACTAAACAACTGTCTGTCATTGAACTTTATTTATTTTATCCCTGTACTGTCCTTTATGTTTTGATGTTTTTTTTTTTTCTGTTTCATATGTATATTTTCACATAAGTTGTGTCTTATTAAATAGGTTTTCCTTGTTTGTGTACTGTTTCAAACTTTAGAATATACTTCCCTGCATCTGTGTGGTGAAATATAAAACTACTCAAAGTCAAAACTAAGAGAATATATTTTTAAATCCACTGAAACATATACCTAAATCAGTTATTGTAGCTGTTGTAACTTTTAAAGTTGTTTCTGTCCCTGTTGGGTCATTAACACCTGGGGATGGGCAGATTGGGCTGCTGTTGGATGCTTCGTCCTGATAGGCCGTTGACCTGCTGCCAGCTCAGGTTAAAGAGGCCCATCTCATCTCAGGCCCCGTTTACACTAATGCGTTTTCGTTTTAAAACGCATAAGTTTTGCTACGGTTACGCCATCCGTCCACACTACGCCGGAGTTTTCGAGCCCCGAAAACGGAGTGTTTTGAAAACGGTGAAGAGCCCGTTTTAATACTGAAACGCTGCTGCTCCGTCTCTGTGTGGATGGGGGAAAACGGAGACATCTGAAAACGGAGGCGTGGCTGCTGAGATTCGCTACCTGATTGGGGCTTTTGGGTCATTGCGTATCCTTCCCTTATTTTTCAAGCCCCTATCACATGACTATAACGCTACCGGAAGACGGCAGACCAGCCTTCACTGTAAACAACAACATGGACACAGAAATGGGAGCGTTGTTTGCACTATTGTCTGTTTTAGGCGCCATTGTGCAGTTAAACTCTGCCTTTTTTACTACAGCAGCTGCATATATTCGCAAGAGGCAAGCTATTGTTCGAGCACTCGCCAATCGCTCGCGTTCATCGTTCAACCAGCGTTTGTTGACTAACAATCACCAAATGCCGAGCGAGACACATGCTTCCTGTTTATACTTGAACTCGCATGCCCAGAGTGCGCGAATGGCCACGTGATATACGTTTTTGGTGGAGTGGTGTGGACGGAGATATGTTTAGAAACGCTGGATGAAACGCTAGTGTGGACGCGGATCGTTTTTGATAAAAAACGCTGTTTTAAAACGAAAACGCATTAGTGTAAACGGGGCCTCAGTCAAGTTACAGTTGTATCCCTTTCAGCTACAGCTTGCTGCTTTTGACCAGTGGACAGAACTCACTTTCAACGTCTGAAATGGATTCTGAAGAGTAAGTAGATTTTGTCAGTATGCCTTAAGCAGCAGACCTCTTAAACTCAGTTTAGCTTGTGTCATTTTGTCAGTGGATTTAGCTAATTTTGTGAAAGTCAAGTCAAAGAGTGTTTAGAAAACCTCTGAAGAGGACAGATGTTTGTGAGAGGAGAGCACAGTTTGTACACTAATTGTGTTGTTATTTGAAATTGACTTGTAAATCCTAACTGCTTGGTTATCTTGGGTTAAGAAATAATTGAGACACTTTTTATCTTCTCTCATAATAAATGTCATATTATTACATACACTTTTTAAATAATATGGTTAGTAACGTTATTATATTAATATGAAATTAAGTTTTGTCTTAACTCTAGACACAATGTCCGGCACACTTTGCTGTGTTCGTTTGTGTACTTGATCCTTTGTTCCTGTACCTGGTGTGGGGGCTGGGCTGTGGTGGACCCCAAACCTTCACAAAGCTGCTCTTAGTCTCTTCATTCTATAACATGTTGGTCTTATTATCCACACAGATCCTTCCACAGCAGGATGTTTTTCCTCTGCCCTGTGTGCAAAAAGACCCCTCACTCTCTTCCTGGGCATCTCAAGAAGGTGTGTATGAGGAACAGCACAGAGGCAGAGATCCAGGCTGTCGTCTTAGAAGCCAAGAAGGAATTGTCCGAATTCTGTCACAGAGGACGTTTCTGGGAGTTTGAAAAAATTTGTGACATATTGGACTCTACTAAGCCTCTTGCCAGGTTTGTGACTCAGCTGTGCTTCTATGATTTGACCTGACTTTGAATCAAACATCTACACATTAATAAACATGCATTTTTGCTATTGTTTATTTGACCTTATTTTATGTTCCTTGTTTTAGGATGATTGCGGAGATGCAGTCAAAGGGGTTGGTCATTAATAACTTGCCTTCGGTCCTCCCGGAACCAGCTCAATCGACTACATCTTCTGTGCCTCAAAGCTCTGAAGAAGGTGCAGAAGGTCCAGTGGAGCTTCCAAATGAGCCCACATCTGACGAGAGCTCTGGAGAGTACTATCAGAGGTACAGTTTCACATCGTAATTCCCAGAAAATAAATGTACATTGTGGATATGATTTCTCTTTAATGTACACAGTCGTTTTGATCCCCTGCTGTTTATTGTTTTTATTTCAGCACTGGTGGACCGATGTGGACCTCTTCCGTGAGGGTTGAGATGGTCAAAAAAGGCTTATACAATAAGCACTCCATTGACCACCCCCTTCTAGCAGGATTTAATAAGGACCTGCACACTGACCCAGGACATAAAAACAGCAAACAAGTAGTAAGTTAATTAAATGAGTGAAGGTATACATGCAAAAAATGTACTGTATGTATTTTAATGTGAAATGTGTCATTTCAGGTGGAAACAGTGTCCAGGTTCTTGCATTACATGGACCCCACTGAGCCAAACCTGATGTTTGTTCGGCAGGTGGAGAAAGTGCGAGAGTACTTTAACATCTTGTCAGATACAAAGCTCTCAAAATGGACAGTGTTCAACTATTGGAAGGGTCTCAAGAGGTCAGTAATGTGGAACAACCACAAGTTTGCCATGTACATGTTAACTAATCATTTCAGCTGTGCTATGTTCTGACTGTAACAACCTAATTTTGATCTCTTTTCAAGGTTCATGAAATACATTATTAACTCCACAGACGTGCGCCACAACAATCCAGCTCTGTTCCAGGACTGTGAGAGTTTTATGGATGTGCTGTATGGAATACAGAGTGGCATGACCAAAAACGAGAGCATGGAGGTCACAGGGAAAAAATCTGAGTTTGGTTATGGCAAAGAAATTTTGCCAAAGGACTGCCTTGCTGTTTTGGAGGCAGCATTCAAAGATTTTCAGGCCGTGATATGCAAATTGCAGGGTCCAGGAGCCATCACAGGGGACTGTTTGACTAAAAATGAACGGCTGCTCGTCCTCTACTACCTTGAGGCTGTTATCATGCTGAAGCTACTTCAGCGGCCTAGAGTAGTGACAAACATGACTGTAAGTGTTTGTTTTTCCCTCCCTTCTCTTCTTTGTTTCTATATGCTTCATCAATGTGCAAAACTGTCTGTTTGCAGGTTGAGGATTGGGAGAGGAGAAGCCGGATAGAGAATGGTGTCTGTGTTGCAGTGAAGGAGCACAAAGTACCGTTGTCCCACGAACAGGAACTTGTAAGTTTATATTGTACTTTAAATCATAACAGCAATAAATATATTGTGGCAAAGTCATATTTATTTATTTTTTCCCCTTTCTCTAACTAGTGGTTTGACTTGTACTTCAATGAGGTGCGGCCAGTAATGCTGCAAGAAAACCGCACCGGTGATGATGTGGCAGTTGATTTATTTTTTGTGTCAAGTAGTGGGAGATCGATTTATAATCCCTCCAACGACTTAAAAAGACTACAAGACAAGTAAGCAACATTACACCTGTCTTTAACTCTACATGTTCATCCGTCCACTTCTTGCATTCTTATAATGCCTTGTGTTACAGATACAGTCTCCCCAGTGTGACCTATGGTGATGCCCAGAAAGCATTTGAGGCAGCAGCACAAAACCTGTCAGAAGTGGAGAGAAATGTGGTGGCACGTCTGTTCGGGCACAAGCCAGCAACACCCGAAAGGAACTACATGAGTAGAACGTCTTCAGATGCATTTCTGGCTCTAAGTGTGCTAGATCAGCTTGCTGGGAAAAAACGGTAAGCATCTAACAACTGAGATGATACTTATTATTAAATTTGCAACCCACAGCAGTGATTAATTTGCCTCTCCTTCCTTCAATATTAATTTTTTTGTGATCTTATAGACAAGGGTCCAGTAGAGCTTCCTGCCGAGAGACAATGGTAGATGAACAGACGGCCTACAAAACTCTTGAGCAGTTCTGTCCAGTGACTCTGGAGGGGCCTCCTCCAAAAAGGGCTCGCAGGAATGAGCTGTGTGGCTCAGAACATGAGAGGCACTGCTATGACCACTGGCGTAGCGAGCAGCTCAAGCTGCGTGAACAGCATGTTCTTGGTGAGTATACAAATGATTAAAGACACAAACAGTGAAATTGAGTGAGAATAGCCAAATACTGATGTGTTTTGTGTTTCTAGAACACTTTGCTGGACAGCAGCCATCAGAGTCCAAAATAAAGCGCTGGATGGACAAACAAGGGTGGACGTCAAACGTCCCACAGGCTGCAGTGGTTCTGAAGCAGTGGAAGCCCGTTGCCAGGTTGGACTTAGTCATGGACAGCAGCTTTGTGCATAAAATGATTTTGTCTCAACGCTGGAAAGGACTGACTGTCAGGCCCGTCCCTGACAAGGGCGATGGTGTTTTCACCAAAAGACCCTTTCAGAAAGGGGAGGTTGTCTGTGAATACCACGGCCAGCTGGTTAGCTATGAAGATGGGATGGCAATTGCTTTGACCAGCGGCATCAGAGCTGGCCATTTGTTTTTTTATAAGAACAAACAACATGAAGCCATGTGCATTGACGCACATGAAGAAAGTTGTCAGTGCCATCCCATGAAGTTCAATTATGGACGCCTGATACGTCACTCCAGAAAAAGAGCCAATATCCGGCCCAGGCTGTATGTCCATAATGATAGAGACATCATTCTCTTCATTGCCACTAAAGACATTTTGAGTGATGAGGAGTTACTCTATGATTATGGCTCAAAGAGGAGATCTTTTGCCGGGAAAAGGCTGGAATTGGACTGGATGTGAAACAACATTTTTCCATCCTCATTTACTTCTAACATGTCCAACTGCAAGTTTCCACCTGTGGCCATATTCTCTCCTCTCTCTCTAGACTCTGTACAACCATCACTGCTCTTCTCCCCCAGAAGTACTCTTCCTGCACTGTCAAGCACCAACACTGCTCTCCAAACAGAGACTTGGTTGTAATAGGCTGAATGAGTGGGTCTTACAAACCATTTACCTTCCAGAGAACTGTATTTTCTCTTACTGACTCTTTTTTTCACTTTACTTTTTCATAAGTTTCCTTTATGCAATAGTGAGAGTGTGAGAAGGCTACTCCATATTCTCTCCTCTCTCTCTGGATTCTGTACAACACATGTGGAATTACAGCCTGGTAAGTGAAGTGATTCACTGATCCAAAACCAGTTCGAATCAGGCTTGGAATCTTGGGGCAGCCACGTTGTCTTTCATTCATCGAAGCTCCAGGGTTTGTACCATCACATAACAGGGCGCCAATTCATTTGACTCTCTTCCCCCAATACCCTGGCCATAAACGGACAGAGATGCTTTCAGCCATTTCGTAAATCGTTAACCATCTAGACAAGGGAGCTTTCAGGACCTCCATCACGAGACTTTTGAATGACCGATCATGTGATCTTGTGGCCATGCGTTCGCCCTCGAGACATTCGAATTGCAGCCAGATGGACAGAATTCAGAGACAAAGAGATCTCTGGAAAAGAAAGACAATTCTTTTAAATGTTAGAACCAAGGCAAAATTTGATGTTTTGAATGACATTATAGGTTTCCTTATGTGCCATGTTTATTCCGAAGAACCAGGTTAATAATGTGTTGTATTGCCCTTAACAGGATAAAATGATCTGTATGTGTTTGAAATGCTTCGTGTTTGGTGTTAAACCGAGCTTCTTTTTATTTGCAATACATTGGTGTAAATGAGAATTTTGTAATACGAACAGTATTCGTCTTGTAACATTTGATCTTAGATAGTTACAATCTTACAAGAGATTTTAACACGTGAAGTCTCTTGCAGTCGGTTAATGATTAAACCTGATTACACTGGTACGGGGCGTGGCCCCGCCCTTCATGGCAGCTGTTCATTGGACTATAGCGTCATGAGGGATGGACTAGAGCAGGTCACTTAAAAGCTACTGCAGCCCTTAAATCTGTGCCTTTTGCATCAAGCTGGTTTGCGCCCGCTGTTGCTTCCACCCCCAATCGCCACCACGCGATTGGGTCACCACAAACTCTTTATGCAAACCTTTTAAGTTTAGGACCGCTGAAACTTCCGCTAAACTGACTCTCGGCAGAGTCAGCTACCCCGGTAACCCAGGACAACGAGCCTCCGCTCACGAGCGGGAATCCCAGAGACGTCACAGAGAAGCCACCTTTCTCGAGCACCACTTGGTTCCTCAGGCCAGCCCGGCGAGGGAAAACCCAGTCACAGAAGACCAACAAACTCGCGCAAGTAACACAACAACTGTTGTCTCTTGCTGATCTGGTGCATATGATCTTAAGCAGTTAAAGATAAGTCAAATCTCTGCTTTTGTGGTTTCTCAGGTGATTCTAAGATCTAGTACGAAATACTAGATGATTTGGGACGTTTTTCAACTCATTTTGCATCCTCTGAACTGCCTGTCCCAGACAGCATACATACGTTGGGCTGACGTCGGCCGAAGCTCAACACGTCGGCCCCTTTAATTCTAACATCTATATATGGTCGGCCAAACATAGGCATGACAATTCGGTCGTGTGTTCTATTGTCCCAGCTCATCAAACGTCGGATCTGCATCAGTTAACGACCAGAGGCCGACGAAGCACTTCATAAGCACTTTATCTCTCGTGCCCATAAAAGAATCCAGCAATATTTGGTTTTCAAGTAAGTTTTCGCGTGCATATTAAATTAACCAAACGCGACATACATCATGTCTATTGCGTCGGTCGGTCCAGCTTTAATAGCCTACATTAATGCATTAAAACTGACCAAAATGCCTTCAATACAGGATTTCAATTCATGTAATATAAAAAAGTTTTTTTCATTGTTGTTTCACTGTTTTTTTAATAATGAAAACGGGTTTTATTTTCCGGTGTAAACTGCTGTTTGCTTTTTTATTATGGCTTTTTCTAAAACATTTTTTCCCAGTGTAAGTTAAAATCAAAGTCTGTTCTGAATTTAGGCAGTTTATTTTAAATAAACACCTTTTTACAGAGTGACATCTTTATTTTATAAATACATGCATTTATATGTATTGCTTATTTATTTTTTACAGTGAATCTGAGGCACAAATAAAGTGACTTTGTTTTGTTACAGTTTAGTAGGCTATAAAATACTGTGGAATGTTGAGATCGCAGGACCATGTGATTTCTCCTGAGTGGATTCACCTGTGGACCGCTTATGACGAGACTCTTTAAAAGAAGCGTGCGGGAGAGAGACGTGAGCTCCGAGGTGGTGAGTTGTGGGTTCCGCTGTGCTGTCTCTCGGGGGCAATATGCCCTCCGGAGATGAAGATAGTTAGTTAGATAGGGATCTATTATGTGAGATAGTTGAGTGAGGGGGGGAAATAATAAATATTTAGTGACACTACCTCGGCTTAAGCCTCTCTCCTCACCAAGTTGTGTGTTAGGGTGAATGGAGTCCAGCCCCGCCTTCTCGCCACATTTTGGTGAATGAACAGATTATCTTGGCCCCGCCTCTAGACTGTGGACTGACCAATCCAGTGTGATCATGGACCGTGCTCTGTCCTGCCCTATGTGATGACGCTGGTGCCTGTCTCATTGACTGGGTCACAAAGGCTGTGTGGAGCAGTGGCGGCTGGTCAATAGAGGGCGCTGGGGCACCGCCCCCCCCTTCAAGTTAGAGCCCTTTAATATGTTAATGTTTATTATCACAAATATTAACAAAATAAATTGATTTAATTATAACATTCTAACAATTATTGTAGTCATACTAACATTTATTGAAAAAAAATGTATGAACAATATTTTTTCATATGTGTGCGGGGCGCCGGACTAATGGGTGTCTATGTAGGTACACGAACTTTTCCAATGCACGTGATATGAGGATAAGCTCTAATTGGCCGGTTTTAAATTGTCTTTGGGGCGCAGCGCTCTGCGCCCTGAACCCTCCCCTTTTTGTTGTTAGAACGAATCATATTTGTTTTTATATGATTGGCCTTATGTGATTGGACAATTCTCACCAAAGAGCTTAGAATGCAATTTCTCGAAATGAAGGAAAATTCCATTTTATCGTTGCAAAGATATCCGTTCACAAGGCGTTTGGATGAAGAAAAAAAAGAATCAAGAAGCTTGGACCAGATCGACCTTTGCAAATTCACCAGTAGTCAAGTGATTGCGAGTGCGCGAATATTCGGGGCTTTTACAGCACTTGTTATGACAAACGGAGTTGGCTGAGAGGGTGCGATGTAATGTAAGACATGCCTTTTACTATTTCCGTGTTTGCTGTTTCAAACAGCATGACGCAAGAGAGGCTTTGAATTGAGAACGCATTGGCCATGCTGTCAATAAAGAAGAGACTGGTGACTGAGATGACTGACTTTAACTAAAAGGTTATTGAGAAATTTTCAAGCCAGAAAAAAAGGAGAGCATAATTTATTTTCAAGTAGTGCTACTGACCAGTGATTAGGCAACATTTATGTGTGTGTGTGTGTGTGTGTGTGTGTGTGTGTGTGTGTGTGTGTGTGTGAGTGTGTTTACTGATTATCTTGATTACTTCATTACTGATAATAAACCCAAACTGAACTAAAATGACATATTTTAGTTTTTTTGATACATCACCTGAAAAATGGCTTTTACACTCTTACTTTACCAACAGTTAGATTTTTTTTTAACACATTTTTTAACACCAGCCGCCACTATGTTGTTTTTACTAAGATTTATCCTGGCTTTGTTGTATACCTTTTTTGTATTTTCGTTGATAATGAAAAAAAAGTCATAAAGAGCATTACATATGTTTATTTATTTAGATTTACACGCAAACAAAGACAAAACACACCTTTGTAAAAACCTAATGTGACCTATCTAACATAACTAAATGTTACATATAAATCATTAGGATGTGCATGTGCTGTATTTTATTTCTCTCTCAGTTTAAAGTCCTGTTTGTTGTCATTTTCACTTTTTTGTATGTTTGTGTGAGTTTTGTATTGTAATTTTTATGCAACGTTATTCCATGAAAGTCAATCCAAAACATGCATATATGCATACATGAGGTAATCAGACTGTTTTGCCATTATGCATATCCTTCATCTTTGTGTGGTTTCATAAGTGAAAGGGGTGTAGTAAACAAAACAAAACACACACACATGTATGTGAAGTCAAAAGTTATGTTTAATAGATCAAGAACATTTTCCCAGTATTTCCTACAGCCTATAGTTTTTATTCTGGTGAAAGTCTTGGGCTGTTTATTTTAGTCTGGCTGGAGTAAAAGCTGTTTATATAGGCCTAATAAACATGTCAATATATTTAGCCCCTTTATAACTTCTTTATGTCTGCAGAACAAACCACTGTTGTCCAATGGCTTTCCTCATTTATCTTTAACATAATTAATCTATAGTTAACTCTTTAAATTGCACTTTAGGCTGAATACTAGTATCTTGCAAAAAAAAACTGTATGTAAAATATATAATATAATACTGTCATCATGGCAAACACTAGACAAAAGAGTTAGTAGAAATTAGTTTATAAAACTGTTGAAAACAAAATCTGTTAAACAGCATGTTACATATTTGATGCAATACCATTTCTTTAAACTTCACAAGAGGGCTAAGAATTTTGTCTTTAGTTGTATTTCCCTTTATACCTTCTAATGCCCTCTATATTCTGAAATGACTATAGAAATGGATCACTTGTTCAATAAAATGCCAAATTCTAGGAACATTCCTAGCGAAACAAATAAACAAACATTTGTCATGACCTGTTACTCAAAAGCATCTTGCTGTAGCTACTTAATTTATAATGTAGCCAAATGAGATTTCTTGAAAGCTTTCTTGCTGTATAAGCTGTTTATTTTGTCATTCTTTTAACATTTAGCTACCACTGTTGAATATACAGATTTATATTTTAAATAAACCTTTTTAAGTAATGAGCTGTTCATCTTCTGTGATTGTGACCATCTTTTTGTAAAAACAGTGATATTTCAATTGCATCCACTCCCACATTAAAAAATACTACAGTAATTTATGGAATTCTATAGTGTTTTTGAACCATAACAAATAGCCTATTTAAATTGTATAGTTGCTCTGGTATCAAAACAACTAAACATAACCCAATACTGAAAAAACATGGTCAAAAACACTATAATATTTACTATAAATCACCATAGTATTTTTTCATGAGGTCATTCGTCCGCGATAGAAAACACGAACACAATCTCCACCACTGGTGACGTTTCCAGGCGGCAAAACAGCGAGATTCGGGAGGTGTCCGACTTTTGATGTATTTTTTGAGCCCTCCTCTTACTGCAGCTGCCTGCTCTCGTCTACAATGCAGTCAAGGCGAGGCGCACCTCAAACAAGCCTATTATATCTAAATTACAATACTATACATTTTTAAATAAAAAAATAAATCATCAAATTATATTACAGATCCAATGTCCAGAAACAATAAATAAATAAATAATATATTTTTTAAAACACACGTGTGTGTTACTATAACAACAGAAAACTATCTGGGAAGGTTCTCTCTAGGTTATGAAAATAACATACAAAAAACTATATGGAACGTTCTGGGAAGGTTCTATTTTGGTTATTAAATAAAATATGAAAATAACCTTCAGGGAACATTATGGGAAGGTTCTTTTTTGGTTGTAAAATAAAACATGAAAATAACCTACAGGGAACGTTCTGAGAAGGTTATCTCTATGTTACCAAAATAAAACCAACAAATAACCTACAGGGAACGTTTTAAGAAAGTTCTCTTTTGGTTATAAAATAAAACATGAAAATAACCTACAGGGAACGTTTTAAGAAGGTTCTCTTTTGGTTATAAAATAAAACATGAAACACCTACAAGGAACGTTCTGAGAAGGTTATCTCTATGTTACAAAAATAAAACCAACAAATAACCTACAGGGAACGTTCTGAGGAGGTTCTCTTTTGGTTATAAAATAAATCTCAAAATTAACCTACAGGGAACGTTCTGGGAAGGTTCTCTCAGGGTTATGAAAAAAAATCTAAATAAAACCTAGAGGGAACGTTCTGGGAAGGTTCTCTGTAGGTAATAAAATGACCATCAAAAATAACCTGCACAGAACATTCTGGGAAGGTTATATTTTGGTTACCAAATAAATAACCTACAGAGAACGTTCCCAGAACGTTCTTATTTGGTTCCCAACAAAATAACCAAACGGGAACCACATGAGAACGTTAGGGGATAGTTATGTGTTTGCTGGGATACAACTTAAGCAACTTAAGCATGTTAATGTGACAAGTGCGAATTTTTCTTTTTCGATCAGATGTGTTTATTAAATTGAAAATCTTGAAAAAAATGAAAATCTTGAAAAAATGAATATCTGGGAAAAAACGAAAATCCTGAAAAAAATTTTGAAAAATGATAAAAAATTTGAAAAATGATAAAAATTTTGAAAAATAAGTTTTTTGAAAAATGTTAAAAAATTTAGAAAAATGAAAAAAATCTAGAAAAATGATACAAATTTTGAAATTTGAAAAATTTTTTGAAAAATGATACAAATTTTGAAAAATAATAAAAATTTTGAAAAATGGTAAAAATCGTGAAAAATGATACAAATTTTGAAAAAATGATTTTTTTTGAAAAATTATACAAATTTTGAAAAAAAATGAAAATTTAGAAAAATGACAAAATTTTTGAAAAATGATAAAAATTTTGAAAAATAACAAAAATTTTGAAAAATAATACAAATTTTGAAAAATAACAAAAATTTTGAAAAATGATAAAAATTTTGAAAAATAATAAAAATTTTGAAAAATGATACAAATTTTGAAAAATGATAAAAATGTTGAAAAATAATACAAATTTTGAAAAATGATAAATATTTTGAAATAAATGAAAATTTTGAAAAATGATAAACATTTTGAAAAATAATACAAATTTTGAAAAATAACAAAAAAATGAAAATTTTGAAAACTGATAAAAATTTTGAAAAATAATACAAATTTTGAAAAATGATAAAAATTTTAAAAAATGATACAAATTTTGAAAAATAATAAATTTTTTAAAAAATACAAATTTTGAAAAATAATACATATTTTGATAAAAAATGAAAATTTTGAAAAATAATAAAAATTTTGAAAAATGATACAAATTTTGAAAAATGATAAAATGTTGAAAAATAACAAAAATTTTGAAAAATGATAAAAATTTTAAAAATGAGTTTTTTGAAAAATGATAAAAAATTTAGAAAAATGAAAAAAATCTTGAAAACTGATACAAATGTTGAAAAATGAAAAAATTTTTGAAAACTGATACAAATTTTGAAAAATAATAAAAATTTTGAAAAATGGTAAAAATCGTGAAAAATAATACAAATTTTGAAAAAAAAAATGAAAATTTTGAAAAATGACAAAAAATTTTGAAAAATGATAAAAATTTTGAAAAATGACAAAAAATTTGAAAAATGATAAAAATTTTGAAAAATAATACAAATTTTGAAAAATAACAAAAATTTTGAAAAATGCTAAAAATTTTGAAAAATAATACAAATTTTGAAAAATGATACAAATTTTGAAAAATGATACAAATTTTGAAAAATAACAAAAATTTTGAAAAATGCTAAAAATTTTGAAAAATAATACAAATTTTGAAAAATGATAAAAATTTTGAAAAATAATACAAATTTGAAAAAATAACAAAAAAATGAAAATTTTGAAAAATGATAAAAATTTTGAAAAATAATACAAATTTTGAAAAATGATAAAAATTTTGAAAAATGATAAAAATTTTGAAAAATGATAAAAATTTAGAAAAATAAGTTTTTTGAAAAATGAAATTTTTTTTGAAAAATGATACAAATTTGAAAAATGATAAAAAATGTAGAAAAATGAAAAAAATCTTGAAAAATGATACAAATTTTGAAAAATGAAATTTTTTTTGAAAAATGATACAAATTTGAAAAATAATAAAAATTTTGAAAAATGGTAAAAATCTTGAAAAATGATACAAATTTGAAAAATGAAACTTTTGAAAAATTATACAAATTTTGAAAATAATAAAAATTTTGAAAAATGAAATTTTTTTGAAAAATGATATAAATTTGAAAAATAATAAAATTTTTGAAAAATGATAAAAAATTTGAAAAAAAATGAAAATTTTGAAAAATAACAAAAATTTTGAAACTGATAAAAATTTTGAAAAATGATAAAAATTTAGAAAAATAATACAAATTTTGAAAAATTATAAAAAATTTTGAAAAATGATAAAAATTTTGAAAATGATACAAATTTTGAAAAATGATACAAATTTTTGAAAAATGATACAAATTTTGAAAAATGATAAAAAAATTTGAAAAATAAAATTTTTGAAAAATGATAGAAATTTTGAAAAAAAGTTTTTTGAAAAATGATACAAATTTTGAAAAATAATACAAATTTTGAAAAATAACAAAAATTTTAAAAAAATGATAAAAATTTTGAAAAATAACAAAAAATTTGAAAAAATGATAAAAATTTTGAAAAATAATACAAATTTAGAAAAATGATAAATATTTTGAAAAAAAATGAAAATTTAGAAAAATAATAAAAATTTTGAAAAATAAGTTTTTTTGAAAAATGTTAAAAAATTTAGAAAAATGAAAAAAATCTAGAAAAATGATACAAATTTTGAAAATTGAAAAAATTTTTGAAAAATGATACAAATTTGAAAAATAATAAAAATTTTGAAAAATGGTAAAAATCTTGAAAAATGATACAAATTTTGAAAAATGAAATTTTTTTGAAAAATTATACAAATTTTGAAAAAAAAATGAAAATTTTTAAAAATTATAAAAATTTTGAAAAATGATACAAATTTTGAAAAATGAAGAAATTTTTGAAAAATGATACAAATTTGAAAAATAATAAAAATTTTGAAAAATAGTAAAAATCTTGAAAAATGATACAAATTTTGAAAAATGAAACTTTTTTGAAAAATTATACAAATTAAAAAAAAAAATAAAAATTTTGAAAAATGAAATTTTTTTGAAAAATGATATAAATTTGAAAAATAACAAAAATTTAGAAAAATTAGTTTTTTGAAAAATGATAAAAAATTTAGAAAAATGAAAAAAATCTTGAAAAATGATACAAATTTTGAAAAATGGTAAAAATCTTAAAAAATGATACAAATTTTGAAAAATGAAACTTTTGAAAAATTATACAAATTTTGAAAATAATAAAAATTTTGAAAAATGAAATTGTTTTGAAAAATGATATAAATTTGAAAAATAATAAAATTTTTGAAAAATGATAAAAAATTTGAAAAAAAATGAAAATTTTGAAAAATAACAAAAATTTTGAAACTGATAAAAGTTTTGAAAAATGATAAAAATTTAGAAAAATAATACAAATTTTGAAAAATGATAAAAATATTTGAAAAATGATACAAATTTTGAAAAATAATGCAAATTTTGAAAAATAACAAAAATTTTGAAAAAATGATAAAAATTTTGAAAAATAATACAAATTTTGAAAAATAACAAAAATTTTGAAAAATGATAAAAAATTTGAAAAATAATACAAATTTAGAAAAATGTTAAATATTTTGAAAAAAAATAAAAATTTTGAAAAATGATAAAAATTTTGAAAAATAACAAAAAAATGAAAATTTTGAAAAATGATAAAAATTTTGAAAAATAACAAAAATTTTGAAAAATGATAAAAATTTTGAAAAATAATTCAAATTTTGAAAAAAAATGACAATTTGGAAAAATGATGAAAATTTTGAAAAATTATACAAATTTTGGAAAATAATAAAAATTTTAAAAAATACAATTTTTGAAAAATACATATTTTGAAAAAAAATGAAAATTTTGAAAAATGATAAAAAATTTGAAAAATGATACAAAATTTGAAAAATGATAAAAATGTTGAAAAATAATAAGTTTTTTGAAAAATGATAAAAATTTTGAAAAATTGAAAAAATCTTTCAAAATGATACAAATTTTGAAAAATGAAAAAATTTTTGAAAAATGATACAAATTTGAAAAATAATAAAAAAATTTGAAAAATGATAAAAATCTTGAAAAATTATACAAATTTTGAAAAATGAAAATTTTTTGAAAAATGATATAAAATTGAAAAATAATGAATTTTTTGAAAAATGATAAAAAATTTGAAAAAAAAATGAAAATTTTGAAAAATGCTAAAAATTTTGAAAAATAATACAAATTTTGAAAAATAACAAAAATTTTGAAAAATGATAAAATTTTTGAAAAATAATACATTTTGAAAAATAACAAACATTTTGAAAAATGATAAAAATTTTGAAGAATAACAAAAAAATGAAAATTTTGAAAAATGATAAAAATTTTGAAAAATGATAAAAATTTTGAAAAATGAAGTTTTTGAAAAATGATAAAAAATTTAGAAAAATGAAAAAAATCTTGAAAAATGATACAAATTTTGAAAAATGAAGAAATTTTTGAAAAATGATACAAATTTGAAAAATAATAAAAATTTTGAAAAATGGTAAAAATCTTGAAAAATGATACAAATTTTGAAAAATGAAACTTTTTTGAAAAATTATACAAATTTTGAAAAATAATAAAAATTTTGAAAAATGAAATTTTTTTGAAAAATGATATAAATTTGAAAAAATAATAAAATTTTTGAAAAATGATAAAAAATTTGAAAAAAAATGAAAATTTTGAAAAATGATAAAAATTTTGAAAAATGATAAAAATTTTGAAAAATAATACAAATTTTGAAAAATAACAAAAATTTTGAAAAATAACAAAAATTTTGAAAAGTTATAAAAATTTTGAAAAATAATACAAATTTTGAAAAATAACAAAAAAATGAAAATTTTGAAAAATGATAAAAATTTTGAAAAATAATACAAATTTTGAAAAATAAAAATTTTGAAAAATGATAAAAATTTTGAAAAATAATTCAAATTTTGAAAAAAAGGAAAATTTGTAAAAATGATGAAAATTTTGAAAAAGGATACAAATTTTGAAAAATAATACAAATTTTGAAAAATGATAAAAATTTTGAAAAATGATACAAATTTTGAAAAATAATACAAATTTTGAAAAATGACAAAAAATTTGAAAAATGATACAAATTTTGAAAAATAATACAAATTTTGAAAAAAAAATGAAAATTTTGAAAAATGATAAAAATTTTGAAAAATAATAAAAATTTTGAAAAATAATAAAAATTTTGAAAAATGATAAAAATTTAGAAAAATAATAAAAATTTTGAAAAATAATAAAAATTTTGAAAAATGATAAAAATTTAGAAAAATGATAAAAATTTTGAAAAATGATAAAAATTTTGAAAAATTATAAAAATTTTGAAAAATGATAAAAATTTTGAAAAATGATAATAATTTTGAAAAATGATAAAAATTTTGAAAAATAATAAATTTTGAAAATTGATAAAAAATTTGAAAAATAATACAAATTTTGAAAAATGATAAAAATTTTGAAAAATAATAACATTTTGAAAATAAATGAAAATTTTGAAAAAAAATTAAAATTTTGAAAAATAATAAAAATTTAGAAAAACAGACATTTTGAAAAAAAGAACATTTTGAAAAATGATAAAAATTTTGAAAAATAATACCAATTTTGAAAAAAAATGAAAATTTTGAAAAATGATAAAAATTTTGAAAAAAAAAAGAAAATTTTGAAAAATGATAAAAATTTTGAAAAATAACAAAAATTTTGAAAAATAACAAAAATTTTGAAAAATAACAAAAATTTTGAAAAATGATAAAAATTTTGAAAAATGATACAAATTTTGAAAATTGATAAAAATTTTGAAAAATAATACAAATTTTGAAAATTGATTAAAAATTTTGAAAAATAATACAAATTTTGAAAAATAATAAAAGTTTGGAAAAATAATTATAATCTTGAATAATAATAAAATTTTGAAAAATAATTAAAATAAAAAAAATGAAAATTTTGAAAAATAATAAATATTTAGAAAAATAATAAATGAATAAATAAGTGAAATAAATGAGCAAAGTAGGGGATGGGCGTGTCAAGATTACCCTTTAATCGCACGCTTGTTTCAGAGGCTCCCGATCCCAAACTTTTATACACAGCAAAATCCTCAGAGTAAAATTTACTCTGTTCAGAGAACATTTGGTCCGTCTCTAAATTGAGTAAAATTTACTCAACAGCAGAGTTAAAGTTAATGAGACGATAAAGGGGTTAATTAAGTGATGATTGAGCACTGATGATGAACACCTGCTGTTAACAAGCAGAAACAGGAGAAACACAAAACTACAACTGACTTCAGTCACAGTCGTAGATGAAATAAACTGAAATAAAACACATCAAATCTCTCAAAATGTCAGCAGAGGATCATTAAGCAACTCCACAAACAGCAGCTTTACTTATTAACAACCTGTTTGGCCTTACTTCTGCCACACTCTACAAAATTCCATATAGTGATATTATTAAGAACTAAGTCATTTTTTTACAATAACAATAAAAAAACACCACTTTTTGCGTTTTAAGCTGTCACCATTGAGGAGAACAGTAGTTGCTTTACTTGGGCTCTGACTCGATTTCTAATGTTAGTTTCTCTTTCTTCACCAGATAGTGTATTGTGGCAAATATTGAATAAAGAGAGTAATTGTGCTCTGGATAATTGATTCTGTGGTGATTTAGTCACTGGTCAAATCAGTAAAATTGGTTTTGACCTATTAAGTCTGAATAGTGTTTATCACAAAAGTAGCACTGTATCAAGAAAATAAAACTCAGTAATACTTTTATCAGATCATAAAACACATTGAACATCTGAAACACTTTTTTTCCTGCAGTGCATGCTGGGAACTATGGATGAATGTTAGCAGACACTGCAGCCAAAATAATACAAAATCTCTAACCACTGTTGAGATAGAGACGCTGATTATTGACGTTTGTGTCTCTAAAGTGATTCAGATGCTCAATGTGTTTTAAAAATGTATAAAACCACAGCTGAGGTCTATTCACTTGAAAAACACTCAATTTTGAACTGAATGATAAACCATCATTTAAACATGATTTATAAAGTCAAACATAAAGGCAAACATAATCTCCTATACAGTAACTCTTATCAAGAGTAAAAATTAATACAAGATCAGTCAACCTGATCATAATTGCTTGCTTTATACTTATATTAAAGTATTTTTATGACATTATGTCCATAGAAGTGTTTGTTTAGGTTTTTTGTTTCTATCTGATGTTTGTTCCCATTTTTAACCATTGTACCATTTTCACAATACTGTTATGACGAGTTTAACAGTCATCAGCATCTGAAATCCTTGAGTTTTTAATATTTAATCTTTTATAAATAACATTTATTTGTATTTATGTATGTATTACATAATGTTTGCATATAATTACATAATATGGGAGGTGTTTCAAATAGTGTCTATGGGCAGGACAGTGAATTAGATGTTATTCTCTCTTCTTGGTGCCGTTATCAGTTTCACACTATTATTTTCTTTTTCTAAATGTCGAGAAAACACCATCGTAAAGTTTTTATTTTATTTGAGAAAAAAGATAAAAAATATGTGTTGTACTTTCCCATTCACTGCACTCGCTGCTGAGAAACCCGTAAATGTGAAAAGGGTCCATAACAGTACATCATCAACCATACTATTATGTAATCTATTACTTTATTAAGAACTAATGATGGGTTAAGACATTTACTTAATCAAAAACTAACCTTAGGGGTAGTTCACCCAAAACCTAAAATTTACACCAATTACTAAGTAACACAGAATTTAAATATATACTGAACTGCAAATAATCTTTACTTCAAAGTCTACAATGCCTGCATGTACATTTAAACTTTTTTCCTCTGTGCTTGAATTATTATCACTATAAATTATCACAATCTCCCATATGGTCTGATGATAGTAGTTTTGTTTAATAGAAATGTATAATATCCATATGGTATCTGTAAATGTTTAGTGTGTGAAATTGTTGGACAACCAACACCGACAAATATATTAAACAGCGAAAGGAACATGTATAGCTAGCTAAAAGCCTTTATATCTATTCATATTTTTTATATTAAATGCAGAGCAGCAAGACCCATGGGATTCCATCAGCCACTCACCATCAGAGTCCTCAGTGGAAGCTACGGAGAAGAGCAGAAAAAAGGAAGCCAAGCAAGAGATGCCAGAAAAAGGGGGAAGGAATTAATGTGTTATTTTGTTGTTTGAGTATAGGCAGGGCAGCACGGTGGCACAGTGGGTAGCACAATCGCCTCACAGCAAGTAGGTCGCTAGTTCGAGGCCCGGCTGGGTCAGTTGGCATTTCTGTGTGGAGTTTGCATGTTCTCCCCGTGTTAGCGTGGGTTTCCTCCGGGTGCTCCGGTTTCCCCCACAAGTTCAAAAACATGTGGTGACATTGGGTAAGCTAAAATTGTCCGTAGTGTATGTGTGTGAATGGGTCTGTATGGATGTTTCCCAGTGATGGGTTGCAGCTGGAAGGGCATCATCTGCGTAAAACGACAAGTTGGCGGTTCATTCCGCTGTGGCGACCCCAGATTAATAAAGGGACTAAGCCGAAAAGAAAATGAATGAATGAGTATAGGCAATGATAGACGAGACCATGTTTGATTAAGATGAAGTGTTTCAAAATCCCTATTTAGTAAAATAAAGGTTAGAAAGTAAAGAAATATATTGTGTGTTTGTATATTTATTTCACTACCTTCAAGAGTTACCCTGTAAACTACAGGGAAAAAGGGAGGAACAAATGCTGTATTTACCCTTTAAGTACAGGGAACAAGGGGGGAACAAGGTGGGAACAATGCTTCACTTTAATTTACAACCCGCAAATGCGGTATTTACCCTTTAACTACAGGGAACAAGGGGGGAAAAAAAACTGTATTTACCCTTAAACACAGGGAACAAGGGGGGAACAAGGTGGGAACAATGCTTCACTTTAATTTACAACCCTCAAATGTGGTATTTACCCTTTAACTACAGGGAACAAGGTGGGAACAATGCTTCACTTTAATTTACAACCCGCAAATGCGGTATTTACCCTTTAACTACATGGAACAAGGGGGGAACAAATACTGTATTTACCCGTAAACACAGGGAACAAGGGGGAAAGAAGCTGGACTTCAACGCACAAGTGTATATTTGAACAGTAAGACCCCCCACCCCTCCTGCAAACAGCAGTAATGCTAGCCTGTTTTAATCTGCACTGAACCCTGACGGTAGGTCTAGCTATATCATGCAAAGTTATTTGTTGATAGTGATGTTCAGACATTCCTGGCTGTGGTGAGATCGACGAAACATTCATAAGGTAAGTTGTGTATAGAAATATGTTTTTATATTGAATTGCAGATTTAAAATACATACAGTATACAATAGGGTTTCATAATTTCACGGGTTGTAAACCTTTTATTCATTAAACACCCCATATACTGTAAAACCCAAAAATAAGGGTACTATTATTATTGCACTTACTCATGTGTTTGCAGGTTGCATTAGGTTGTCACCACCCTTGTATAATTCTTTATATGTAAACAATACTTAAAGAAAAGTACATCGTAAATTCAATATACTTACACGGTACTTTGCGTGTTTAGTATATTATTGTTACCCCCTTATCACTCAAACATTATGATTTGTTCATTTGCAATTTATAGAAAAGTACATTGTAAAGTCAGTATACTTACACAGTACTTTGCGTGTTGAATATCCTATTGTTACCCCCTTATTACCCAAACATTAGGGTTTGTTCCTTTGCAATTTATAGAAAAGTACACCGTAAATTCAATATACTTACGCGGTACTTTTAGTGTTGAATATCTGGTTGTTACCCCCTTATTACAGTTTGTTCCCTTATACCTACACATACATTCATTATACTTATACTAAAAGTACACCGTTATTTCACTGTACTTACACGGTACTTTGCGGGTTGTAAAAGAAAGCGTTACCAATTTTTAAATAAACTACTTGCAATACTTAAGTACAAAAAATGTTGAATACTTTAGTACTTCCACTTAAGTATTGTGCTTAAAGAGCACTTCAACTTCTACTCAAGTCACTTTTTTGATAGAGCACTTGTACTTTTACTTAAGTCTGGGTCTCTAGTACTTTATACATCTCTGCCCACCACCGCGAGTTTTGCCTGTTGACTCCGTATCGCGATCTACAGCTGAAAGTCCGGTAAGTGTATTGCGCTGTCCGGAATGGCTTCGTTCAGCCAGGTTTCTGTGAAACACAACGCAGCAGAGTTGTTAAAGTTCTTGTTTTTGCGTGAGAGCAGAAGTAGTTCGTCCATTTT
This sequence comes from Danio kyathit, assembly GCA_903798195.1. Lineage (NCBI taxonomy): Eukaryota > Metazoa > Chordata > Actinopteri > Cypriniformes > Danionidae > Danio > Danio kyathit. The sequence continues at coordinate 1,624,971 of CAIGQS010000004.1, forward strand.
GTTAGGCAGAGAGCGGAGATTCGCTAGATGGATGCTAGGCAGCGCCACAATGCAGCTGCTCCGCCTGTCAGGGTTCTGCCACTCTGGTCTTGTTAACTCTTGTTTTGGTGGCAGAGTCCAGACACTAGCTCTGTCTTGTCATGCTCTGTGCTCGGCTCGAGTTTTCTCGGGTGGAGCACTCGTTTTCTGTCATTGTGTGTGTCTCTGTGTGCGCGCGCTGTCGTGAGTGCGTGCGGACCGTGCGCGCTCCCGCTTGATGCGGACGCATACGGCCTGCACGCTCTCGTACTCATGTTTGTTTTGTTCTGTCGGCATCGTGCTGTTTCATTCTCAGCATCTCAGTCTGGTTGGTTTTGGTTTCTGTTGGCGCTGAGATGAAGCATGCGCAGTGCTTATGTGTGAGCGCACGATAAGATGTTTACATCTATCGTGTGCTCGTGTCTCCTGTTCAGTCTTCTGTTGGTGTTGTGTTTAGCACGTGGTGTATGTTTACATGCGCCGCGTGCTAGCGTGTTCTAGTCTCGTGTTATGTGAGCACATGGCTTGTCTCTTTGTGTCATGTGCTCTCCCGTCTATTGTCTAGCCCCACCCTCCTTGTTAACCCATTATTAGTTTATCATGTTCACCTGTTTGTGTGTTAATTTACTCCTGCTTAAAATCTCCTCATGTCTGCTGTCCTGTGCCAGTTCGTCGTCTACTCTCCCTCGTGTTCCTGCTCCAGTCCTGTCTTGCCAGCTCAGCCAAGTTTGTCTACCATTTTGTGTTATAGTTATGTTTTTCCCCCTTGAGGTGGTTTTTGTTGTCTTTTTGTTTTATTTTTATTAAAATAAAGCCATCTTACGTTGCATTTGAGTCCTCGCTCCCTTATCCTTCCCAAACCCTGACACCGCCGATGACAATGTTCCGCAAAACGCCAGAGAAATCAAAATCCAGTTGGTGATTAGTTGGTGTGCACTGCCGAATGTTCAGCAGCTTGTCCCTGGGTTATGAGCCAGAGGGTTATGAGGTGAAGTCTGAAAGAAAAGAGAAACTGGTGTGTACATTGAAAAGAATCACTTTACAGACAAAATGTTGAAAACTTGTGTGGAGACTTGTGTGTGTGGCTTTAGTGCTTTTACAGAATAGGAGTTGTAAACTTATTTAAGCATGTACAGATGGGTAGCGTTTTGATTGTTTGCAATGGGCCGCTCTGGCCCAAAATGCCAGGGCTGATTTTTTTTGTCCCAGTCCAAGCCTGAAACCATTAAACCATATAGTGGCTGTTTTTTGCCCCTGTGTTCTTCAGTATCTTTATTTGCATTCAGCAGAAGAAACTCAAACATTTTTGGAACAAGTGGAGGATGAGTAAATGACAGAATTGTAATTTTTATGTGAACTTCCCCTTTAATGCTTCTGTAAGTAAAGGTAAATTTAAATATTAGGGGAGAGCAGGGCACAAAGTAACACTTTTTGGTTTTGGTCAAATAATGAATAAAGTAATGGGGTTAGACAAACCATTTTTTTTACCAACAACACACAAGCCTCTCATACAAATGAGCACAGGAATTATGATCGCCGGACCTGTGGTTTCTGTGCAGTATTGCCAAAAGTGCCGGGAGTAAAAATGTTACTATTTACCCCACCTGCGGGGCAAGTTGTAACAGACAGAGGGTTAGTTGTAACACACGCTTATAAAGGCAGATTTCACACAATTAATTTAAATTCAGTTTACTTTAAATAGCAGCTATATTTCCTCAGTAATTGGCTCATTTCTTTTTTATTCTACATAGCACAGTATGTTTATTTATTTTTTTGTTTATTGGATAAACACATTTGAATCTATTTGCAATATTATCCATTTATTCATTATTATACAATGCATTTATTAGCATAATTAGCAATAAAATACATTTTTTTCTATAATTCTTTTTTCTATTAAAAAACATTTTTATTTAAAAAGTAAAAAAAATGTTACACTCAAAATTAAAAAAAAATATTTTGTTAGTTTAGTTGGTGACAACAGTGTAACACCCTGTTACAACTAACCCTGCTGTGTCATGTTTTACTCAAAACTGGCTAGCAGTCTCTTTCAAAATGGTTTCATCTTTTAGCCTAGAAGACGGTGATCACAACAATATAAGATTTTACTAACATACTTTCACCGATTTTTTCAAAATAAAAAAAATATCGACTGTAATAAAAAATACTTTTATGCTGCAAAAATGGATTCTCCTGTGTATCTCATCCAAATTTCGCCGAAAATTTTCAATAATTGGCAGGAAGACGTCTGCCGACACTGTCGTAAAAACCTCGGAAGCCATGATTAACCCTGAGCAAATACCTAAAAACTCTGTGTTACATTTAACCCTGCGTTACTTTGTGCCCCGCGCTCCCCTATTACAGAAGATGTTGCTAAAGAATGGCAGGAAATGTGGAATACAGATAAAAAAACCTAGATAAGTTGTAAAAATAGAAGAGAAGAGGTAAAAATTAGGAGGATGAGATTTGGACTCAGATATTGATAGGAAGTAATGTGTTTTAGACATATAAGTTATCATAAAGTGGATTAAAAAAGTTTTTCAAAATTGTTTTAAAAATGTTTAAAAGTTTTGATTAGTATGAGAGAGAGAGAGAGAGAGAGAGAGAGAGAGAGAGAGAGAGAGAGAGAGAGAGAGAGAGAGCAGATATAGTATAAAGTGTAAAACGAGGGAGAAATGTATCAATAAGTCATGACTAAGAGTAAGTGGCAAAAAAAAAGCTAAACAAAAAAAAGACTTTTATTTTGGTGTGGCGTGTGACGTCATAATGGTGCGCCCCTCCCGTGCTGGGCTGCGATTCAACTCGAGAAAGGTTTGTTTTAAAGCTTTTACATATAAACAGGGTTCGTACGGGTGCTGGAAATCCTGGAAAATGCTTGATTTTTAATATAGTGTTTTCAAGGTTAGAAAAGTGCTTGGATTTTGGACAAAGTGCTTGAACCTGCTTGAATTTGAAATTGCAGGACTCGAAATTACCACCACTTTGGTCGCATATGCGGCCGAAATTTTATCTATGCAAGCTTCACGCAGAATGCACTTAACGCCAAACACAGCGCTTTAGGTATAGTTTAAAACAGTCGTCATGTCAACGTGCTGCAGTAAACAACGCCTGTCCCGCCTTAAAGCTCTTCTGATTGGCCCACTGCTCTTGAACTGAACGCGAATGGATTCGTTAATATCAGCTGTCAATCACTCAGTTTAGATGACAGAGAGCTACAGCCGCGAGCCGCGAATGTAAAGGTCTGGATACGAGACAATGAAAATAACACTGTCAGATAACACTGTCAGATTTTGTTTTAGAGTTACAAATAATGGCACATCTGATCAGTGATCATGTGGTGAATGTTAATCCAGAATTTTCACTTTTCGAAGAGTGGATAAAAGACTTCCGGTGGGTTAAGTCCGCTATGAAAGTGTCTAAAGCAACTCACTGTAAAGCATGAGGGACGGAGTTTGCAGGTAACTTAACAGCATGTCCCACACATTTTAAGCACGAGATGTTTTGTTTAATCCTTCATTTATTCGTCACGATGTTGTCAGTCATGAAACTGCAGCGCGTACACCATCGCAAAAGGGCCTGCGTTCACTAAGATTAAACTAATAATGCAACTCATGAAAAGACCGTCATTGCTGTTAAGATGACGTATGCAAATAATAAGTTATATGTCAATATCTGCCTACCTACCCTGTTTGGCCAACTCCTGGATAACCTAGTTATTATTTTTGCACAATATTGTGTTCAGTGCAGTTTCATTTTTGCACTATTTTCATTGCAGATTTTTCCCTAAACTCAGCAGTCTAAAGGGCACTTCCTTGCCAATTAAAGTTATTGATCGTGTTATTCACGCCATGCTATGTGGGGGCTGCTCAAGATAAGCAGAAGGCTAAAATATTCAAATTTTACACAATTACCATTAAAGTGTTTATTAAAATTGTATTTATCTCTCTGGTGATTATTTGTCAATTATATATATAGGTTATATAAAATTCCCAAACTACTTCCAGAGAGGTGATACATTTTGAACCATTAAACATGGTTTCCTTTAACCCCTTAACTGTACAACAGTACCTTAGTCCTGACTTAAAGTAAAATTGATAATAATAAAAAGTAAAATTGATGAAAGCTCGGCGTCACGGTGACGCAGTGGGTAGCACGATCGCCTCACAGCAAAAAGGTCGCTGTTCGAGTCTCGGCTGGGTCAGTTGGCATTTCTGTGTGGAGTTTACATGTTCTCCCCGTGTTTGCGTGGGTTTCCTCTGGGTCCTCTGGTTTCCCCCACAGTCCAAAGACATGAATTGAATAAGCTAAACTGGCCGTAGTGTATGTGTGTGAATGCAGGAGTGTATGGGTGTTTCCCCAGTGTTGAGTTGCAGCTGGAAGGCCATCCGCTGCGTAAAACATATGCTGGATAAGTTGGCGGTTCAATCCGCTGTGGCTACTCCTGATTAACAAAGGGACTAAGCCGAAAAGAAAATTAATTAATGAATTAATGAATTAATTGATGAAAGCTTACAAACTATGGTTTCCATATTTGTTGACTGATTTTCAAAACAGTTGACATAGGAACAGTTCATTAATTTGCAGTAAGATTATTCTCAGACTCATAAGGATTTAATTTGTTACATGAATATTGAATAGCAATGCACATAAATATTATGAACGACTGGTCTTGAAAGTTTGGTACTACACCCAAACAAAATCTGACTGTAAGCTTATTTTTGAGATATCAACTTTAGAAAGAAAGAGACCAAACTTTAAAAAAGAAATGCTTCATCCAATAACTGAACTTTTTTCTATCTATGCTCTATTATCCAAAGTATTCATTAAGTTGAAATGCCATGTTGTGTTTCATTAAAATAGCACAATGTATTTAAATGTGGAAAAAGTACATACAGCATATATAAATGCAATTTACCGCGGTTGTTAGGTGCTGGAAAAGCATAAAAATGCACCTTGAAAGTGCTTGAAAAGTGCTGGAATTTGAAGTTGGAAAAGGTGTAAGAACCCTGTATAAACCGATTGATTAAAGTTTCAGGTTTTTCATTCAATGCAAATTATGTACCTGCTGTTGACAATATTATTTTAACCCTTTATATAACGTAGTAGTATTTTACTTACAGTAATGAGGGCTATTGTTTGAATAAAGATAGGATTTGTCTCTGAGAGGAAATATGTCTTGTGCAAAAAAAGTGTTACAATTGCTGTAAGCAGACAGTAAACAAAACAAACAAAAGTATTAAGAACATAAAGTTTGAATAAAGTAACAGAAATGTGTGTAATAAGTGTTTTAATAAAGGTTTAGTTTATTAAATAGCATAATGTCAGTCCACTCTAAGTATACATCACTATATATAAGAAATGGAGTACTAGTTTTAATCAGCTCATTTGTGGCTATTGTTTCTTGCTCAGACTTATTCTTTTACTTGATTTCTTCTTGTTAATGACTCTCATATAAAGAAACTGTTGAAGCAAGTGTTGAAGAGAAGTTATTTTGTTTCTGTTCATTGTTTTATTTATTTTAATCAGAACATTTTTATTGTTTTGTTCATTTTAAACAGGATAAAGTGTCCAAACACAGAGAAAAACTCCTGCTGAAGCGACTGATCTCCACACTGTTATAAAGATGGCGTTTATTAAAGAGGAGAGTGAAGATGTGAAGATTGAAGAAACATTCAGAGTCAAACAGGAAGATCTGCAGGAACAAACAGGTTAATTTTCATTCTCAAAGACCAACTCAGTCATTTGATCCTCATTCAGATATATTTTAATAATAAGAATACTAAATTAAATCCGTCTTGCAGCCCTGAGTGTGCTGCCTAGTTCTCCTAAATGCACATAAGCGCTCATTGAAAGACAGGAATGAGTTTCTTTCGTCACTTGTTCTCATGTCTTTTGTCATTCGTTTTATGTATTATTAGTCTCCGTTTTCTTTAGGTTATTAAGGTTATGTATCTCCCATTTTCTCTAACTTCTTAAGGTTACTGCTTTTCTTGTGCTCCTATTGTATTTAAAGCATCCTTTAGCACTGGCACTATATATATATATATATATATATATATATATATATATATATATATATATATATATATATTAGTTTAACTGAGCTGATGATATTTGACCTACAGTATTCTCATAGAAGATATCTGCTATTACAGTGATAGTGTTGGCTTAGTACTTTTCATTTACATATGTCACGTTGATCACAATTCCCCTTTTTTCATCAACTACTTTATAGGTTTAAACTTGTTTCTAGTAGTTGTTACTAGTTCTCACAGACAGTATCTGAGTTAGAATTACATCATTATTATAATAACTAACAAGTCTTCATTTTCCTTTGTTCATGTTTTGCTACCCAATCTGGCCAAAACCCATACAATCACCAACAATCATCTCAATAAAACTTTCAACTTTTTATTCAAAAAGGTCATTTTAACTCTTTTTATCATAATGGTTTAATTATTTTCCTTACAATAACATTTGTTTAAATGTGCTCCATGTTTTTACTGCTGAGGACATCGACCTAGACAGATTATTGTGCATAGATTTAGTTTATTAGAGTTTTTTAAACTTTTAAAACATTTGTTCATTTTTTTATTTTAAAAAGTTTATTTAGGAAAAAGTGTATGGATAGAAGTAAAGTTTGCTTGTTTTACCACAATATTTAAAATCTTTTGCTAAGAATATCCATTTTTTTTAATTATTAATTTATTATTGTATTATTAAATGTTTTAAATTATAATATTTTTGATAGGACAAATACAAAATCTGGGCCATTTGAAAAATTAGCCCTTTATGAGTCTAAAATTTCAGTCTTAATGGTCTTAAAAATGTCTTAAAGAAGCTTAAATTTAACTTGGTGAAACCTGCAGAAACCCTGATTTAAAGTATGTCAAAACCGTGGATGCCCCCAATTTTAAACATGCTGAATGAAATGGACACTGAAATAATTAATTGTTATAAAACATTGTACAGTATTCTAAACTATATGATGATGTTGTGGGACTACGGGAGACAAAACGAACAAATTATAGTGGAACAATAACGTTTAGCATTGCACTGACTACAACTGGCCAACAAACTAGTCTAAAATGACTTTTGCTGCTTAAGAAATGGATTACAGCATGCTGATGATATGCAAACATTTGAGTGTAAAATTTGTCAGAAATTCTCAAAATATTGACCATATTCTTCACGTACCAGCAGGCGCCGCCATTGGAATCTTTTTGCTTGAGACAAGGTATACCACAGTTTGAAAAAAGTCGAGGTTTTAAAACCACCAATATTTTCTGCTATATCGTCCCTACGGTATATTCAATTCAATTCATCTTTATTTGTATAGCGCTTATACAATGTAGATTGTGTCAAAGCAGCTTCACATGGAAGATTATAGTGAATTGAAACTGTGTCAGTTCTATTTTCAGAGATTAAGTTCAGTTCAGTTCAGTTTAGCTCAGTTCAGTGTGGGTTAATAATCACTACTGAGAGTCTAAACACTGAAGAGTAAATCCATCGATGTGCAGCTTTACAGATCCCGAACCATGCAAGCCAGTGGCGACAGCGGCGAGGAAAAAAAACTTCACCGATTGGCGAAAGTGAAGATTTAAAAAACCTCGAGAGAAACCTGGCTCAGTTGGGCACGACCATTTCTCCTGTGGCCAAACGTCTTGTGCAGAGCTGCAGTCTAGGCACAGCAAGGTGGACCTCGGCGAAGACTCGTCTGTCCTTGGAGCATCACAGGAATCAGTCTCATGCTCTCACTCCATGATGACCACCACAGCGGTTGCTCAGGATACGGCCTGGTCCAGAAAACCTTAGGATCATCTCGTCACTGGTCTTGGATCGCATCAGTGGCACTGCATAGTCTGAGGGCCTCGGGATGAGTACCCCCAGGTGGAAATACAGAATAAAGAGAATAATTAGCGTAGCTGCTGTTCATAGTGTATATAAACAAGGAGCAAAATCCTGTGTGGGGCACATCATGCGTCATACTGCTATGTGCTGCACTGAGTGTACGCTTTGCTAAAAAGATAGGTCTTTAATTTAGTTTTGAAGAGTGAGAGTGTGTCTGAGCCTCGGACATTATCAGGAAGGCTATTCCAGAGTTTAGGGGCCATAAATAAGAAGGCTCGACCTCCTTTACTTGATTTTGCTATTCTAGGTACTACCAGAAGCCCTGAGTTTTGAGATCGTAAAGAGCGGGTTGGATTGTAGCGAGACAGGAGGTTGGTTAGATAAACAGGAGCTAGATTATTTAAAGCTTTATAGGTAAGGAGTAATATTTTAAATTCAATACGAAACTTAACAGGCAGCCAGTGTAAGGAGGATAAAATTGGGCTGATATGATCATATTTTCTAGATCTGGTAAGAACTCTGGCAGCTGCATTTTGCACTAGCTGGAGTTTGTTAATAGAGGATGCTGGGCAAACAGAGCATTACAGTAGTCCAGCCTAGAAGTCATGAAAGCATGAACTAGCTTTTCTGCATCTGATATGGATAGCATACTTCGCAATTTAGCGATATTTCTTAGATGAAAGAAGGCAGTTTTTGTGACATGGGATATATGATTTTCAAAAGTTAAATTGCTGTCTAATATGACACCCAGATCTTTCATAGTAGAGCTAACGCTAACTTTGTATCCCTCTAGTTGCAGGTCGAGTTGCGAGAACTGCTGTGTAGAGGATTTAGGCCCGATAAGTAATAATTCTGTTTTGTCTGAGTTTAAGAGAAGAAAATTGTTGGTCATCCAGTCTTTAACATCTTTAATACACTCAGTTAGCTTAGACAGTTCAGACATCTCATCAGGTTTACTTGAAATGTATAATTGAGTATCGTCTGCATAGCAGTGAAAGCTGATCCCGTGTTTTCTAATAATGTCCCCCAGGGGAAGCATGTATATTGTAAACAGCAAAGGGCCTAAAACTGATCCTTGAGGGACCCCGTACTTTACTGGCCTTACTTGTGAAGGCTGTCCATTAATATTCACAAACTGGTAACGATCAGCTAAGTATGACCTAAACCATTGAAGAGCCTGACCTTGGACACCTGTAGAATTTAAGCGGTCAATGAGAATATTGTGGTCGATGGTGTCAAATGCGGCGCAAAGATCGAGTAAAACTAATAATGAGATGCACCCTTGGTCAGCAGCTAAGAGTAAATCATTGGTTATTTTTACAAATGCGGTTTCTGTACTGTAATGAGGCCTGAAACCTGACTGAAACACTTCAAAAATATTGTTTGTCTGCAGAAAGGAGCATAATTGGGTAGAAACAACTTTTTCTAGTATTTTAGACATAAACGGAAGATTTAAAATAGGCCAATAATTAGCTAAGTTGATCGGGACCAGTTGTGGTTTTTTAAAGGGTCACGAAACACCAAAACACATTTTTTGAGCTGTTGACAGTCATATATGTGTCCCACGCTGCTATAAACACTATTAGGACACATATATTGCACTAAAAAGTGAAAATTGGTTGTTTTTGCGTTATTTTGAGCAAATTCGTTCTTCCGGTTTGAAACGAATTTTTGAAGCTGCGTCGCGGCCATGAGATACTTAGGTGTAAATCCAGCTGGAGAGTGGCTGTCTGTCTTTTCTAGGACGTTCTTACGTATCTGAGTGTGCAGTATTAATTCATGAGAAAGACGTGCTTCAAACCAATTAGCGCGCTCTATTGTGTATGACGTGAAACTTCATTAATATGCATGATAGCTCCGGAGACTGTTTACCAGTTTACACTGTTCAGACGGCAGAGAGATGCCACGTTGTGTTGCCAAAACAAGTGAAAGTACAAGAATTTCAAGACAAAATCGTAGGTGTTATTAGTGTGTTGCAATGAAGGTTTTGTTTTCATTTTCCCTTTATGAGAGAGCAGCTGGACTCACGTGTGGATTACAGTGCACGCGACACTCGACAGAAACGCGTTTGTAAGGAACATTTTTACCCGAGAGCTTTTTCTCATCTGGAAATGGTGAAATCCGGATCGATGCCGCTCGTCTACTTTTAATAAAAAGACACAGCTCCAGTTTGATTGTCTGTCTACAGATTTGGTAAGTGTTTGCAGTGGACTGCCCTTTGTTTAAATGCTGCTCTCCGAGTGTAAACATGTAAACACAAACTATTCCCGTCGTGCAGGATTTTCGCTGCAATTTGTAACAGGATAGTCTATACACACACGGCTTTCTGACGCTACCTACCGAGTACATAAGTTACAGAGAAATGCGGAGGATTTTTTTTCTCTTATTCGCCGTATCAAATCAGCCTCTGTGTGTTTGTTTTTCCTGTCAAACTTAGCGCGTGCCCAAATGTTAACTCCCTTCTATGCAAAATCTTATCCTCTTTCCCTCCCCCGACACTCCCACACTCCCAGAGCTGGACACGCCCAACTTTCCTGACTTTTTTCAAAACAGAGGTGTGAAAACACCCTGCTGAGACGGGGGGTTTCGTGGCCCTTTAATAATAGGTTTAATAACAGCTAGCTTGTAAGGATTTGGAACATGGCCTAAAGATAAAGAAGAGTTGATAACATTAAGGAGAGGTTCTCCTATAACAGGTAGCAATTCTTTCAGTAATTTTGTTGGAATTGGGTCTAACATCATGTAGCTGATTTAGAACTATTTATAACTTTATCTAGCTCTTCCTGTTCTATGATTTTGAAGCATTGTAGGTTATTTTGATTCAGTGGAAAATTTACTGGATCTGGAGTATGAGGCGGTGCAGAAAGTTTAACATCTTCTATTTTCTGTCTAAAGCCTTCTATTTTATTACTGAAAAAATTCATGAAGTCATCACTACTGATTTGCGGTGGGACATTTTGTTCCAAAGATGATCGATTATTTGTTAATTTAGCAATGGTGCTAAATAAAAATCTAGGATTATTATGGTTATTTTCAATCAGTTTGCGGAGGTGCTCGGCCCTGGCAGATTTAAGAGCCCTCCTATAGCTGGACATACTGTCTTTGTACGCAATTCTTAAAACCTCTAAATTAGTTTTTTTCCATTTGCGTTCCAGAGCACGGGTTGCTGTTTTGAGAGTGCGAGTATGATTATTGTACCATGGTGTAGTTTTATTCTCTCTAGCCTTTTTTAATTTGATGGGTGCCACAGTATTTAGTGTGCTAGTAAAGATGGCATCCATACTGCTGGTTACTACATCAAGGTCATTTGCGGTTGCGGGTGTATTTTGAAATAAAGAAAGATCAGGTAAGTTATTTCTGAATTCATCCTTGGTGGACGGAACGATAGTCCTACCAGGGCGGTATATTGATGCAGATCTGCTAATTTCAGGTAAACGCAGCTTATATAGTAAGAGGTAGTGGTCTGTAATATCATCACTTTGTGGTATAATGTCTACATCAAAGACCTCAATTCCGTAAGACAATATTAGATCTAATGTATGCTTTAAGCGATGGGTTGGACCGACAGCATTTTGTTTTATCCCAAGTGAGTGTAATAGATCCATAAAGGCGAGCCCTAGTGTATCATTGGAGTCATCTACGTGAATGTTGAAGTCTCCTACAATTAGTATTTTATCATTTTTAACTAGCAAGTCAGAAATAAAATCAGAAAACTCTTTTAGAAAATTGACATAGGGTCCTGGGGGTCTATATATGGTGATTATAGCGAGAGATAACATAGATTTTTGCATAATATCCGGTAGCATAACATTAAGAGCTAATAACTCAAAGGAGTTAAACATAAGTCCCTTTCTCTGATTAACATTAAGAATATCACTAAAGATTGATGCAACTCCACCACCACGGCCAGTATGACGAGCCTCATGCTTATATGTGAATCCTGGAGGAGTTGCTTCATTTAAGCTAATGTAGTCATTTTGTTTCAGCCAGGTTTCAGTGAGACAGAGTGCATTTAGATTGTTATCTGTTATTATTTCATTAATGATAAGTGTTTTAGGTGCTAGTGACCTGATGTTTAGGAGACCAAGCTTAACGAAGTTTGTATTATCACATTTTATTGGATTTTCAGCTTTTATTCTTAATAGATTTTTTGTAGGGCACAGAGTACGTTTAATTTTTGATCTAATAGCACGAGGAACAGACACAGTCTCTATGGGGTAAGCTAGACATGTGTTACTGTAATTTAAGTGGGTCGAACAAGAGTCTATACGGATAAAATGTGAATTTTTACTTACTAGTCAGACAGAACGAAGCATCTTAGAGATGTTGTCCGACAGCAGTTCAGCTCCAGCTCGACTAGGGTGCAGGCCGTCCAGACGGAAAAGCCTAGGGCGCTCCCAGAAAAGAATCCAGTTATTGGCAAAGAGCAGTTTCTGTTCATTACACCATGTTAATAGCCATTCATTCAGAGCAAAAAGTCTACTGAACCTTTCGTTTCCTCGGCGGTAGGTAGGAAGCGGTCCAGAAACGATGATCTGCATGGAGGGTGAGGTGCGTCGAACCGTCTCGATGAGGCTCCTGAAGTCCCTCTTCAGGATCTCCGACTGGCGGAGCCCGGTGTCGTTCGTCCCCACATGGAGGACAACGGCACCGAGGCTCTCGCCAGTGCTCAGGATACTCGGAATCTGTGCAGAAATATTCTTAACGCGAGCACCAGGGAAGCAAAATGTGCGTACTTTATTAATAATATAATAATCTGTCCTCTTATATATGCTTTCAGAGTGTCCCATAGGATGCTATAACTTATCTCTGGGGATTCGTTTGTCTTAAGAAAGAAATCAATTTGAGCATCAATAAATTTTACAAAATCGTCGTCTGCCAAGAGTCTTGAGTTAAACCGCCATGTACGTTGGGGGGTTACATTGCCTGGAAAACATAGCTATAGTGAGACAATGGTCCAAAATAACAATACTACCATACTCCATTTCTGACATTAAGGGAAGTAACTGCTTGTCCAGGAGAAAATGGTCAGTCCTAAAGTAGGTTTGATGCACAGGTGAATAGAAGGAAAATTGCATGGAAGATGGATATTTCAAATCAAATCACTTTTATTGTCACATCATCAGCAGCACGTGTGCCAAATACAGACAGTCAAAATACAACAACATACTCACAAAAAAACAAGACAATATAAAATTGGCAATGTTGACAGCGGTACGTACGATGGATAGGTGTACACATAGTTGTAGGCAGTATTGTTTTACATATGGATTTGTTAAAGTGCAGTGCATGCTACATCTTGATGGTGTGCAGTACGAGGTATGGAGGAGTTTGTGTGGGGTGTGTTAAGTGTTCATCAGCCTGATAGTCTGAGGGAAGAAACTTTCCTTCAGTCGGCTGGTGCGTGACTGAATGCTGCGGAACCGTCTGCCTGAGGGTAGCAGAGAGAAAAGTCTATGGCTTGGGTGGCTGGAGTCGCTGATGATTCTCTTGGCTTTCCGCATGCACCTCCTGGTATAGATGTCCTGGAGTGAGGGAAGCTCACCTCCTACTATGCGTCCAGCAGTTCGCACAATCCTATGTAGACCTTTGCGATTGCTGCTGGTGCTGTTTCTGTACCAGGTGGTGATGCAGCCAGTGAGGATGCTCTCCACAGTGCAGGTGTAGAATGAGCGGAGGATGTGGGGGCTCATTCCACACCTCCTGAGACGCCTGAGGAAGAAGAGCCATTGTTGTGCCTTCCTCAGCACTGCGTCTGTGTGGGCAGTCCATGTCAGATCCTCAGCGATGTGTACTCCAAGAAACTTGAAAGTGCTGACTCTCTCCACTGGTGTCCCATTGATGGTGATGGTAGTGTGTTCGTTCTTCTCTCTCCTGAAATCCACCACCAGCTCCTTGGTTTTGCTGATGTTAAGTGAGAGGTGACCACTGCATCAGAGTGTGCACCTCCTCTCTGTAGGCCGTCTCATCATTATCGGTGATTAGGCCACCACCGTTGTGTCATCAGCAAATTTAACGATGACATTGGATCTGTGTTTGGATGTACAGTCATGTGTGTACAGGGAGTACAGGAGTGGGCTGAGAACACAACCCTGTGGAGCACCAGTGTTGAGGATCAGTGTGGATGAGGTGATGTTGTTCATTCTGACCACCTGGCGTCTGCTTGACAGGAAGTCCAGGATCCAGTTGCACAGAGATCTGTGTAGGCCCAGAGCCTGGAGCTTCACCACCAGCTTGGCAGGCACTATGGTGTTGAATGCTGAGCTGTAGTCCACAAACAGCATTCTCACATATGTGTTTTTGTTTTCCAGGTGAGACAGAGCAGTGTGCAAGGTGAAAGCAATTGCATCATCAGTGGAGCGGTTGTTTCTGTATGCAAATTGCAGAGGGTCAGTGTTAGCGGGCAGTACAGAGCAGATGTGGTTTTTAATCAGCTTCTCAAAGCACTTGCTGAAGATGGGTGTCAGTGCAACCGGACGCCAGTCATTCAAGCATGTGGTTTTAGCTGATTTCGGTATTGGCACAATAGTAGCTGTCTTAAAGCATGTGAGAACCACAGGCCGAGAGAGCGAGAGGTTAAAGATGTCCATGAAAACCCCCGCTAGCTGGTGTGCGCATGCTTTAAGTACACGTCCAGGGATGCCATCTGGGCCCTTAGCTTTTTGGATGTTCACGCGACGGAAAGATCTCGTTACATCCTCTACAGAAACAGAGAGTGTGCTGGCGGTTTCTGTATCGGCCGCGGGAGCGCGCTGTGTGTGTGCGCTGTCCTGGGCTTCAAAGTGGGCGTAGAACGAGTTATGCTCGTCTGGGAGAGAGGCAGCAATGTTCACAGTGGCGGGTTTGTTACTTTTAAAGTCTGTGATGTAATTAAGTCCCTGCCACATGCTCCTTGCGTTATTGGTGTTAAATTGACTCTCTACCTTGTCTTTGTATTGACGTTTTGCTGCTTTGATCGTTTTCCTGAGGTTGTAGTTTGCTTGTTTTAGTTCTCAGCATTTCTGGATTTATAGGCGGAAGTTCGCACTGATAGGGCTGTTCAAACTTCACCATTGATCCATGGTTTTTGGTTGGGGTAGATACGGACAGTTTTTGTTGGGACCATGTCTTCTATGCACTTTCTGATGAAGCACGTAACGGAACATCTCCCAGTCAACGTCATCAAAACGTCATCTTGAAGTATGGAATCCGATTGGTCCGACCAGCTCTGAAACGTCCTGTGGGTGGGTGGTTCCCGTTTCAGTTTCTGCCTGTAAGCAGGCAAGAGCAGAACAGAAGAGTGATCTGATTTGCCAAATGGTGGGCGGGGGAGGGATTTGTAAGCATCCGGGAACGGAGAGTAGCAGTGGTCCAAAATACGATCACCACGCGTGTTTGTGGTGATATGTTGAAAGTATTTTGGAGCGATTTTCCTGAGATTGGCGTTGTTAAAGTCCCCTGTAACAATAAACGCTGCCTCCGGGTGTGCGGTTTCCTGCTCGTTTATGCTCCCAAACAGTTCCCTGAGCGCCTGCTCTGTGTTGGCTTGAGGGGGATGTAAACAGTCGTAATAATGACCGATGTGAATTCCCTTGGTAGCCAGTATGGTTGACACCGAAGCATAAGGTATTCCAGATCAGGAGAACAAAATGATCTAACTGAGTGTATGTTTCTCTCATCACACCATAAGTTGTTAATAAACAAACAAACACCTCCACCTTTGCTTTTCCCTGTGAGTTCTTTCGTTCTATCCGCGCGGTGCACGGAGAACCCCGAAAGTTCAGCAGCTGTGTCTGGTACCTCCACAGATAGCCAGGTTTCTGTAAGACAGATAATGCAGCAGTTTCTTGTTTCCCGTTGGAAGGAAATGCGCGCCCGTAGCTCGCAAAGTTTGTTGTGCAGTGACTATACGTTAGCCAGCAGAATGGTGGGGAGCGGAGGTCGAAATCCACTGCGTCTTAGTCTGACCAGGACGCCGGCTCTCTTTCCTCTTTTCCGGCTGCGTTTGCGTCATCGCCTCGGTTGTGTGGCCCAGACAAAGGGCTCTGTTGTTGTGTTTGTAAACAGAGCGTCGTTGAAGAAATCGAAGTCCGGTCTTCGGTGTGCGACGAGGGAGCCAATTTCTCGAAGTGTGTGTCTGTCGTAGGCAATAAGAGTGTGTACATTCAGCATGAAAAACAACAAAAAAAACAAGTAAAACATACAAAACACAACAAAATTTGCTGGGAGCTCGCAACACGGCGGCCATGCTCGGCGCCATCTTATCTTAAATCTCCAGGGGTCACTTACACCATATGTCTGAAGGAAGGAGTTAATACATTGTGCTGACTGACTTAATGCATTACTCGAAGGGCTAGAGCGGTCCAAAATTGGGTGCAAAACACAATTTAAATTGCCTCCTAAAATTAAATTGTGTGTGTCGAGACTAGGCAAAATTGAAAATAAATCACTGAAAAATTGTACGTTGTCCCAATTAGGAGCATACACATTGGCCAGGACCACAGACATGTTAAAAAGTTTACCTTGGATTATTATGTATCTGCCATTTTTATACAACACATTCGACTCCATAACAAACTGTACATTCTTATGTATGAGTACAGCAACGACCCTACTTTTGCTATTGAAGTTAGAATAATATATTTGTGTATAGCCTCCTTTATTGAGTTTAGAATAGTCTTTTTTTTAACAGATGAGTCTCCTGTAAGTATACAATATCAGATTTTAACTTATTAAGATATGCGAACACCTTGTGTCGTTTCACTGGGTGATTTAGCCCCCGCACATTCCAACTGGTAAAGTTTGTCTTTACTCCACCCATTTTATGGAGGGCTGCTGAAAACATTTATCAGAAGGATCCGTAAGGTATCTGTGGGTTTTGTATGTAGGGGAGTGTGGGGGAGAGAGAGGAAAGAAAAAAAGTGAGAAAAATGGGGTGATCACACATACACTTATAAACTCAAGACAACACAATATATTGAAACCTTGCGTGTAAACTTGCACACACTTCTAGCTACTCCCACTCTTAACTAGCTTACCATGTGGGACCTCACGTTTAAAACAAAACAATTTGAACGGCTCTGGCTGTTTTACTACAAAGCTACCCCATTACTGACAAAATATACTTGAGAACTAGAAATAACAACAACAAACATGTGCTATAATGGTCATTTAAAAGTTAACCGGAGAGTGACATAAACATTTGTATTGTCTTTGACAGCCCAGTGTACTGTCGTGATTGCCTTCATTTCAATGGCTTTCTTCAAAATATCCTCTTTTTCGGAAAAGTAGTGGCATTTAATCACTAAAGCACGTGGCGGTTCCTTGTCGTCCACTGGTTTGCTGCGTAGAGTGAGTTGGGCCCGGTCCAGAAGTGGAGTCTTCTCAAGGTTCAGGGTATCTTTCAGGAGGCTGGCTACAAATTCCGTCACGCCTCTGCCATGCTCCCATCCTTCTTTAACTCTTGTAATGCAGAGATTTGAGCAGCAAGACCTCTCCTTAAGATCCTCGCTTCGGTCTCTCAGCAGAGCCAGCTCTTTTTTCACGATACTAAACTCTTTTTTTTTCAGGGTAGTAAGAGAGTCGGCGTATCCACGCAACACAGACTCCAGACCAGTCACTCGTTCTTCTGCTGCACCCACTCTGGTGTTCATGTGCTCCACAGCATTGCGTAACTCTGTCCGAAGCTGGTCAATTTGATTGCAAAGATCATTCGACTGTGCAACGGCCTTTTCTTCAATTTTAGCAATCAAATTGCATCAATAGCTTGAAGGACTGCACTGTTATCACTCGCCGGAGCCGTTTCTTTCTTAGGGCGTACTCACACTATGTACAGTTGCCTTGAACCAGGCCAAAGCACGCTTGTCCCCCCTCCTGTCTCCCCCGATGGCCCGCACTCACATTACATTCGGGCCTGGGCACGCTTCCGTCATCGATGATGCACTGTTCAGTATGCGCTCTTGCTCAGCACAGTAGAGATTTCTTTAGTTATATCGTTTAAGTCGTTTGATATGCGGTGACACGCAGTCTAATATTTCGCCGAACAGATCAGCCACTTTTGATGCTCATAAACAATCATAAAGTCCTCGTGCTGCAGGAATTAGGAGGTTAAGGGGCAGCTGACGTGCAGTGAGGGGTTTGCGTCTTTAATAAACTACGACAATTTTGCGTTCATTGAACAGTAAGAATGATTAATTAATCCATATGTAGCAGTCCCTTAAAAGTCACGTCTCGCTTTCAGTTCAGTGAGCTCAAGTGAACTGCGCTCTGGCCCACCTCTTTCAACCGCGCCAGGGCCGGCCAAGTGAACCATGCCTGAGCCCAAGTCAGAGCACTCACATTTCTCAAATAATCCAAGAAACGGTCCTGGGCACGGTTTGGATAGCATAGTGTGAGTGCGTCGTTAGATGCAGCTTGCACTTCGGGGTTAGCATTAGCATGTAGGCTAGTAGCAGATTTAGCCTCCCTATGGTTGCTTCGGCCTTAATTCATCCAGATAATAATAGTACGGGGAGAAAACAAAACAAGCAAAATAAAATGAGAATTTGGGCAAAGAAAACAAAAACTTTTGCTTCTTACCCACAGAGTGGAGGGGTCAAGGGAAATGAGAGGGGAATGGCGAATGAGGAGTGTGGGTGTGAAGGTTGAGGTCGACGAACCCAGCCGGTGAGTAGCAGCCACGGGTGCCTAACAGGAAACTCCGAAACTGTCGACTGCGGGATGAAGGCTTTCGGCAGCTGACTCCATGCCAGTGAGATAAATTAGTAAGTTGATTTTGTTCAGGGCACACTGCACTGAAGTCTTTGGTGACGCACTCGTTCACAGACGTAACAAGACAGCGGTCTTTGCTCTGTTGCTTCAATACGTACTTTCGCTTTATGTTTCTCACAGCCAGTCATTAAGTTTACACTGCTCATCTCGACCCGGTTTCTTTACTTGTTTCCCCGCAGTGCAACAGTTCAGTCAACTTCTCTTTCTTCCGCACACCACATAATGCTGCCCTCTTCAACTCTCCTCCTCTTCCTTTATACTCTCACCCATTTCCTTTTGCAGTCCCATGGGTGGAGACCAATTCAACAATGTTGACTGTCGTCACAGAAAACACCAACAATCATAAATGCATGATTATATGCTGTCATGGCTTTGCAATCAAAAAAAATGTTGTTATAATAGAGGCCAATGGAGAAAAAACAGCCATGAATATAACAAAAAGGGAGTAAATTCCAAAGCATTTTCCCAGAAAATGTCAAAATAAGATGTCCCCAAATATCAGTCCGTTTGCTGAAACACAGAGAAGGTTTTGGCCAAATTAAGCCTCAAAATCACCCCAGAATGGATGAAAATGACCCAACAGCACACAAGGGAAAAGGAGCACATTCCAGCCTTTATGCAGATGCTGTACAGGTATGTCTCACGTTTACGAGGCAAATATTCAGCTGTTTGTTCAGCTGTTACCCCAGAACTTTTTTTCTGATGCGTTTACCAGTCAGGCACAGAATGAACAAGTATTCCCTGTCTTCTTTTACAAATTTTAGAAAAAACATTTTGTTGAATTATGAATATATACGAATAAAAATAGGCCATTTACAGCTTTCAAATCTGTGTCTTATCAATATGACCAAAATGACTTTTATGATCAATTATGTAAGAAACTCTGAAAACTGGACTGACAAAGTTTCAGTTTACTATAACTTCTATGTTAAGCGGCTTTGACACAATTTACATTGTAAAAGCACTAGATAAATAAAGATGAATTTAATTGAATCTGCTTGAATGTGTACACGTTAATGGACCAAACAAAATATGATCTGATTTATTTTACATTTAATGTGCATCAAAATTACAGTGTGTGTAGCAAATGTTTTCAGTGTCTTTTCATTTTTCAGCTTTTGATGAGAGTTTTTAGAACTTAATGAAAACTAATGTTTTATTTATTTATTTCAGATTTAATTGAAGAGAATGAGGGGAGTAAAGAGGATGAACATCATGTCAAAATTGAGGAAAAAACTCATTTACAGACTGATGGTATTTTGAAAAGGAGAGACAAGAATCGTTTCACCTGCACTCTGTGTGGAAAGAGTTTTGGAAGAAAAGACTATCTTAAGATTCACATGAGGATTCACACTGGGGAGAAACCATTCACCTGCACTCAGTGTGGGAAAAGTTTCAGCCAATCATCATCCCTTAATCAACACATGAGAATCCACACTGGAGAGAAACCATTCACATGCACTCAGTGTGGGAGGAGTTTCAGCAAATCATCACAACTTCATGAACACATGAGGATCCACACTGGAGAGAAACCATTTACCTGCACTCAGTGTTGGAAGAGTTTCAGCAAATCATCATCCCTTAATCTACACATGAGGAACCACACTGGAGAGAAACCATTCACATGCACTCAGTGTGGGAAGAGTTTCAGCAAATCATCATCCCTTAATTCACACAGGATGAGCCACACTGGAGAGAAACCATTCACATGCACTCTGTGTGGGAAGAGTTTCAACTGCTCATCACACCTTAATCGACACACGAGGATCCACACTGGAGAGAAACCATTCACATGCACGCAGTGTGGGAAGAGTTTCAGCACATCATCAAACCTTAATAATCACATGAAAATCCACACTGGAGAGAAGCCTTTCACATGCACTCAGTGTGGGAAAAGTTTCAGCCAATCATCATCCCTTAATCTACACACGAAGATCCACACTGGAGAGAAACTATTCACTTGCACTTAAGCCGCGGTCACAGTGGACTTTTCTCTCCATAGACTTCCATTTGTACGCACGCGAATGCGTCAGACCGGAAACGCAAGTTCGTTCATCAAGTTTCGCAGTTTTCAAAATTGAAACCGCACCAGACGATTTACACTAGAGAGACCGTACAAGTGTTCACACAAGAGGTTTAATCAGTTAACACATCTGAAAACACAAAAGAGGATTCACACTGGAGAGAAACCGTACAGATCTGATCAGTGTCTACAGAGTTTCACTTATTCGGCGCAGCTTAAGAAACACATGGACAAAAAGTTGCACACATGACATGAATGCAGCAAAACATTTTCTCATGTGCACAGGATGTTTCATGTCTGAATAATGTTTGAAAAGGCTGAGTGACTGTATTCTGTTTTCCAAATGTGTTTTGTAAATGTGTTGCGCTCCTCGCGTTTACCGTAAACACAATGATGGCGACTGAGAGAACAGTTTCATAAACGACTGGCAAACAGCACCTCTGCGGCTTAAAATCTCTTTGCAAGTGATTGTTCAGGTGCGGATACATCTGTACTCCGCTCTCCAGTGTATTCATGTAGCTAGTGTTGATTTGGATGATGTTCTCTGTCTGATTCCCTGAATGAGAAACAAATCACTGGGAAGACACCGCACATCAAAGAGGGTGGAGCTCCAGGACGGTTAGTTTGCAGTATACCAGGTCCTCAAGGTTAGAAAGCACATTCAATTGTCCTGTGTTGCATCTTTTATTAGTAAAGTTTCTTTACTTTTAGGTTCAAGATTCTTTCTAGTTTACTACATTTACTTTTTTGAGTAGAATACAAACTTGATGAATATTTTATGATTTAGGCAGAGCGACAGGTATTAAGTTTTACAAATAGTATGTGGTAAATCCAGATTGGGTGCCTGCATTACTCCTCAATGGCTATATAAAAGTTGTTGTGCTAGCTACCCCAGGACGCTGTGACTACTCAGAAGTCCTCATGTCAAGACTTGCCATCTCATTGACTCTTTAACCTTATGGTTTTGTTTTGCATTACTTATATCATGTAGTTAAAGTGTTGTTGTGATTATATCCTAAGTTCTTTATCTTCAATTTTATCCCTAGACATTTGTTAATTGCTTTGATTGATTGTTCTATGAGTTACATTTTATAATAAATAATTTGCATTGACTATTTTGTCGGCTCATCTCACTTTTATGTTGCTATTCAAACAAGCGGGTCATAACACTTTGTAAAATGTTTCCGGTTGTATCCGTCATC
Source organism: Danio kyathit (assembly GCA_903798195.1). Lineage (NCBI taxonomy): Eukaryota > Metazoa > Chordata > Actinopteri > Cypriniformes > Danionidae > Danio > Danio kyathit. The sequence continues at coordinate 1,646,814 of CAIGQS010000004.1, forward strand.
TTGTCCTTTCAGTCATGACCATAGGTAAGAGTAGGAACCTAGATTGAGCGGTAAATTGAGATGATTGCCTTTTGTCTCAGCTCCTTCACCACAACAGACAATCACATCAACTGCATTACTGCTACCACTGCACTGATCCATCCTTTAATCTCACATTCCATTCCTCTCAGAAGTCAAGCCCCACTCTCGGCCAGCCATCGGCTGACTTCTTTATGCAGCTCAAAGGACAGAGCTGTCCAGGGAGACGCTTGCTAATACCCAGAGTTGGACCACGAGCCAGATGACCATTCAATCCAGGCGTAGACCTGGCCAGTCCCATCCATGACCTACTTGTGCTGCAAATGGGATCATTTGTCCCGATGAGCATTTAACCAAGGCCGAACCTGGACACTGGTGTGTTTTTTAACACACAGATGCAGGAATAATGACCAGCCCACCCTAGTAAAGACACTGCATGGCGATAAATGTCCAAACACCATATGACCTCTATTGTTTAAAAAAATTGTATATTATTTATTCAGGAAGATTCAGAGTCCTCTGTTGGTTGGCGTGCCCCCTGACTTTTCTTCTTCTCAGATTGCCATGGCAGCATCCTCCTGCTGGTTCCCTCCTGCAAAGGAGAGACAGTAAGGCCGGTTAGCCAGCATCACATGCCCTGCTGTTCACATCCATGCTTTGGGTAGCCAAAGAGGAACTGACTTACCAGGGGTGACTCGGTACTGTTTGCCCTCTTGCACCCCTTCAGTGGGTGGCTTTCTCTGTCCCCCGCCACCTCCTCCTCTTCCACCAAGGCCCTCTCGAAGAGTCTGCGGCGCTCACGTGCTTGCAGAGGGCCGAAGTGAAGTGCGTAGAATTTATCTGAGGTTGAAGTTGAAGGATTCGGATTTCTACCATCCCATGCGGTTCCATCCATCTCAGCGTGGATGTTTATCCTTTCCTCATCATCTTATTTCTCATTATTTTATTAAAGATAATTAATTGATTATTTGAACGACTATTTAACTTTGCATTGATTTCAACTAATGAATATGTTAAATACACTGCTTTATGTAAGAATGTTCAGTGCATTGCCTGTCTCTTTGAAACTATTTTCAGGAGCCACCAAACTAGGTCAGAGGTCACAGAGACCTTAAGTGGAAATAAACGGCTGAGGACTTGAAACAATATTGTTCTATTGTTTCTATTGTTATTTCTATGAGTTAATTCTATCTAAAATGTCTTAAGTGATTTTGCTATTTTTACGGTTAATTCGTCTAAAGTGATTTTACTTTTTATTCAAAATAGACTTGGTGTAGTGAGAATTTAACTGTCTGAATGTAGATTATACCGGTTTTTAACCAGTTTTGATAAAGACGGCTGAGAAGTACACTCAGCCTTGGATAAGAAGCAGATTGTACTTTAAGTGTGTGTGCTCTATTTGATTGTAGATACTTTTAACAGGTCAGGAGTCAGTTCTAAACAGTCTATTGAATGTCTGACGTTTATGCTTAAGATATTGTTCATAATTGTACGCACGCACCCACGTGGAAATTTTCCTAGTCTATCTGTGTTTTAACCAATCAGGCTAGAACACCTATATGTATGACGCAGAAAATGACATTGTGTAAAGAGTATAATTGATGTTGATTTGTGATTGTAAGCAGAGCGGCCTAGGAACTCATTGCGAGTGTTGAAGCTGGCTTCTGCTGATGAAACTGCAAACTATCTTCAGTAAACTTTATTTATTTATTTAAATCTCTGACTCCGGCTCTTCTTCATCTGACAGACTGGTCATTCTTTGGCTTAAAACTGTAAATACCCCAACAGTTTTTGGTGGAGAATGCGGGCATTTGTCTCCTGGTGACACCATTGGTACCAATGATGCACCAGGAGCAATCCCGAGAAAAATATGACCCTAACTGGATTGGACCGGTCTGGACAGTTTGCACCTCTTGGGGATGGATTGCAGATTCATCAAGCAGAAGCCAAGCGCTGTTGGTAAGATTGCCCTCTCAATTTCTTGTTGCTTTTGGTATTGAACTCTGATATAAAATAACTGAGAAATTAAGTAGCTTGCTCAGTCTCCATAAGAATTATGAAACAGAAGAGAGCAGAATGCAGTAAATGGCTCAGCTAAGCTCTCGGGTTAAAATGATTTTAGAACTGAAATATTATTCTTTCTTTGGCATGTGATTGCAATTGAAAAGCTAAAATCTAAATATTGAGTGTCTAGTAGCAAAAACCACAAGCACAGAAATTACAGTAACATTTAATGGGAATAAAGAATAGTTTATGTTGTGTCTTAGAAGATAAGATTCTGTGTGACTGCTCTGTTATCTTGGTTAAGCTCTCACCAAGGCTGGTTTTGGCTGTAAAAAGTAACAGAGACATGTCAGAATCAAACACGTCTGTGCAAAAAAAAGCAACATAAATGGGGGTTTCAAATATTAATTTGACGGATGCAGTTAACCCCTGAAAGATCTAAAACTATTGTTGACTGTAAAAGCATTAAGTTTGAAAATGCATGTCGACTCTGTTTTATATGTTTTAGGATGGGCTTGAGTAAAAAGATTTTTCAATGAAATTATGTTATTGAGGTTAATGTTGTGTTTAATGTATGTTTAAAATGAGTAAAAGCATTAACCATTCTGGATTCATCAGAACTCTCTGTCTCTCATTCGAAGTCAGCTAAGAGCTGCTATCTGCCTGTTCCATAACAATTGATAAGCACAGTGTTCAGTTGGAAATCACCAAGACTATTTTGTAAAAGAAATGTCAGAATGAATACAGAAATTCTACATGTCAATGTTTATGCACTAATAGAGGTATTAGTAATTAAACATTAAATTTAACAAATAAGAGATTATAAAATGCTTTTGTTTTCCCAGTGATGGGTTGCGGCTGGAAGGGCATCCGCTGCGTAAAAACGTGCTGGATAGGTTGGTGGTTCATTCCGCTGTGGCGACCCTAGATTAATAAAGGGAATGAATGAATGAATGAAAAATGAAATGAATGAATGTGTATAATGAAGTATGTTTCTCCCTTCCGTTAGCAGGGTGAGAGGGGAGTTTGAGCTCAGGTAGATTTCAATGAACTCCCCTGACTTGTTTCTGGCTAATGACAGATAAACAAATGACTAAACAGTGCTAATCACTGGGCCGTTGTGTCACCCAATCTAGAAAGGAGGGGGAGTAGTGGTGGGAGGGGGATTCTTCAGGACAAAGATAACTGAGGTAGGAAACTCTGGTTATTTATAGGAGTTAGGAAGCTTCACCATCTGGTTGGTGAATCATGTGTTAGCTAATGCAGGAACAGCAGTGGACAACCATAAGCATGTGATCCTCTCAAAATTAATTTATAAATAAACTTCACATGAATGAACAGCCTAACTACATGAACAAGCTGTCATTTTGAATATACCCATGTTTGTGTGGACAAGGACTCATTTTTGAGGACTCTGCTCTCCATTGTGAAGCTTCAGGTGAGTGCTGAGGGTTCTTTTACTTTTAAAGCCCTTTCCACACTCACTGCATCTAAAACGATCCTCTCCTGAGTGAGTCTTCATGTGATTCCTAATGGAGTCTTTGCGTGTGAGACTCTTTCCACACTGATCACATATGAACACTATGGTTCCAGTGTGACCATTCATGTGGTTCATGAGGCTAGCTTTGGTTGTGAAGCTCTTTCCACACTGAGTACATGGAAACGGCTTCTCTCCAGCGTGACTTATCATGTGGTAAATGAGTGTTTTTTGATATGTGAAACTTTTACCACACTCTGTGCATCTGTAAGTTTTCTCTCCAGTGTGAATCCTCATGTGGATGTCAAGGTTTTGTTTTTTAGCAAAACTTTTCCCGCACTGTGTGCAAGTAAAACTTTTCTCTCCATTGTGAGTTCTCATGTGGACTTCAAGGTTGTTTTTTTGCTTAAAACTCTTTCCACACTGAGGGCAAGAGTAAGGCTCCTCCCCAGTGTGAATTCTCATGTGCACTGCCAAGTTTCCTGTATTATAGAAGCTTTTTCCACACTGTTGGCATGTGTACGGCCTCTCTCCAGTGTGAATTCTCATGTGCACTGCAAAGTGTCCTGTATTAGAGAAGCTTTTCCCACACTGATGGCATGTGTATGGCCTCTCTCCAGTGTGAATTCTCATGTGCACTGCGAGGTTTCCTGTATTATAGAAGCTTTTCCCACACTGTTGGCATGTGTACGGCCTCTCTCCAGTGTGAATTCTCATGTGGACTTTAAAGTCATCGATTTTACCAAAACTCTTTCCACACTGTTCACAGGTGTGAGGTTTCTCCCCCTGTGTGAACTCTCATGTGAACATTAAAGTTTGACTTGTGACTGAAACTCTTCCCACACTGTTTACAGCTGAAAAGCTTCTCTCCAGTGTGAATTCTCATGTGGACTTGAAGGTTGTGTTTTCGGCTGAAACGGTTTCCACATTGATCACAAGTGAAATTACACCTAGATTTGGATTTCAAAGGTCTTTCGTCTGATAAAGTCTTTTTAGTCAGTGTGGGTTTTTCATCAGTCGTTATGTCTTGGTGTTTCTCTTTCATTTCATTCTGTTGATGAGTCTCTTCTTTCAGCACCATCGGGTCTTTAAAAAAAAAAAAAAAAAAGGTTAACTTTAGTATGAAGACAGAAAGCGACAAGCATGAAATGGATATTTAACCCACATTTTAAAATGACCTTACCATTTACTCTCCGTCATGTGGTTTTAAACATTCCCTTTTTTCTGGAACACAAAGTAAGCCAGTGTTTTTTCACAATATCTTCTGTGTTCAACAGAATCAAGAAACTCATAAAGGTTTAAAACCACACGAGGGAGAGTAAATGGTGAGGATTTTTTTCATTACTGGGTGAGCTTTAAACCACAGGTCTCAAACTCGATTCCCAGAGGGCTGCAGCTCTGCACAGTTTTGCTCCAAGCCTAATCAAACACAGCTGATCCGACTAATTAAGGTCTTTAAGACTACTAGAGACTATTAAGCAGAGGTGAGTTGGAGGTGGTTGAAGTTAAACTAAGCAGAACTGCAACCCTCCAGGTATTGAGTTTGAGACCATTGCTTTAAAGGGTACCTATTATGATCTTTTTTACGAGATGTAAGAGGTTTCAGCTCAAAATCAGATCATATACCTTGCAGAATATTTAATTTTGGGGGTCAGAGGAAAACCAAGCTCTTTTTGTGCCTGTGGCTTTAAATGCAAATGATCAAATGCACTCGCTCTAGATTACTCGTGTTGTGTTCCCTCATGTGTATCTTCCACTCAACATTTGTAACTTGCTTGGAAGACCTGATTGAGACAAATCCTGCATGTTCATAGCATGTACACATAATTCTTGCTTATATTTCTGACTTTGCATTATTGTATATAACTTATGCAAATGTTTCCCAGTACTGGGTTGCAGCTGGAAGGGCATCTGCTGTTAAAAACATATGCTGGATAAGTTGGTGGTTCATTCCAATGTGGTGACCCCTGATGAATAAAGGGACTAAGCCGAAGGAAAATTAATGAATGAACTTATGCAAATGCTTAATGCCATTTTAAAATATAGGTCATTATTTAGGCCTATTAACATTAAAGTTAAATATTTGTCACAATACATTAAAATATGTGCTTGCGCGCGCAAGAGAGAGAGAATACGCACTTACTGGCAATTGTAGCATGCAAGGAAAAGTTAGTGCATCGCAGGCTCCCTGTAGCATTCAAAATTTGCTTAACCTCAGCACAGTAAGTTTAAGATAATGGCTACAAAGAGCCGTGCACGCACAAGCAGATGGATTTTTTATTTGCTCTTGAAGCTGCTGCAAATTGCCGCTTTCCTTTTTTAAATGTGTTTCCCGCGGCCCATGGGAAAGTATCTTCATATTAAAGTGAGTATACTGCTTGGCCTGGATTCATCTCCTGATTATTCCACTCAGGGTTTGCAGCTTTGAAGTCATTCTTTAAGAAATGTAGCCTACTTCTTTATATAAAGACAGTGCTTTCTTAATAATATATATATATATATTTTTTTTAATTAATTAAATGTTTGTAATTCATATACTACATATATAGCTAAGTACACCCCTCACAGATTTTAAATTAATATTTTCTACAGGATGCTGTACACTAATATATTTGTGCATATACATTAGATTATCCAGTACCAAAGCTAAATTTGAACTAATCTAACAAAAAACTGAAAATTATTACACCCAAATAAATCTGTTGGCGGAAAATATGAAATAAAATTGTAATAAACAGAAGAAAAAAATAACAAACAGAAATATAAAAAAACAAAAATGTAGTTGAAATGTTGTAGTTTGTATTTGTTTTGTTAGCAATATCTTATTTGAATTTAGTGTATTATCATATTATATGCATTAAAGATGTTTGGTGTATATATATAAACAGTTTTCGTCCCATGCAGGGGCGCCACTAGGGGGGGGGGGGGGGGGGGGGGGGGGGGGAGTTAGGACGATTCTAAGGGCCCATGCACTCTAGGGGCCCCCAGAAATCTGTTTTATAATTAATAACAGTACTATAATGTAATATAAATTATGAATGTATCTCTAAATTGCAAATAAACCAATTTATTAGAAATAAAAAAAAAAATACGGCTTTTATCTGCCTCTCGTGTCTGTCACTGTCAAATTGCACCCCCCTCCTTTCACTGTATGGTTCAGTCCGTCAGTAGCGGGAAGAGAGTTGATGCTTTGTTGAGTGCGATCGTCAGGTAAACTGTCAAAGCAGCAGTGTCCTCGAGGTTAACAAAGACTAAATCCGGTCCAGTCTTGCCAGATTGGGCGTTTTCCCGGGTTTGCAAGTTTGCGGGTAAAAAATAACATAGGCGGGTAGTGGATATTTGGGCGGTATTGTAAAGGTACGCCCGCCTGCCCGGGATCTCCCGTAACCCCCTCACTATTCGTGAAATTTGGGACCGTTCCCCCCACTTTTAGAGAAATATAGGACGATCCAACCACCCCCCAATTTGGTTGGACCCCCAAACCCCCATCCCCCCTACCCACCCCACACACACACACACTTTTTGTAAAATCGAGGTTGTTGGGCGGGTGTTTTTGCGTTTCGACTGGTTTTTGGGCTGGAAAAAGTCAGCTACATCTGGCAACACTGATCCGGTTATCAAAAACGAAAAGAGATTTCAAAAAGCAGAAAGAGAGAATAAGGGACGGAGAGAATAAGGGACAGTTGCTATCACAGTTTTTTGAAAATAAAGGTAACGTTATGTTTATTCACAGAGCACGGAGCTTTCTTTTAAAAGCTTAATTTACTTTGCTAATGATGAGCTCTATATGTTTACCTCATACACACAGTAGATGCAGATTCGCCCTCACCCTCTCTTCCCTACGAAGTTCCCCAAACTCATCTCACAGTTAAAGAAGCAGGAAACAAGTATATCACTGAGATCTTGCCTTTAAAAATAGCATGTGCATTGCAGTCTGCGTTTAAGTATTAATTTCACTATGATATTAACTTAATTGTTGATGTGGCCACTATTAAATTACTGCTATTTTTCCACAATGTTGATTATGTAGAATGATAATAGGTATAACAGCAAAGCAAACATAAAACTCAAAGACAAAACTTTAGCTGTGATTTTAAAGGCAGGCAGGGTGACAATTTATCAAGCTAGGTTACCTTGAAAAATAATGATCTATTTCCCAGTGGACCATTTCTAGTAATATAACTGATTAGTCAAACTCATACCATATCAGCAGAATAGTATAAAACAATATCTCAATATCCATGCAGACAGGTTTTGAATTAATTATGTATCTTTTAAATATGTCATAGCCAGGATGCTCCTCAAGCCAGTCTTTGAGCCTAGATTGTTAAAGTAGAGCCCATAGTGAATGGTGTAGTTTAAATGTAATAAATTTGCAGAATTCTGTCTGTATTACCTTACTGCATGTACTCAGTTACACACGCATGTTCGTAAACACACACACACACACATACAGATATACACACATACAGATATTCGCCCCCCTTTGAATTTTTTTTTTCTTTTTTAAATATTTTCCAAATGATGTTTAACAGAGCAAATTTTCACAGTAAGTCTGATAATATTTTTTCTTCTAGAGAAAGTCTTATTTGTTGTATTTTGGCTAGAAAAAAAGCGGTTTTTATTTTTTTAAAAACCATTTTATGTCAATATTATTAGCCCCTTAAAGCTATTTTTTTTCTGTAGTCTACAGAACAAACCATCGTTATACAACAACTTGCCTAATTACCCCTACCTGCCTAGTTAACCTAATTAACCTAGTTAAGCCTTTTAATGTCACTTTAAGCTGTATAGAAGTGTCTTGAAAAATATCTAGTAAAATATTATTTACTGTCATCATGACAAAGATAAAATAAATCAGTTATTAGAGATGAGTTATTAGAAAGATTACAACACCAGAATGACAAAAGAACATTTTTTATTTATGGGTCTCATTGAAATATAATTGTGTCTTATTGACTTTTGTCACTGCTCCAGTGTATTGCACATTGTATGAGACACTATTGCAGTACAGTTATTTAAATAGTTACACAGTGGTGTTTTGTGTGTTTAAAAATGTTAAAATTTCAGTAAATATTTGATTACTGTTCCTTTATTTGTACTACATTTACATTTGAACAATAAATCGTCTGCTAGCTGCAGCCATGGTCGTTCTTTTACTAAAAACTGATAGTAGTGGACAAAATCAATAATAAAATGCATAGGTCAGTATAACTACATTGCAGAAAAAGAGTTTGGATAGCTAGCTTGGTAGTAGGGGGCCCATCCTCATATTTTTTCATGGGGCCCAAAATTGCTAGCGGCGCCCCTGGTCCCATGCCTAAGCAGCATAACAGTGCTGTTAGGATCTAAAAATTCATTCTTTAAAAAAAGTCTCAAGCAAAAAGATTCCAATGGCGCCGCCTACTGGTACGTGAAGAATATGGTCAATATTCAGAGAATTTCTGAAGAACTTTACACTCAAATGTTTGCATATCATCAGCATGCTGTAATCCATTTCTTAAGCAGCAAAAGTCATTTTTAGACTAGTTTGTGGGCCAGTTGTAGTCAGTGCAATGCTAAACGTTATTGGTCCACTATTATTTGTTCATTTCATACAGTTTAGAATACTGTACAATGTTTTAGAATTAATTCATTATTTCAGTGTCCATTTCATTCAGCATATTTAATATTGGGGGCATCCACGTTTCTTGACATACTTTAAACCAGGGTTTCTGCAGGTTTTACCAAGTTAAATGTAAGACTTTTTAAGACCATTATGGATAAAATTTTAGACTCATAAGCCATTTTTCAGATGGCCCAGATAAAAAAAAGATTTTTATTTGTGCTATCAAAAAATATTATAATTTATTTAATAATACAATAAAACGTGAATAATAATAAATTAAAATATTTGAGATATTTCTTAGCAAAAGATCTTAAATATTGTGTAAAAACAAGAGAGCTCTAGTTGTATCCATACACTTTTTTCCAAAATAAACTTTCTTTAAAATAAAAAAACAAATGTTTTAAATGTTTAAAAACTATAATAAACTAAATCTATGCACAGCAATCTGTCCAGGGGGCTGTTCCATAAACCAAGCTTAGAGAAAAAGCCAGACTTATTTTGGAAAGTCAGGTTTATTAATGGCAGATTCGGTTTTATAAATTAAATTACAATAGTTCAAACTCAGTTACTCTGGCAACTTATGCTGGGAAACTAGCCTGGTCTAAAGCAACTTTATAGTCACTTAATAGTAAATATATATACCAAACATCTTTTTAGAATAGAACGATAATAAATTTAAATTCAAATAAGTTATTGCAAATAAAATGAATACAAACTAACATTGACTAATATAAAGACTACATTTCTTAAATAATGACTTTAAAGCTGTAAACCCTGAATGGAATAATCGGGAGATGATCCGGGCCGAGCAGTAACCTCACTTTAATGTAAAGATATTTTCCCACAGGGCGCGGGAAACACAAGTGTCAAAGAGAAAGCAACTATTTGCCGCAGTTTCGGGAGCAAATAAAAAATACTGCTGCTTGTGCGTGCACAGCTCTTTGTTTATTTTAAACCTAATGTTCTTACATTTTAGCACATTTTGTATTTTACAGGGAGCCTGCAATGCATTAAAACATTTCCTTGCAAGCAACAGGCAGTAAGCATACTGTATATTCTCTCTCGCGCGGGCGGTCAAGCACAATTTCAATGTATTATGGCAAATATTTAATTTCATGTTACTAGGCCTAAATAATGGCCTATATTTTAAAATATATTGCTACACATATGTAGCCTTTTGAGACGATCTGCAGTTTCCTGTCAGTCCTCTCTCTTGCAAGTCGTATTATTTGATTATTATGTTTAATCCATTACATGTTTGAACTTGAAAATCAAACGAGGCTCAGTCGCTGTGAACAGCTGTGTCTCAATTCAGAGCTCTTTCAGTTCTTGTAGTTGCCATGGAAGCACACAACATAATCGATGTATCTATGATCGACCTTTAAGGTTTTCACGACAGTAACGTGCACGAGCAGTTATCTAAATTATTTTAACATATGCAAATGGAAAGTACTAAACCAACACTATCACTGTAATAGCAGATATCTTCTATGAGAATACTGTAGGTTAAATATCTTCAGCTCAGTTAAACTTTAATTTATTGTTTTTATTTATTTTATATAGCGCCAGTGCTCAAGGACGCTTTGCAAAAACATTAGGAGAACAAGAAAAGCAATAACCTTAAGAAGGTAGAGAAAAGGCCTGGGCAACACACTCAGGGCTGGAAGATGCATTTAATTTAGTATTCTTATTATCAAAAATATATCTGATGAGAATGAAAATGAACCTGTTTGTTCCTGCAGATCTTCCTGTTTGACTCTGAATGTTTCTTCAATCTTCACATCTTTACTCTCCTCTTTAATAAACGCCATCTTTATAACAGTGTGGAGATCAGTCGCTTCAGCAGGAGTTTTTCTCTGTGTTTGGACACTTTATCCTGTTTAAAATGAACAAAACAATAAAATTGTTCAGTTTAAAATAAATAAAACAATGAACAGAAACAAAATAACTTCTCTTCAACACTTGCTTCAACAGTTTCTTTATATGAGAGTCATTAACAAGAAGATATCAGGTAACAGAGTCTAAACATGAAACAATGAGCTGATTAAAACTAGTACTCCATTTCTTATATATAGTGAGGTATAGTTAGAATGGAATTACATTATGCTATTTAATAAATTAAACCTTCATTAAAACACTTATTACACACATTTCTGTTACTTTATTCAAAGTCCTCATTACTGTGAGTAAAATAATACTGCGTTATATAAAGGGATAAAATAATATTGTCAACAGCAGGTACATTATCGGGTGAAAAACCTGAAACTTAACTCAATCGGTTTATATTCATGTAGAAGCTTTAAAACAAACCTTGAATCACAGCGCAACAGCGGCGCAGCCTTATGACGTCACACGCCACGCCAAAATAAAAGTCTTTTTTTGTTTAGCTTTTTTTGCCACTTACAGCTGCAGTCATGACTCATGACTTGTTAATAAATTTTTCTTTCGTTTTGCACTTTACACTTGCGCTCTCTCTCTCTCTCTCTCTCTCTCTCTCTCTCTCTCTCTTTCTCTCTCTCTCTCACACACACAAATGTACAATTCTTAAAACAAAAAAAATTATAATAAATAGACCTACATAAAATTAATTGGAACATCTTCCTGATGTGCCTTGCTGATGTCACTTGATGGTCTGAGGCGATAAACAACATCCACGCATTTAGTTTTTTCCCCACGGCTTTAAAATGACAGAGGTGTAATAGTGCAGTACATGCACAGATCACGCAACAGGCACACGCGCAGACTCCAGGAGACTTCACATTTTAAGCAAAACAAAAATTGCATTTAATTCAAATTGGTAAATATTTGATTAAATATTTAATTATGTAGAAATAATGACTTTATTATGTCGTTTTAACGAGAAAAGATCTTGTTATAACGAGAAAAGATGTCGTTTTTATGAGAAAAGATCTCATTATAAAGACATAGCTGAGTGGAAGAAAATGTGTGGCAGCAATGTGTCACCATAGTAAAGAGATATCCTGCGAGACAGAGAGAGAGAGAGAGAGAAAAGAGAGAGAAAAAAATGCTTAAGTGATTATGCTTGTGGTTTTGAAGGTGATGTGGTCAACATTGATTATTGTTATAGACTCATGTGTAATGTACCACAAACATACAAAAAGGCAGTAACATCAGTGAATGCAAGTGAATGGGTTAAAGCTATGGATGAAGAAATGCAATCGTTAAAAGAAAATTGAACCTTTACTCTTATCAACCTACCTGAAGGCAAAGATCTAGTGGGGGGTAAATGGGTTTTTGTAAAAAAAAAAAAAAAAAACAGCACGGTACGCATGTTGCCAAAGGGAACTATGATGAGTCTTAGAAAAAGAAAAGTGAAACTGTTGTATAAATTGAAAATAATTTCTTTATGGACTCAAGCAGTCAGGCAGTAACCGGATCAAAATGTTGAAAACTTGTGTAAAGACTTCTGTGTGTATGGTTTTGTGCTTTTATAGAATAGGAGTTGGTAAACATACTTAAGGGCATGGACAGATGGGTAGCATTTTGATTGTTTGCAATGGGCCACTCTGGCCCAAAATACCAGGGGTGATTTTTCTTTGTCTAAGTCCAGCCCTGGAACCGTTAAACCATACAGTGGCTGTTTTTTGCCCCTGTATTCTTCAGTATCTTCATTTGCATTCAGCAGAAGAAACTCAAACAGGTTTGGAACAAGTAGAGGATGAGTAAATGACAGAATTGTAATTTTTATGTGAACCTCCCCGTTTAATGCTTCTTTAATTAAAGGTAAGTTAAATATTATTACATTAAATATTGCTAAAGAATGTCAGGAAACATGGAATACAGATAATAAAAGACAACAATTCATATGAAAAAAAAGAAACTCTAGATAGGAAGCTGTAAGGAAGAGGTCATAATTAGGAGGATGAGATTTGGACTTATTTTGGAGATATTAACAGGAAGAATGTAATCATGAAGTGGATTAAAAAGGTTTTTCAAAATTGTCTTGAAAATGTTTAAAGGTTTTGATTAGCTTCAAATACTGAATATATATATATATATATATATATATATATATATATATATATATATATATATATATGTGTGTGTGTGTGTGTGTGTGTGTGTGTGTGTGTGTGAGAGAGAGAGAGAGAGAGAGAGAGAGAGAGAGAGAGAGAGATAGTATAAAGTGGAAAACGAAGGAGAAATGTATCAATAAGTCATGACTAAGAGTGGAAAAAAAGCTAAATAAGACTTTTATTTTGGCGTGGCGTGTGACCTCATAAGACTGCGCCGCTCCCGCGCTGTGATTTAACTGGAGAAAGGTTTGTTTTAAAGCTTTTACACTTATTTAGACCGATTGATTAAAGTTTCAGGTTTTTCATTTAAAGTTTCATGCTAATTTATGCACCTGCTATTAACAGTATTATTTTACTCACAGTAATGAGGGCTATTGTTTGAATAAAGATAGGATAAACTTTATTTGTCCCTGAGAGGAAATTTGTCTTGTGCAAAAAAAAAGTGCTACAACAATAAAGTAAGTAAGCAAACAATAAAGTAAATAAAACAAACAAAAGAATTAAGAACATAAAGTTTGAAAACAGTAACAGAAATGTGTGTAAAAAGTGTTTGAAGGAAGGTTTAATTTATTAAATAGCATAATGTAATTCCATTCTAAGTATTCATCACTATATATAAGAAAAGGAGTAACGTTACTAGTTTTAATCAGCTCATTTGTGGCTATTGTTTCTTGCTCTGACTTACTCTTTTACCTGATTTCTTCTTGTTAATGGCTCCCATATAAAGAAACATAGAGGTAAAGTTGGTTTTATATTCGCACATTCGTTCAGTGACAGCTCCATACATTGTTTACCATGGTACTTTGAATATTCGGACTGAAATCACATGTAAGTATGACTTCAAAACAACATTGGCACTATTTAATTGACTGTGAACAATTCTGTACTTTAATGGTTGTTGGCTGCTAATATGATTTCACTATTTAGAATTTCTAATAAATACTTTTCTGAGATTATATTATTAATGAGAAAGACTGAATGTGCGAATATAAAACCAATTTTACCTCAATTAAAGAAACTGTTGAAGCAAGTGTTGAAGAGAAGTTATTTTGTTTCTGTTCATTGTTTTATTTATTTTAAACTGAACATTTTTATTGTTTTGTTCATTTTAAACAGGATAAAGTGTCCAAACACAGAGAAAAACTCCTGCTGAAGCGACTGATCTCCACACTGTTATAAAGATGGCGTTTATTAAAGAGGAGAGTGAAGATGTGAAGATTGAAGAAACATTCAGAGTCAAACAGGAAGATCCGCAGGAACAAACAGGTTGATTTTCATTCTCAAAGACCAACTCAGTCATTTGATCCTCATTCAGATATATTTTAATAATAAGAATACTAAATTAAATCCGTCTTGCAGCCCTGAGTGTGCTGCCTAGTTCTCCTAAATGCACATAAGCACTCATTGAAAGACAGGAATGAGTTTCTTTCTTGTTACTTGTTCTCGTGTCTTTTGTCATTCTTTTTATGTATTATTAGTCTCCCATTTTCTCTACCTTCTTAAAGTTATTGCTTTTCTTGTTCTCCTACTGTTTGTAGTGTCCTTTAGCACTGGCGCTATATAAAATAAATAAAAACAATAAACTAAAAAGGTTTAACTGAGCTGACGATATTTGACCTACAGTATTCTCATAGAAGATATCTGCTATTACAGTGGTAGTGTTGGCTTAGTACTTTCCATTTGCATATGTCACGTTGATCACAATTCCCTTTTTTCATCAACTTCTTTATGGGTTTAAACTTGTTTCTAGTAGTTGTTACTAGTTCTCACTGATAGTATCTGAGTTAGAATTACATCATCATTATAATAACTAATTACCAAGGCTATTGTGTTTAAACAGGGTTTCCGCTGGGTCTTAAAATGTCTTAAACTACAAAATCTAAATTTTAGGCCTTAAAAAGTCTTAAATTTACTGAAATATTGTGTTGTAGATCTTAAATCTTTTTAAACAAGTCTTCATTTTCCTTTGTTCATGTTTTGCTACCCAATCTGGCCAAAACCCATACAATCACCAACAATCATCTCAATAAAACTTTCAACTTTTTATTCAAAAAGGTCATTTTAACTCTATTTATCATAATGGTTTAATTATTTTGCTCACAATAACATTTGTTTAAACGTGCTCCATGTATTTACTGCTGAGGACATCGACCTGGACAGATTGATGTGCAGAGATTTAGTTTATAGTTTTTAAAACGTTTAAAACATTTGTTCATTTTTTATTATTTTTTAGAGATGGAAAGAGATTATTTTTTATGTTGGAAAAGTGTATAGATACAAGTAAAGCTTACTTGTTTTTACACAATATTTAAAATCTTTTGCTAAGAAATATCTAAAATATTGTAATTTATTATTATTAATTTATTATTGTATTATTAAATGTAATAAACTATAATTTGTTTTGATAGGACAAATAAAAGTCTTTTCCATCTGGGCCATTTGAAAAATTCCTTAGCCTTTAGCACTTCATGAGTCTAAAATTTCGTTCATAATGGTCTTAAAGTCTTACATTTACCTTGGTGAAACCTGCAGAAACCCTGGTTTAAAGTATGTCAAAAAACGTGGATTCCCCCAATTTTAAACATGCTGAATGAAATGGACACTAAAATAATTAATTGTTATAAAACATTGTACAGTATTCTAAACTATATGATGATGTTGTGGGATGACTTGAGACAAAACTAACAAATTATAGTGGAACAATAACGTTTAGCATTGCACTGACTACAACTGGCCAACAAACTAGTCTAAAAATGACTTTTGCTGCTTAAGAAATGGATTACAGCATGCTGATGATATGCAAACATTTGAGTGTAAAGTTCTTCAGAAATTCTCAGAATATTGACCATATTCTTCATGTACCAGTAGGCGGCGCCATTGGAATCTTTTTGCTTGAGACTTTTTTTTTAAGAATGAATTTTTAGATCTTAAAAACAGTGTTATGCTGCTTAGGCATGGAATGATAACTACTTTCAAGGTATACCACTGTTTGGAAAAGTGGAGGTTTTAAAACCGCCAAAATGTTATGCTGTACCGTTCCTTTGGTATATGTAAGGTTTTTTTTATGTTTTGTTTTAAGTTTTGTAGGACAACAGTATCTCCAGCAGAAAAGATATCCAAAAATGCCGTTTTAAATTGTAAAAAAAACTGTGTTTATGAAACAAATGTAGACAGCAGAAGTCAAGGATTCATTTGAACATTTTAGCCTGACATGTTTACTGCTCCAAACTACTTAAAAATTTCTCAAAATAAAATATATTGTGTTCAAAGGGGGAAAGTGTTTGTTTTTTACCCAGACATTTAAAAAGAATATATTTTAGAGCAGTAATCACAGTACAGTGAAACCGTGATATTTTTATTCAAGGTTATCATACTGTCAGAATCTTATACTGGCCCATGCCTAATGCTGCTTGATGTTGCAAAGTCATATTTTATAATTTTATTATTTTCTTTGTATGTATAGTCATGAACACACTTGTTTGTAGAGCAACTGCTGTTTTCTGCTGTTTATTATTCCTGGTCATTTCTCCAATAGGCAACTGAATTGGAAGTTCCTAAAACAAAAGCATATGAGATCAGGGGCCTGTTTCAGTAAGGAGGTTCAATCAACTCTGAGTTTAAACTTGAACTCTGAGTTGATTTATCGAGAGATTAAAAACTCAGAGTTTTCGGTTTCAGAATAGCTGATCTGGGTTGGGTCAATCAACTTTGAGTAGACCAACTCAGAGTTAAGCACGCACACTGTGACCATTAAAAGGCATTATCAATGGAGCGCAGATATTATGAGTTCTCCAGCTGAACTTGATGTGCTCATGCAAAGTTATAGCAAATATGAGCATATATTTAAAAAAGCAACACCATTGCATCAGTGAAACAGAGACAGTTAGCGTGGGAAAACATAACTGCTCAAGTTAATGCACAAGTTTACATTTAAATTATTTAAATAATTAAGTATAATAAAAAAGTAATGTAATGTGTGACGTTTATTGGCCATTTTTTGAAAGTTATTTCAGATGCAATTGCATTAAATTACATAAAATAGGCTACTGCATTTCTACAACAAATTTGACAAAACAAGAATGCAGATAACCTTAGCTTAATGTTCAGTGGAAATGTTTAATTTAAGGTTCCCACTTTTACACACATTGATCAGTTTTAATAGATTTAAGTGCACTTGTGTGTCTGCCTTTTTTATGGTTCGAGTGGTAGAGGATGATATGACATTTACAATGTAAGCAGAACAAAAAAAAATAGTTTTTAGAACGAGTAATAATCCCATTAATCTAGTTAGTAGGACAGTGAATTTAAGCTAATTAATTATTTAAAAAGGACAAGCTATTCTCGTACGTGACTTTGTTCTTTATGTGACTGAACGCAAATAAAATTTATGTGCAAAACTGGAATATCGCATAAAAGATGTGCGAGTAAAGCAGCGTTTCCATCCAACCAGTCAAAGAGAAACAAAATCATCACTTTGCTGATTAACTGGCGCCAAATATCAACAGTAAAAACAGAATTTACTGCAGTAGAAGAAGCTGCGTGAACATGTTCTTTATTTAATAAATGACTTGTGCCTCAGAAGACAATGCCGACACACAATGAACGCGTGGTGGCGTTTGAGACGCGGAGAACAGACGCTCTTGACACGCTGCAGACTCTTTGAAGGTAATTAATAATATAATAATACTGAAACGGTTAAGGCGTGACCAAAACAACATTTCAGATGTTTTACAGTGTGCTCAGCCTGCTGGTTTGTCCATTCACACACATTTTCATCATCGTATGATCTCTTATAACAAACCTTTTTTAATGCGTATACTGGAATTAGTTCAGTAAAAGTGTTTCCATCGTAGTTTAGTCGCATCTTTTCTTATCGAATAAAAAGTTTCTCTTACTCAGTTATGTGCATATGTTTATTATGCCTATTTTTAAAAGTTATGTGCATCTTGGCGTTTCCATCAATTGATTTTTTTATGCGCATATCCAAAATGCACATTAAAATAGGTGTGTGGAAACGTAAGTGCAAGGCGAGAAATACCGCTTCATCTTTAAAAAAGGGCAGGAGACTGACAGAAACTCTGAGTTTAGAGATTAAAACCTGCTCCTGACCAGGTTAGGTTCACAGAGTAAGTTACCACGGTAACTGACTCTGAGTTAAAGTTACCTCTCTTTCAGAAACAGGCTTGACTTACCCTGCTTTCTCGAGTTTGACAAACCTGCCATTTTGAAATGGAAAACCCAGAGTTTCTCTCATTTCAGGGTTAAAATACTCGGAGTTTTCACTTAACCTCCTTTCTGAAACAGGCCTCAGGTCACGACTCTGACATGATTGACAATTGTCGCTGTTTGTCATTGTACTCTGGTTATCCTGAGAGCTGATGCTGAGTATTTTTAGGCCTTTTCACACTTGAAATTGTTAACCCTGGGTCATTCTAACACAAGATAAACAGAATCCTGGGTTATCTGTAATCATGTTTCACACTGCTTATGCTATACCTGGGGTTAAAAAAAATAATCCTGGGTCTTCATTAACCGACGTTTCACATTGGTAGGGCTGGACAATAATTCGATATCAATATATATCGCGATAGATTTTTTTTCAATAACGGTGATAAGAGTTTTAAATTCATTTCCGGTATTTTGATATAAATTTGCATATATTTTATTATATGTAAAATATCTTATACAGTATATTATCATTTGTCGCTGAATGACATTCAGTGCTGCTCAGCCGTCAGGAAGAACATGATGTCACTTGCGTGATGACGTACATCACAGACACGCGCTGCCATCGCTCAGCAGTTGGTTAAGCACCGTGACCCCTCGCAGAAAGTTTTAGCTACAAAATGAGTGCCCTAAATACAGATATGAATGAACAAGCGTCCACAAGTAAGAATGGAGACGAAATAGTTGATAAGAGAGGAAAGATTAATGCAGTGGTGTGGAAGTGGTTCAGCTTTTTAAGTTCCGATAATTGTATAGTTTTGGTGTTCTGCAAAATGTGCAGGAGAGTGGTAGCAGCGGGAACATCAAATCTGTTTCACCCGATAAAACATACTGAGAGTGAGAAGATGAGGCATCATAAAAGTTTAAGCCAACCTCCCGACACCGAAACCAGCGGTGTCAGAAGAGAAGGCAATTAAGCAAACACAGAAGCTAAGAGGCGCAGTGTAGGATTGAAAAAACTGCGCTTATCAACACTAACACATACATAAAACACGTGACGTGCATATACACCTATACTGTTGAATGTTCAAAACATGTATGAAACTTGCGCATATAGATATAAACTTGATGCATGCTTACACCCACATACACACGCACGTACATATAAACTCGATCCTCGCATAAACACCTAAATTAACACTCACATTATACACATAAACTCGCTGCATGTTGGCATATAGCACTCACGCAAACATACAAAATAACATTCACAAACATATTTATCAGGAATCAGGTTATTGCAAAGCTGATAAAAATAGAAAGAATGTGATCAATAGAGCTATTAAATCTGTTAAATAATGAAAATGTGTTATATAATATAATATATTAGTCGCTATAAATAGACTATAAAATATACAAGAAACATTTTGTTAAACCTTTAATTAGGTAATTATACACAAATATAAATAGACAGATAGAACCCTCAGCTTATATATACAGTTAAAGTCAGAATTATTAGCCCCCTTTTGATTTTTTTCTTTTTTTTTTTTTTTTTTTTAAATATTTTCCAAGTGATGTTTAACAGTAAGGAAATTTTCACAGTATGTCTGACAATATTTTTTCTTCTGGAGAAAGTTTTATTTGTTTTATTTCGGCTAGAATACAAGCAGTTTAAATTTTTTTAAACACCATTTTAGGGACAATAATATTAGCCCCTTTAAGTTATATTTTTTTCTCAACTGTCTACAGAACAAACCACTGTTATACAATAACTGGCCTCATTTCCTTAACCTGCCTAGTTACCCTAATTAACCTAGTTAAGCCTTTAAATGTCACTTTAAGCTGTATAGAAGTGTCTTGAAAAATATCTAGTCAAATATTATTTACTGTCATCATGGCAAAGATAAAAGAAATCAGTTATTAGAAATGAGTTATTAAAACTATTATGATTAGAAATGTGTTGAAAACATCTGCTCTCTGTTAAACAGAAATTGGGGAAAAAATAAACAAGTGGTCTAATAATTCAGGGGGGCTAATAATTCTGACTTCAACTGTATATATAAATAAGCTGAGTCTGAGAGTTTTATTTATTATATAGTTTATTTCACATTTCTTGTTTGTAAAGGCTAAATACAAATAAAAAGTGAACAAATTTTTATACTGTTTTTATTATTATTATTATTTTTAAAGTTATAAGAGCCTGGGTGTTATTATAGACTTTGCAAATTCAGTTTGCAGACATTTGTGGGTACGGACATCCATTGTGTGCGTTCTTGCCAGTTTTTTCCTGGCTTTTTAATATTGTCCATATTGATATCGTAATTATATCGTATCGACCGAAATTAAGAAATATTTTGTGATATAAATTTTTGCCATATTGTGCAGACCTACACATTGCTAAACCCCGGGTTAACATTATTATTTGTATATTTATGTTGTCACTGTCCCTGACTGGACAAACCTTTTTAGATGACATTTCTGCATCTTGTCGAGTATATAAAATGTCACCACGTAGGTCTTCAGCTGAGCCTCAGGACATGCACAAAGGCAAGAAAACAAAGACAAAAGTACAAATGAATGAAAACAAGTAGCAAAGTATGTCATCTCGCCATCTCCTCATCACTCCAGTTTACAGCAAACGTGGCATTAAGCATTTGCATAAGTTCATTTATTCATTTTCCTTCAGCTTAGTCCCTGTCAGTTGAATTGAACATTCAGCGGAATGAACCACCAACTTATCCAGCATATGTTTTAAACAGCAGATGCCCTTCCAGCTGCAACCCAGTACTGGGAAACATTCGCATAAGTTATATACAATAATGCAAACTCACTAATATTAGTGTGAATTATGCGTACTTGCTATTAACATGCAGGATTTGTCTCAACTGGGTCTTCCAAGCGAGTTACAAATGTTTAAATCCTGTGGAAGATACACATGAGGGAACACAACACGAGTAATCTAGAGCGAGTGCATTTGATCAATTGCATTTAAAGCCACAGGCACAAGAGCTTGGTTTTCCTCTGACCCCCAAAATTAAATATTCTGTAAGCTATATGATCTGATTTTGAGCTGAAACCTCAGATCACATTCTGGGAACACCAAAGACTTATTTTACACACCTTTAAAGGGAAACTTGACGCAGAAATGAAAAATGCCTCACCATTTACTCTCCCTCGTGTGGTTTTAAACCTTTATGAGTTTCTTGATTCTGTTGAACACAAAGAAGATATTGTGAAAAAACACTGGCTTACTTTGTGTTCCAGAAGAAAGGAAATGTTTAAAACCACATGACGCAGAGTAAATGGTAAGGTCATTTCATTTGTGGGTGAAACATCCATTTCATGCTTGTTGCTTTGTGTCTTCATACTAAAGTTAACTTCTTTTTTTTTTTTTAAGACCTGATGGTGCTGAAAGAAGAGACTCATCAGCAAAATGAAATGGAAGAGAAACACCAAGACAAAACGACTGATGAAAAACTCACACTGACTAAAGAGACTTCATCACACGGAAGACCTCGGAAATCCAAATCTAGGTGTAATTTCAGCTGTAAACAGTGTGGAAAGAGTTTCAGTCAAAAGTCAAACCGTGATGTTCACATGAGAGTTCACACTAAGGAGAAACCTTACACCTGTGAACAGTGTGGAAAGAGTTTTGGTCAAATACAAGGCTTTAAAGCCCACATGAGAATTCACACTGGAGAGAAGCCGTACACATGCCAACAGTGTGGAAAAAGCTTCTATCATACAGGAAATTTGACCGCACACATAAGAATTCACACGGGGGAGAAGCCTTACTCTTGCCCTCAGTGTGGAAAGAGTTATAAGCAAAATGGCGCCCTTGAAGTCCACATGAGGATTCACACTGGAGAGAAACCTTACACATGCATAGAGTGTGGTAAAAGTTTCACACATCAAAAACACTCATTACCACATGAGAACTCACACAGGAGAGAAAGCCGTTTCCATGTACTCAGTGTGGAAAGAGCTTCACAACCAAAGCTAGCCTCATGAATCACATGACTGGTCACACTGGAACCATAGTGTTCACATGTGATCAGTGTGGAAAGAGTCTCACACGCAAAGACACCATAAGGAAACACATGAAGACTCACTCAGGAGAGCGTTTTCGATGCAGTGAGTGTGGAAAGAGCTTTAAATGTAAAAGAAGCCTCAGCACTCACATGGAGCTTCACAATAGAGAGCAGAGTCCTCAAAATTAAGGCCTTGTCCACACAAACACGGGTATATTCAAAACAGCAGCTTTTTCATGTAGTTTGGCTGTTCATTCAGGTGAAGTTTCTTTATAAACTACTTTCGAGAGGATCACAGGCTCATGGTTGTCCACGGCTGTTCCTGCATTAGCTAACACGTTTCACCAATCAGATGATTCCTACCTCACTATAAATAACCAGAGATTCCTACCTCAAAAACCTACTTTTATGAATGAAGAATTTTGCAAAGCATAAAGGGTTATTAACCAGGTAATGCTGTGTACAATTTTCTTTAGTTAAACAAAATTTAACTTGTTTATAGCAACTAGGGTTTACATGGATATTGACATGAGACATTCTATCATATACATGAGCCCAAAATAACTGAGTATATGCAATTGTAGAAAATATTCTCAGTGGTTTTGACATCACTTTCACAACATTGACAAGAGTTTGTCAGTATCAAATATTAATCTCAGGAATTCTTTTGATGGATACTCATATTTAATCATTTTAAACTGAAGCTCTTTCATTTTGGGGAGGATTGGATAAGAAATGTAACTTGTTCTTATTTTTTCTAATTCCTGTGGATTAAAATCGTTAAAAAATAAAATGAGGTCTGAGCTGATTAGGATGAAGCCTTTGATTAAGAATATTCCTTAAATGCTTATTACATTTTGTGTCTCTAAAACATAAAGTGGTCAAATTCTGGAAAATATTTTTTTCATTAATGGTCATGTGATCTTTAATTGTTTCCACTTTATTTTGAAATATGGATAAAAGCTATTTTAAAATATGTAAATGTTTATAAATGTAACCTTTTTAAAAGCATTGTATTTGTTTTGAAAACAACTCTTTATCTGAATATTTCTACTTTCTACATCTTCAACTTGCTTGTGTAACGGTGTCCTGCATGTGTCCCTATAATAATCTTTAAACAGTTTTCAGTTATTACACAGCATACTACACTATGATACTGACAAAGCCAAGGACTGAAGTCTAAAATAAAATTGTCTCCTTTATCATACCATGTTTCTTCATATTAGTATTACGCTATGCACCTTATTGTGTCTTATGGTGAAACTGAATTTGATAATTTTGTAGACTCTGCATTTAATTATTGTTTTCAACATGGGTTAATTTCCCAATTATTTTCTTTATTAATCAAATTATTTGTAAGAATTGCTGCATTGTAAGAATCACGAAAATAGTGAGAAATGAGGTTACGAAAAGATATCTTTACAAATGCTGTAAGTAGTTAATATGTGGATTGAACATAAAAATTAAGTTGTCCCAATGAAATCTCAAGAGTTGTGTTGTTTCAGGTTGTTTTAAATGAATAAAAAAATAAATAAAAATTTTTTTTGAGTGTACATCTTAATGGTGCGGAGACATTGAAAGTCCAAAAAGGAAACAAAACAATTGTCAAAACATTTCATGTGACTTCAGTGGTTCAACTGTAATCGTGCTAAATTTTAAAAACATTTTGTGTGCCAAAAAAAACGTAAAATATTGTTTGCCTGTGTCTTCCGTATCAGAATAGGGTGCGGTTTTACTATGGGTGATGTGTGTTGCGCTGACTTCAATGCCAATACATAATACTGCTTATAGTAATTCCACACCCTGACCTGTCATGGAAGAAAATATATAGGTGTATTTATTGTATTTTTGGAGCTTTGTATGATTATCGGTGAACCACTGAAGTCACATAAAATGTTTTGAAAATGTTTTGGTTTTTTATGGACCTTGCATGTCTCTGGACCATTGCAGTCTATGGACTATAAGGGAGCTCTCAGATTTCATTTAAAACATCTTAAATGTATAGTTCACTTAAAGATGAAAATTTTACCTTCATAACAATTTAAGTTGTCTTTTTTTTTTATCTCGAGCACAAAAGAAGATATATTGAAAAATTTTGAAAACGTCTAACAATTGACTTTCATAGTACTTGTTTTTCCTATATGGAAGTCAATGGTTACAAAATTCAATGGTTTCCAACATACTTCAAAATATTTTTTTGTGTTCTACAGAAAAGAAAAGAAAAAAAAAACTTAAACTGGTATGTAACTATGTTGAGTAAATGATGACAGAATTAAAATTTTTGGGTAAACTATTTCTGTAATTCGAGATGATGAACGAATTAAGGTCTCGAAGGGACTAGAACGGAAGTAATTGATAAAATAATTTTCATCTTTGGGTGAACTATACCCTTTAAAGGCTACAAAATGTTTTATATTAAAAACCAAAATATTTAATTGATTTTGTCCCTAGACTCTTTCTGCTAAACACCTAACCTATTCATGCCTAGCATCGACCAAAAAACTCCTAACGTTTCTACATTTATCTAAGCATTCTGCCTGAAGTTTTACTGCTTGAACATTCATTGTCCAGTGGAACTGGGCTCTATTTTAAAGTTTATTCAAAGGTAGGTATTTAATGAACTGAATGTTGTTATTTGCTCATAATACTATGGAAGCAGATGAGTAGTCAAATTCATTTTCAAATGTAATATGCAAAATGGCATATAATTTGTAAAATAGCAATTTATTGCTGTATTTAAATAAATAAATTTTAATATTATATTGTTATTTACTCAGCTTCAATTTGATCAAAATTTGATTGTGCATGAATTTCTTTGACATATTGGTTAAATTAAAGAGAAATGTATCTAAACCATTTACAGCCACTTTTGACCTCCATACGTACTACTCCCGCCTTACTATGGAAATCAGTGGACTCCTGTATGTACCGGGTTTTAAACAACTAAAGGGTAAAGAGTAAATTACGACAGTTTATTTTTTCAGAGTAACTATCACTTCACTTAGTATATCGATGCAAAAAAGTAATTTATTGTGCATTTTTAGGTGCTTCTTCAACGAAAATCCAGAAAAAGGCACCATCCAGTCAAGGAATAACAAAAAAACACTTTGCAGTCAACCCCTCACACTGATAGCAGACATAGCTGATCGTGAATGGAGGGTGGACAAAGGTTGGACTAAGCCTTTCTTGACTTTAAATTTGTCTGGAGAGTACAATGGCACAGATAAAGCCTCACAATTTATTTACAATTGTTGTTTTCCTTTGGTATTTTTTTTTATTTTACATGAATGGTGTTTACCCAAACTATGTACATTTAAAATGTTTCATTTATTACAATCCCTATGTAGTCTTGGATGAATTACAAAGGTATATTATGACTTCATTTTTTGTGAGGTGTACACTGTTGGGGTATTATACAGTTTTAACCCAAAGAATGAGCAGTCTGTCAGATGAAGAAGAGCCGGAGTCAGAGATTCAAATAAATAAATAAAGTTTACTAAAGATAGTTTGCAGTTTCATCAGCAGAAGCCAGCTTCAACACTCACAATGAGTTCCTAGGCCGCTCTGCTTTACAGTACAACAATGCAGCAATTATACTCTTTACACAAGTCCAGAAAAGGTGGGATCCAGGTAAACAGTTCTCATTGGTTAAAGCAGAAATAGACTATTCTAAATGTGTGCGTCAGGGAAGAATTGTATCTGATTCCAGATATGGATAGTCTAAATGTGTGCGTCAATGGAAGATTGTCTGTTGACTCCAGATATGGATGGCGACATGGTTCTTGGAGGTCAGGCCAATCCTATACTATTAGGAGCTGATCTCCAACCTGTAAAAAGCTGAACCATGGAGGCATAAATATACGCAAGAGACAATCTGTTATGGCAACCCAAGGCTGATTCTTGTACTTTCAGTTGGCTTATCAAACTAGTTCAAAACTGGTTTAATCATCATTCAGCTACAATATCCTCACTACACACAAAGTCTATCTAGCATAAAAATTAATTACTTTAACAAGAATTAACAACAGTAATAGGTAACTTACTGTAGACAATATCATGACAATAAAAAAAGAACAAGTGTTCTCTCCCCCCAGCATCCGTAATGCTGCTCCAAAGAGAAAGAGAGAGAGAAAGAGGTCTCCTGACCTATGACCTAGTTTGGTGGCTCCTGAAAATAGTTTCAAAGAGACAGGCAATGCACTGAACGTTCTTACATAAAGCAGTGTATTTAACTTATTCATTAGTTGAAATCAATGCAAAGTTAAATAGTCGTTCAAATAATCAATTAATTATCTTTAATGAAAATAATGAGAAATAAGATGATGAGGAAAGGATAAACATCCACGCTGAGATGGATGGGACCGGATGAGATGGTAGAAATCCGAATCCTTCAACACAGTATATATATTTTTGAGATTTAAATAGTTGTATTTTCTTGTTTTAAAATCTAGATTGTTTACAGAGTTGTTGACTCAAAATATGTATGTAGTTTTTGTATAGTGATAGTCACCCACAGGCCATCTAGGATGTTTTTAAATATTGTAACAGTTAAATGTTACTATTATTATTTTCTGATTTATTTATTTTCTTGCACTGTGTATTGTTTGGGTGTCATGTTGTAATGTTGCTTCTGAACTCTGGGGGGCACTAGGTTGATTTGCACCTCTATAAAGAGCCACTTACCATAGAGTAAGAGAAGTGTTTGGTAGAGTATACACCACCTGTATCACTTTTGCTACCGGCCTTCGCATTGTCCGTTGTTGAGAACTGTTGCAGTTATCGCTCAATAAAAGGACTGTTTGTCTTTTACTGTACTTGTGCTTCTGTTGGCTTGCTGTGTTCAATGGGAGTTAAATGATACTAAGATTGTCCAACTTCTCTGAGAAAAGCATCATCCCACTCAACAGAGGGCAACTGGACATTTCTCCTACAGGCATCAACGGTTTCTTTCCTAACAGTGTCAGGACATCAATAAAAGGAATTGCATCGCTCTCAAGTGCTAATAACGATAAGTTATCACTGACATTATTGAGAGACTTATTTGATTCTGACTTTGTAATGTCTTGCTTTTTGTTGTGATTTTTATTGTTTTGTGTTTGATGATAAAACCACACATGTGGGTAAAATAAAAAAAGAGAGTTCAAATGCAATTTGTTTCAAGAGTGTTAATCAGTCAGCCAAATTTCTGTAGAACCCCCTCAGAGTAATACCAATTCAAGGAGAGGAGGTGTTGCAATATATACAACCTCAAATCAGAAAAAGATGGGAAAGAAATGAAAACACAAACTAAAAAAGTAGTGACTTCAAAATCAGGGCTCTGAACCGGTTCAAGGAACGGAAACGAAAAACGGAAACGAATGGCATTTTGCAGGAACGGAAACAAAAAACGAAAAAAAGAGAAACTTTATTCGTTCTGAACAGAAACGTTTACAGTTAACCGGTTAATAACGTTATTTTATCGTTCTCTTTATTATATGAATTTGAAAGACAAAAATCATCAATTTAAAGCACGTGAACAAATGCGAAGGTTTTATGGAAGTTTTTTCCTAACAAAATTCAAATGAAAATTCAAATGCTTAAAAGTTCAAATGATAAATCAAATGCTCAAATTATAAATCAAATCCTCAAACTGACATCGCAAATTGTAAATCAAATCCTCAAGCCGACTCCTTAAATAATGAATCAAATACTCAAACCGACTTCGCAAATGGTGAATCAAATCCTCAAACCGATTTCACAAATAATGAATCAAATACTCAAAACGACTCCGCAAATGATGAATCAAATACTCAAACCGACATCGCAAATGGTGAATCAAATCCTCAAACCGACTCCGCAAATAATGAATCAAATACTCAAACCGACTCCGCAATTGGTGAATCAAATCCTCAAACCGACTCCGCAAATAATGAATCAAATACTCAAACCGACTCCGCAAATGGTGAATCAAATCCTCAAACCGACTCCGCAAATGGTGAATCAAATCCTCAAACCGACTCCGCAAATGGTGAATCAAATCCTCAAACCGACTCCACAAACAATGAATCAAATCCTCAAACTGACATCGCAAATGGTGAATTAAATCCTCAAACCGACTCCGCAAATGATGAATAAAATCCTCAAACTGACATCGCAATTAAGGAATTAAATCCTCAAACCGACTCCGCAAATGGTGAATCAAATCCTCAAACCGACTCCGCAAATGATGAATAAAATCCTCAAACTGACATCGCAATTAAGGAATTAAATCCTCAAACCGACTCCGCAAATGATAAATCAAATCCTCAAACCGACTCCGCAAATGATGAATAAAATCCTCAAACTGACATCGCAATTAAGGAATTAAATCCTCAAACCGACTCCGCAAATGATGAATCAAATCCTCAAACCGACTCCGCAAATGATGAATAAAATCCTCAAATTGACATCGCAATTAGGGAATTAAATCCTCAAACCGACTCCGCAAATGATGAATCAAATCCTCAAACTGACTCCGCAAATGATGAATAAAATCCTCAAACTGACATCGCAATTAAGGAATTAAATCCTCAAACCGACTCCGCAAATGATAAATCAAATCCTCAAACCGACTCCGCAAATGATGAATCAAATCTTCAAAACGACTCCGCAAATGGTGAATCAAATCTTCAAAACGACTCTGCAAATGGTGAATCAAATACTCCTTGTTACTAAAATGCGCACACATTCTATCAATTAATCTATCCAATACAGGGCTCTGTCGCTTCAGCAGGAGTTTTTCTGTGTTTGGACACATTATGCTGTTTAAAATGAACAAAACAATAAAAATGTTCTGTTTAAATAAATAAAACAATCAACAGAAACAAAATAACTTCTCTTCAACACTTGCTTCAACAGTTTCTTTATATGATAGAGGTAAAGTTGGTTTTATATTCACACATTCGTTCAGTGACACACTCCCTATATTGTTTACCATAGAGGTAAAGTTGGTTTTATATTCGGATATTCAGACATTCTCCTTAGTAATATAATTTCAGAAAAGTATTCTTTGCAAATTCTAAATAAGGAAATCATATTAGTAGCCAATGACTATCAAAGTACAACATTCAAAGTACAACAGTCAGTTAGTGTTAATGTTGTCATACTTTCTTGCGAATTCCGATCGAATATTCAAAGTAACATGGTAAAAATATAGAGACTTCTAAATGAACGAATGTGCGAATATAAAACCAACTTTACCTCTATCTTTATATGAGAGTCATTAAAAAAAAGAAATCAGGTAAGTCCGAGCAAGAAACAATAGCCACAAATGAGCTGATTAAAACTAGTACTCCATTTCTTATATATAGTGATGTACACTTAGAATGGAATGACATTATGCTATTTAATAAATTAAACCTTCATTAAAACACTTATTACACACATTTCTGTTACTGTTTTCAGACTTTATTTAGGTTCTTAATTGTTTTGTTTGTTTTATTTACTTTATTGTTTGCTTACAGCAACGTTGTAGCACTTTTTTGCACAAGACAAATTTCCTCTCAGGGACAAATAAAGTTTATCCTATCTTTATTCAAACAATAGCCCTCATTACTGTGAGTAAAATAATACTACGTTGTATAAAAAGTTAAAATAACATTTTCAACGGCAGGTACATCATTTAGCAGTGAATGAAAAACCTGATACTTTAAGCAATCTGTTTATATAAGTGTAAAAGCTTTAAAACAAACCTTTCTGCAGTTGAATCGCAGCACGGGAGTGGCGCAGGCTTATGACGTCACACGCCATGCCGTTTTTTGTTTTGCTTTTTTTTGCCACTCAGACTGAGCGGAGCGCCATGGGCGGGGTTTTCGCTGGTCAGAGAAAGCTGATTGGCTGCCTGGTTGTGGCTCAGAGAAAGCTGATTGGGTGCCTGTTTCTCAATCAGTCTCTTGACAACAGAGGGAAACGTTTGTGGACAGAAGATTAATTTTTCTTCTTTTTCAATCTCTTCAGATATAGTGTAAAGTGGAAAACGAGGGAGAAATGTATCAATAAGTCATGACTGCAACAGGAAGTGGCAAAAAAAAGCTAAACAAAAGACTTTTATTCTGGCGTGGCGTGTGACGTCACAAGGCTGCGCCGCTCCTGCGCTGTGAATCAACTGAAGAAAGGTTTGTTTTTAAACTTTTACAGATATAAACAGATTTATTTAAAGTTTCAGGTTTTTCATCCGATACTAAATGATGTACCCGCTGTTGACAATATTATGTTATCCCTTTATACAACGTTGTACTATTTTACTCACAGTAATGAGGGCTATTGTTTGAATAAAGTAACAGAAATGTGTGTAATAAATGTTTTAATGAAGGTTTAATTTATTAAATAGCATAATGTCATTCCATTCTAAGTATTCATCACTATATATAAGAAATGGAGTAACGTTACTAGTTTTAATCAGCTCATTGTGGCTATTGTTTCTTGCTCAGACTTACCTGATTTCTTTGTGTTAATGACTTTCATATAAAGAAACTGTTGAAGCAAGTGTTGAAGAGAAGTTATTTTGTTTCTGTTCATTGTTTTATTTATTTTAAACTGAACATTTTTATTGTTTTGTTCATTTGAAACAGGATAAAGTGTCCAAACACAGAGAAAAACTCCTGCTGAAGCGACTGATCTCCACACTGTTATAAAGATGGCGTTTATTAAAGAGGAGAGTGAAGATGTGAAGATTGAAGAAACATTCAGAGTCAAACAGGAAGATCTGCAGGAACAAACAGGTTAATTTTCATTCTCAAAGACCAACTCAGTCATTTGATCCTCATTCAGATATATTTTAATAATAGGAAAACTAAATTAAATCCATCTTGCAGCCCTGAGTGTGCTGCCTAGTTCACCTAAATGCACATAAGCACTCATTGAAAGACAGGAATGAGTCTCTCTTGTTACTTGTTCTCGTGTCTTTTGACATTATTTTATGTATTAGTAGTCTCTCATTTTCTCTACCTTCTTAAGATTGCTTTTCTTGTTCTCCTACTGTTTGTAAAGTGTCTTTGAGCACTGGCGCTATATAAAATAAATAAAAACAATAAATTAAACAAGTTTAACTGAGCTGACGATATTTGACCTACAGTACTCTCATAGAAGATATCTGCTATTACAGTGATGGTGTTGGCCTAGTACTTTCCATTTGCATATGTCAAGTTGATCACAATTCCCTTTTTTCATCAACTTCTTTATGGGTTTAAACTTGTTTCTAGTAGTTGTTACTGGTTCTTAAAGATAGTATCTGAATTACAATTACATCATTATTATAATAACTAATTACCAGGGCTATTGTGTTTAAAGTATGTCAAAAAATGTGGATGCCCCCAATTTTAAATATGCTGAGTGAAATGGACACTAAAATAATTAATTGTTATAAAACATTGTACAGTATTCTAAACTATATTAATAATGTTGTTGTGTGACGACATGAGACAAAATGAACAACAACTACAACTGGCCAACAAACTAGTCTAAAAATGACTTTTGCTGCTTAAGAAATGGATTACAGCATGCTGATGATATGCAGAAATTTTAGTGTAAAGTTCATCAGAAATTCTCTGAATATTGACCATATTCTTCATGTACCAGCAGGCGCCGCCATTGGAATCTTTTTGCTTAAGTCTTTTTTAAAGAAATAATTTTTAGATCCTAAAAACTGTGTTATGCTGCTTAGGCTTAAGACGATAACCGTTTTCAAGCTATACCACAGTTTGCAAAAGTCAAGGTTTTAACACCGCCAATATTTTCTGCTGTACCGTTCCTGCGGTGTCTGTAAGGGTTTTTTTATATTCTGTTTTAAGTTTTTTAGGACAACAGTATCTCCAGCAGAAAAGATATCCAAAGATGCTGTTTTAAATTGTAAAGAAAACTGTGTTTATGAAACAAATGAAGACAGCAGAAGTCAAGGATTCATTTGAATTATTTACCCTGACATGTTTACTGCATTTAAAAAGAATATATTTTAGAGCAGTAATGACAGTACCGTCAAACCGTGATATTTTTTATTCAAGGTTATAATGCTGCTTGATGTTGCAAAGTCATATTTTCTAATTTTTTTTTTTTTTTTTTTTGTATGTATAGTCATGAACACACCTGTTTGTAGAGCAAGTAGTGTGACCGTTTATTAATCCTGGTCATTTCTCCAATAGGCAACTAAACTGGAAGTTGTAAAACAAAAGCATATGAGATCAGGTCACTACTATGACATGATTGACTATTGTCACTGTACTCTGTTTATCCTGAGAGCTGATGCTGAGTATTTTTAGGCCTTTTCACACTTGAAATTGTTGACCCTGGGTCATTCTAAACCCTAGATAAACAGAATCCTGGGTTATCTGAAATCACGTTCCACACTGCTCAAGCTATACCTGGGCTTGTTTTTTTAAAAGGTTTAATCCGGATAAAATTGATCCAGATTTAGTAATCCTTTTTTTGTGATCCATGATCATGTAATCCAGCTTACTTTTTGAGCCAGTTTTTCAAAGCAACATCGGATTGGATCAATCAACTTTTTAGGATCACTAAATCTGGATAACCAGTGCTCAAACAGGATTGGAAATCACAATGTAGAACTATAGATATGTAAAGAGCAACAAGTAGAATAGTGTGGGGTCAATATAACTTTATTTTTATTTGAAATGAAAACACACACATTTAAAAAAAAAACAACTAAAAACAAGAAAACCTCACCCCCTCCTCGTCCAGCAACAACACGTTTCAAATATAGATGTATTGAAATATATAAAAAAGATAAATGTCAAAAACTCCACAATAATTTCAGACTTCCTCATCTGATGTGGGGAGACCAGCTTGTCTGAGCGTAGTCTTTAGAAGGCGGATCTCAAGTCTGGCCAGTCAGTTGTTCCTCTGCCAGACGTAGCTGTGCTTCTGCCCTTTCACTCTCTTTTTACTATTGTTGAAAATTATTTCAAATAAATGATTGCCATTCTTTGCCTTTTTATGGTTATTCTGTAATCATTGCATGCATCACTAATAAATATTCTAAAAAGAAAAATATTTTCCATTTTGATGAATATATATATCAATTAGTGACAGAATAAAAATTATTGTTTTTGGTTAATTTTGACAGCTGTTTGGGGGATTATTTTATGAGGCCAAACTCTTTCTATGTTGCTGTACGTTAAAGCCTACCTAATCACTGTAGCCTGACGAATAAACAAATACAATTAAAACCTTATGAATAAATAGAATATCTTGTAAGATACTGCATGATCCCAAAAAATATTATTTGATACAATTTTAAAGTTTTCATTACTTTTTGGCCATGAAATCCACGCTGAATCCACCCTTCTGATGGGATCAGTTTAATCCAGATTTTTTGGATCAAAGTGATCAAAATCCTACAAAAAAGGTCTGAAAAACCCAAACTAAAGGTTTGATCCGGATCAAAACCAAGATTGCATTACGTGATCTAATCCAATTATGTAATCCGTTTTTACTTTTGAAAAACCCAAAATCGTAGTGGATTACTTTTGAAAAATCGGGCCCTGGGTTAAAAATGGATTACATAATTGGATTAGATCACGTAATCCAATCTTGGTTTTGAGGAGAAGCAAACAGGTCGATCTGGGCTTCCACGAACGCACCGGAGGATGCGCTTCTGCGTAAGCATTTTAAACGGCAGCCTGTGAAGACATCGGTTCAAAACGCACAGATCTAGGATTAGCCGTAACCCACCGCTCTTTTTGGGTATGATGCAGTACGGGCTGTAAAACCCGCCCTCCATCTCGGCTGGAGGGACCAGCTCGATTTCATCCTTCTCCAGGAGGACAGCAATCTCCTCTCGCAAGACAGGGGTGGACAGGGGGCTGATCGTGCGTATGAGCCACCGTGAACGGCTGCGCTAACCAGGCAGGCAGAGCTTTCGCTAATGGCTTCATCGATACAAACGCTGACGTACCAGCAGTGGGCAGCACTGAGTGGGAGTGCTGATCCGGGGAGCGCTGGGGTCCCACGAAAGAGCTGGAGGTGAGAGATTCACTCTCACCCTACACCCAGGCTCCGGAGGAGGGGCTGGAGGTGTGAGAGAAAGGAGACCGTCCTCCCACAGCTCGTGAGCCACTGGTGAAGTGCACCGATCCTGCAAGCTGGAAGGCATCGCATCTCAGACTGGGGAAGGGGAAAAATGCTCTTTCATTGAGGTTTTTGTGCTATTGAAAAATGCTGTTGGTTGTGGAGCCCGGCCCTCCACTGGGCAAAGAGCAAATTCCCTCTTCTCCGGATGGCCCGTCTCAGGGACGCTTCGCGGTCCGTTTACTGGACTTAATGGCGCTTTGTAGCACTAGTAGGTGGCCATAGCGTGCAAGGCGGAGGCTGCCTGGCCCGCGGCTCTGTAGGCTCTGGCTCCAAGATAGGCAGATAACCTGCAGGCTTTGGACGGGAGACAAGGTTGACCCTGTCAGGAAGAGGGACCACGCAGACAAATGTTGACCACAATAGCATGCTTGATCTGTGGGATTGCCTCATACCCTCTGGCAGCTCCGCCGTCAAGGGTAGTGAGGGCGGAGCCGCACGCAGATCGGGCAGAGAAAGGTGCCCTCCAACACTGCGTAAGCCACCTTGCACCTCCGGAAAGAAGAGGACGGGAGGCTTAGAAGGTCTGGCCTTCTTGGTATCATCCACGTAGCACCCATCTCCACCCCTCGGCCAAAGCATCCTGGAAAAGCATGGCTAACATGTCTGCTTTGGGATTCGACACAGCTCTCACCACCCTGGAGTAGGGGAGCGGGTCTGGATCCTCTTTAGACATTGAAAGCCCACCCTCCAATGCAGCAGTGGACGTCTGGTCCCTAGTGTCATCCAGCGAAAGGGCTGCCATCTGGTTAGAAGGATCGCTTCCTCTGCTCGAAGCTTGAATGGAGCGCTTGGAGGAGCGGGAGGTCCCGAGCCCGGGGGCGGCAGACTTACTCCCACTGTAACCCTCAGATCTGCCTGAGTGCCCTGGGGTGGGTTGCTATTTTACAGGAGCTAGCCACAATCTTAAATGCGCAACAGACATGCCATCGCAATGACAACATGGACTGCCCACAAGCACCGCGTTAACATGCTGGACCCCCAGACATGAAACACAGTGCTCGTGCCTATCATCCAGGGACTGGAAACCATTGCATCCAGAAACACACAGTCGGACCGCATCTTGAAAAAGACGCGCTGCACGACCGTATTGCTCTTTTAGGGAAATTTGCAACAATACAAATCGCTCTGGAGGACCGGACCCAAAGAACGCCAGGCAAGAAAGAAACCCAGCTCGACTGTCTGCCGCCATGTATCACACACTCTGGACTGGGAGACTGCTCTAATTTTCTCTTTCTCTGTAGAACAGCTGGAGGAACTCTCATCGACTCTCTCAGAAGCTTCGTGAAAAAGCGAATCTAAAGCGAAAAGTATCTAAAGCGAAAAGTATGCTCAACTTGGCACACGCTGTGCTTTTATTCCAAATTGATTGTAAGTAGCGACAGCTGTGCATGCTGATGCTGCCAACTCATTGGCATTTTATTGGCCATGTGCGTAATATAGCACTGTACAACTGTAGAGCACGCTAGCTAGCCACTAAGTCCTCTGGCCTAGCACATGTTGTTCAGTCACGCTGTCATTGGATATGGCTGACCGCAAGTGAAATTATGTAAGGAGCTACTTTACTTCCATAAACTCAAACGATGCCGTTTGTGACATGTAACTAAACAGTGAGGTACTGTGGTAATCTACATAGAAATCACAAGACAGAATATGACAAGTCATGACTAGGCAGTGAGAGGAGGAAAGGAGAGGCACAGGTGCTGCTAGGGCGAGACAGACATCGCTTTCAGAGTCCTTAGGTGCAGCAGGCAGGCACTATCCAGGTACAGAGGGAGAAAATGTGGCGATGTGGCTGTATTTTGGGGGGCTTGGGTTTTTGTGACTATGATAAAACGATGGCAATTCCCTGAGTTCTTAAATTTAAATTTGTTTTAGAACTTTAGTTATGAAATAAGTAATGAAATAATTAAATGACCGAAATGTCTGCAATAGTTCAGCTTGGAGTAAAATGTGTCCCTGAAATAATAGGGTATATGCCTCATATGCCTCTATATGGCTCTTTTTTTGTATGATAATTCTTCATCAATAAACAGGAATAGCCTGTAACATGTCTCATATTCAGTATGAAGTGACAAACTACTTGTACTTTAATTTCCCAAACAGTCATTTTTGGGCAAAGTATTGGTATAGGATCGATATTGCCTTTATTTTACTTGATATCGGATAGGATATTGGATAGGAAACCAGCGGTATCGCACATCACTGGTATCTAAAATGTTACCATGTAAGTCTTTAGCTAAGCCTCAGGACCTGCACCAAAGCAAGAATACAAGAGGTCCTCAGCTCCAATACACATCTCTGCCATTTACTTACAGTAATCATGTGCTTTTCACCATACACAATTCATCTGCTCGTGATCTTTCATATAACTTTGTCATGTTTGGTGTCATTCGGCAGTTTATGACTTCAGCTTTGTAGTGATGAAATCAGACATTGATGTATTTCAATATACAATCTATTTACTATTATTGAGTCATGGCCTGAGGAGAGTATGTTTATGTGCTTCTCCCCCACTTTATCTTTGCTTTCATATTCAGGTGGTTTTGGGGGTTGGTGTTTCATTTATGTTTTTACAATGCTTTGCACTGGGTAGAAAAAAGTAAGATAACTGCTGATCTGGGAGAATGGCTTTTACTCTGCTTTCCCCGGTGCGTAGCCTCATATGCTAACAAAGGCAGTTTCGCTGTCTTTATTGCTCAGCAGTGCATATGTTACAGCTAAGTTTCACTATACAGTATATGTGTTTGTTTAAATATACAGACAGTAGAATGAAACATGTAACTTAATAATCAACTTTGCCTGCTTTAAGACGTTGCGATTCTTTCTCTTTATTAATGATAATAACTTTAATGGAGTCAAATTAATTACAATAGAGTCAGTGAATAATTGATTAAAACACGCCATCCTTCAACTGCTTTTTGTTTCTGATTATTGGTTCAGAATAGCAGCATAAGCTTCAAGCCTTACAGAATAAATGGTACAGTTATTAAAATTTTTGGGTTAAATACCCATTTCATGCTTGTCGCTTTGTGCCTTTATACTAAAGTTAACTTCTGTTTTTTTTTTTTTAAAGACCTGATGGTGCTGAAAGAAGACACTCATGAACTGAATGAAAGGAAAGAGAAACACCAAGACCTAACGACTGATGAAAAACCCACACTGACTAAGAAGACTTCACGCGGAAGACCTCAGAAATCCAAATCTAGGTTTAATTTCACTTGTCGTCAATGCGGAAATGGTTTCACTCGAAATTACAGCCTTCAAGTCCACATGAGAATTCACACTGGAGAGAAGCCTTTCAGCTGTAAACAGTGTGGGAAGAGTTTCAGTCGAAAGCCAAACCGTGATATTCACATGAGACTTCACACTGGAGAGAAACCTTACACCTGTGAACAGTGTGGAAAGGGTTTTGCTAAAAATCATGGCTTTAATGCCCACATGAGAATTCACAGTGGAGAGAGGCCGTACAAATGCCAACAGTGTGAGAAAAGCTTCTATAATGCAGAAAACTTAGCAGCGCATATGAAAGTTCACACTGGGGAGAAGCCTTACTCCTGCTGTCAGTGTGGAAAAAGTTTTAAGCTAAATAGCAACCTTGAAGTCCACATGAGAACTCACACTGGAGAGAGAATATTCACTTGCACACAATGTGGGAAAAGTTTTCCTCAAAAACAAAACCTTGACATCCACATGAGGATTCACACTGGACAGAAACCTTACAGATGCACAGAGTGTGGTAAAAGTTTCAGAAGTAAATGCGCACTCAATTACCACATGATAAGTCATGCCGGAGAGAAGCCGTTTCCATGCGATCAGTGTGGAAAGAGCTTCACAACTAAAGTTAGCCTCATGAATCACATGAATGGTCACACTAGAACCATAGTGTTCACATGTGATCAGTGTGGAAAGAGTCTCACACGCAAAGACACCATTAAGAAACACATGGAGATTCACTCAGGAGAGCGTTTTAGATGCAGTGAGTGTGGAAAGAGCTTTAAACATAAAAGAAGCCTCAGCGCTCACATGAAGCTTCACAATGGAGAGCAGAGTCCTCTAAACTGACGCCTTGTCCACACAAACATGGGTATATTAAAACGGCAGCTTGTTCATGTAGTTTGGCTGTTCATTCACATACATGTCAAGTTACTGAAAATGAAAACCTTTGAACACCTGAAAATTTAAACTCAATAACTGAAGAGGGGTGAAGATTTTCAGTGACAGTTTTGTAGTGTAGATTAGCGGTCACAGCCCAGTACCAGGTTGTAAAAGAGTTGCTACTGGGCTGCAAGAACGCAAAATAACTCTATGGGCCCTATCATACACCCAACTCAAGGCATGACGCAAATGTTTTTTGCTAGTTTCAGCTCGACGCAAGTGTCATTTTGACGTTTTGCACAACGCAGTTTAAATAGCAAATGCATTTGTGCTCATATGTGCGCCCATAGCCGTTTTAGTCTAAAAAGGAGGTGTGTTAAGGCGCATTGTTGGCGTGTTGCTATTTTGAGGAACTAAAATAGACTGCAATAGACTAGTTCAAAGCAGTTCTAAAGTCCAGCGCAGAGCGCATCAGTTTTACGCCTTGCTTACACATTGCTTAATACACACAGGATGTACAGCAATACACAAGTGTCTTTACAAATGAAAAAGAATTAAAGGATAAAAATATTACAATAATTATTACTTTATACATAAATATAAAAACTACTACCACCATGCCTTCTTCATCTCTGTTTTTTTTTTTAGTTTATTCATGACAACTTGCTTTTGTATAATGTTATTATTATTAGCAATATTGTTTATTACATGCATACTTATATTTGTTTCAACAAAAACAAGTTTAGATTTGTCCACGTGTGGAGTTTTGGAGACGGCTGCATCACCATATGGGGCATAAGAACAGGACGTGTGTTTGGATATAACTCATTTTTTTGACCACACTTTGTTATTATTGTTCAATTATTCCTTTGCTGGAAATTAGAACTGAATTTAGAAATAGCTTTGAAACAAATCTTTGCGCTTAACAAACTAAATTAACTGTGTAGGCTAATGGATGTCTGTGGCGACGCAATGGTGCAGTAGGTAGTGCTGTCGCCTCACAGCAAAAAGG
Organism: Danio kyathit; assembly: GCA_903798195.1. Classification (NCBI taxonomy): domain Eukaryota; kingdom Metazoa; phylum Chordata; class Actinopteri; order Cypriniformes; family Danionidae; genus Danio; species Danio kyathit. The sequence continues at coordinate 1,686,364 of CAIGQS010000004.1, forward strand.
TCGCTGGTTCGAGCCTCGGCTGGGTCAGTTGCCCTTTCTGTGTGGAGTTTGCATGTTGTCCCTGCGTTCGCGTGGTTTTCCTCCGGGTACTCCGATTTCCCCCACAGTCCAAAGACATGTGGTACAGGTGAATTGGGTAGGCTAAATTGCCCCTAGTGAATGAGTGTATGGGTGTTTTCCAGAGATGGGTTGCAGCTGGAAGGGCATCAGCTGCGAAAAAAACATGTGCTGGATAAGTTGGCGGTTCATTCCGCTGTGGCGACCCCAGATTAATAAAGGGACTAAGCCAAAAAGAAAATTAATGAATGAATATATACAGTTGAAGTCAGAATTATTAGCCCCCCGTTTATTTTTTCCCCAATTTCTGTTTAACGGAGAAAAGATTTTTTCAACACATTTCTAAACATAATAGTTTTAATAACTTATCTCTAATAACGGATTTATTTTATTTTTGCCATGGTGACAATAAATAATATTTATTTAGGCAGGTTAGGGTCATTAGGCAAGTTATTGTATAATGATTGTTTGTTCTGTAGAATATTGAAAAAAATATATAGCTTAAAGGGGCTAATAATTTTAACCTTAAAATGGTTTTTCAAAAATTAAAACCTGCTTTTATTCTGCCCAAAATAAAATAAATAAGACTTTCTCCAGAAGAAAAATATTATCAGACATACTGTGAAAATTCCCTTGCTCTGTTAAACATAATTTGGGAAATATTTAAAAAAGAAAAATAATTCGGACTTTAACTGTATGTATGTATGTATGTATGTGCTATGTGTGTGTGTGTGTGTGTGTGTGTGTATATGGGTGTGGGCATAGATTAAATTTTTAATCTAGATTAATCTCACTGTAATCTTGGGATTAACCTAGATTAAAATGGCTTATTTGAATTCTGCCGAAGGCATTCAGAATATATGTGCTACCCAAATAATGACTAAATATAAGTCTTTGAGAATAGGTTTCTCAAGCCAGGTGGTCATTAGACCAGTGGCTCATCTCCTGTTTCCAAAATGCATCACAAACTGCTTGAGAAACTGTTCTACTATGATAATTGGTGATGAAAATAAATGATGTTCAATAAGATGAACTTGTGTTTACTAACTGTTTATTCAGTTAAACATGGATTTTGAACTGTAAGCCTAAATAAGCTTGAAACAGCAATTTTTGATGATCTTAATTCGACTAAAGTTATATCTGAACTAAACAGAAATAGAATTAAGGTGTGGAGTATGCAGATATTAGTGGCATTACTGAAATAAACACAGCAATCAAACTATTACCATCATGTAGGATTTTTTGCCATATTTTCTGACAAGATCCACATATGTTGCAAAATGCGGACGTTTTTTTCTTTCCATTTGGCGTCCGTTATTAAATTCCATAACACTCTCACCAGTCCTTACTCCTTATTTGCATCTAATACCCCAGTTTGTCACGGGGGCATGAATGAAATGTTCATGGGTGAATGTGAAACTGCCGAACTGCAGTTAAAGTCACCCAAAATTACAGGAAACTCTTACATGAAAGCACTTCACGTAAACGCCTTAATTATATTATTGTCTATTAAGGCAAATAACTAGATTACAGATGTCCATTTAAACGTCAGTAGTGTCTTCGAACTTTGAAGTGAAAGATCCAGTAGGGCATCCTGCTGATTTGATTCAGAAGGGCACTTTTTTGTCAGACAGCTCACCGGTCAGGTATACATCCGCTAAAATATCAAGGTGAAAGTCGTCATAGCTTGTGTAGAATAGACCCAGCTCCCAACCCAACTTTGAGAATAGATTAACAGCAATATTTTTTATTTTTTTTTGTCGCGCGATAAGAGTCTTGCGTTAACGCAGCAGTATTAATTTCACAATATGTTTTTACATTTTTCCTTTTTAATTTAATAACTCCATATGTAAACTTTTAAGTGTAAAATGGCCACACAAATGTATATAATCAAACTTTTTTATTATATATTTCACAATATTTAATACAGTACAGGTCTAATTATAAGCAAACAGTATAAAATAAGGTTTAGATTACATTAATTAATTAACACTGGACACTGGGCATCGAAGCTCTGGACTGGAGAATAGGCTACAGCAGCCCGTGGAGCGCAGCCAAGGCCAGGTGTATGGAGAATGCAGTCAGAGAAAGAAACAAATCCAACAGAGAATCCAGTGTCAGAGATGGATGCACAGCAGCCACAAGTCAAAATAGGCAGTGAACAAGAGAGGACAGATCAGAGCTTGACACAATAAGACTACACAAATGACCACTGATGTCTTATTTAGCAACAAGAAATAAACAATACTCACGTCTCCTCGGTCGTTGTTGAATGAGACACTGAACTGTCTGTAAAACATAAATCAGGCAATCAACTTGACCTTATCTACACAAGACATTGCTCTTCAGATAAAGTCACAGTTAAATCATTGCAC